>JASEVX010000002.1:145109110-145471610 GCA_031761405.1 Serripes groenlandicus
TGAACCTCAAAATGATCAAAAGTTTTCCATCTCCCATATAATGCATCTGCAGCAGACAAGTTTTGAAAACATTGTTCAATAATTATACTTTCATTTGTGATGATTTGCCATATGTATGCCAAAATGTGTTCAAAGTCATTAGAAGGAGATGAGTTGATTGTGGGAAAGGGTTTAAATATGTGACAAATGAATGTATACAAGGAACATACATATTTAAAAAACAAAAATGACTAACAGTTTAAATTTACAACTTAAACCAGTAATATCTTTCATGTTCAACTAATATAACACTTTAAAGATGTGTTTGAAGATTGAAGACTAGCAAGGACAAGTTTAGATGAGGATGAATATGAAAGTCAAATAATAGCCTTCTAACCAATTTCCACATACAGCAAATCTGTAGGAGATGACTTTGAAGACATCATGGCAACACTTTAGAAATCGACTATTAATGAAATTTACTTACCGGTATTGAATAGAGTTGAAATCTTTGTGGCAAATGGAAAAATTGCTCATTATGAGCAATTTTTCCATTTGCCACAATGATTTTACAAGGCTTCTGCTTCATAGGCATACACAAACGTCAACAGAAGATCAATTTTGATAATATTGTGGAAAAAGTGGTAAAAACAAGCAATTCTTTTTTTCCAAACAATGCTTTCAAAAAATACCTAAAAAATGTATCTTTTTATAATTAAAAGGATGTGAACAGTTTTATTCCGACATTTTTAAACAAGAGGGCCATGATGGCCCTGGAATCGCTCACCTGATATTTTTTTTTTAACTTTAGCTATATAAGCCCCGCCCCCTGGCAGTCATAGTTACCGACCAATCAACTTGGCTTGAAGGAATCTGATAGAGGGTCACCCTAGGAACATTTCTACAAAATTATTTGGAAATCTGCCAGACACTTTTGGAGGAGAAGATTTTTTAAGTTTTCACTATAGTCATATAATGCAAAATAGCCCTGCCCACTGGCGGCCATGTTTTTTGACCAATCAACATGGCTTGAAGGAATCTGAAAGTGGTCATCCAAGGAACATTTCTACAAAATTATTTGAAAATCGTCCTGACACTTTCGGAGAAGAAGATTTTTTAAGTTTTCAATATAGCCATATAAGGCAAAATAGCCCCCCCCCCCCCCCTGGCGGCCATGTTTTTCGACCAATCAACATGGCTTGAAGGAATCTGATAGAGGGTCACCCAAGGAACATTTCTACAAAATTATTTGAAAATCGGCCTGACACTTATTGAAGAGAAGATTTTTTAAGTTTTCACTATAGCCATAAAAGGCAAAATAGCCCGCCCCCTGGCGGCCATGTTTTTCAACCAATCAACATTTCTTGTAGGAATCTGATAGAAGGTTACCCAAGGAACATTTCTATCAAAATTATTTGAAAATCGGCTGATACTTTCTGGAGGAGAAGATTTTTTAAGTTTTACTATAGCCATATAGGCAAAATAGCCCCGCCCTCTGGCGGCCATGTTTTTTTACCAATCAACATGGCTTGAAGGAATCTGATAGAGGGTCACCCAATGAACATTTCTACATAATTATTTGAAAATCGGCTGAACACTTTCGGAGAAGAAGATTTTTAAAGTTTTCTCTCTAGCCATGTAGGCAAAATAGCCCCGCCCTCTGGTGGCCATGTTTTTTTTACCAATCAACATGGCTTGAAGGAATCTGATAGAGGGTCACCCAATGAACATTTTTACAAAATTATTTGAAAATCGGCTGAACACTTTCGGAGAAGATTTTTTAAGTTTTCACTATAGCTATATAAGGCAAAATAGCCCCGCCCCCTGGCGGCCATGTTTTTCGCCCAATCAACATTTCTTGAAGGAATCTAATAAAGGTCACCCAAGGAACATTTCTACAAACATTTTTGAAAATCGGCCTGACACTTTTGGAGAAGAAGATTTTTTAAGTTTTCACTATTTTTTTCTTTTGGTTGCCATGGAATCCAGAATTATGGATGGATCAAAAAAAAATTGAGAGGATGCTTCCTATGAAGTTTCAACCAAATTGGCCAATTGATTAGGAGAAGAAGTCGTTTAAAGGAAAAAGTTAACGCACGCACAGACGCACGGACGACGGACAATTCGCCATGACATAAGCTCGACTGGCTTTCAGCCACAATGTTTTCCACTTTTTGTCATAGGTTATCCTTTCAATTATTGAGATTTTCTATGTTTTGACAAAATACGTTCAAAGTCGTCTGCTGCAGAATTGTGTATCAGGAAAAGGGTTAATCGGATTGGGTTTTGGGGCTCCTTGGGTGAATGTCACTGTTACTAATAAGAGAAAAACGGTAATATATGCAATATCTTTAGTTACAATTGACCTAATGTAACTAAATAAATAAGTTAGTGATACACATAAATAAATACTTTTATTGGGATTATGTAAGGGGATCATGAAGTCAAGGTCAAGAATTTTTTTCTAAAAATAAGATAATGGGAAAAATAGAATATCTTATGATGCATTCGTTAGAATTGTGACTAAACTTATAGTTTGTAGTAATTATTTAAAAAATCTTTTGTAGGATTGTAATTCAGGCCACTTGGGTCAACAATAAGAGAAAAAACATTAATACTGATGGAGTTAATTATAACATCTCCGACCACATACTTATTTGGACCACATGCAGTCAGGATCAGTAATGAGCTAAATGTTTTAAAGACTTTATTTTGCACCGTATTTTGTAAACACTATTTATATCCCCTTGACCTTCGACTTTTCTTTACTATCAAAGATGTTAAATGTTATTGCAAAATCATGGTAAGAGGTTATACATTCATGAAAAATACGAATAACACATCTATACTACCTAAACTTACCGTATTGTATCCCTATCGATATTACGGTAACGTAACTACTTGTGGAAAGATGGAGAACGTACTCCAGTGTGTAAAATTTATTTTAGCAACATTCAACCAAGTTGAAAAGACCGTTTATCATTGGGTGACCGGGAGTGCCAGTAGTTACAGCAACAACAAGCAAGACGTCAACCATCAGGTAATACTGTTTTAAATGATTTGTTATTGATTCAATTTAGTTGTATAGCTGTTTGACTAAGCCCATGACTGTGTAGTTTTTAGAATGTCAGCCTCGGATGAAGGTTAACCCCTTTCCCTCATACGGCAATTCTGCAGCAGATGACTTTGAACGTATTTTGTCAAAAATTAGAAAATCTCCATAATTGAATGGATAACCTATGACAAAAAGTGTAAAACATCTTCTTTTGTCACTATGTTTGCAAAAAGCTGTCAGCTGCAGAGGCGTCAGAAAGTGTCTATATGAGGGAAAGGGTTAACATAATTCTATCTCGGGTTGTTCATTTTCCAATTTTAATGGCGTTTTCAAGGTATGTATAACCAGTTCTTCTAATCTATTAATCATGACACCAGCGAATCAGTCGTAATGAAAATCACACAATCCTGATGACCAAGGAGGGAATTTTGTTACAACTCTTTAAAAGTCTTTTGTACAAGCTCCCACTCCTAATATGGACGCTAACAAACACTTTAAAGGGATAATAATGATTTCATTGATAACTTAGGGTTTCTCGGATACAATTATGATAGAAACATCTGTGTAAAGATTATCAATACCGGACTTAGGCATAATTTAATCAAGGAACACCTTGGCATAAATATAATTTGCTGAAAATGTTAATTGCGACCAATGTAAATCAAGATCATCATACGTGTATGTGAAGTTTTATCTTGTTCAACACTGCTGGCAATGTATTTAGATTTGTGTTCTACAAGAGTAAGTCATCCTGCGTCATGTATAATCTGGCAACACAGTTTTTTTCAGTGGAAAGGCAAAAGTCCCAAGAAGAACGCCATTGTAGAATTCGATCCAGTTGCAAGGTATTTCTTGAATATCTCAACAAAATGGAGGCTCATTACTGCAGGGCATCAACATCCAAGTTATATCTTGAACTTATCTTTGAAAGTATGGCAGATGTATACAAAGAATACTAAAAATTGTGTGCATATATGCTGATTTAAAGATAGCTAGAAAACTTTATCGTATAAAATATTCAATGACATGAATATTGGTTTGTTCCAGCCCAAAAAGATCAAGATGAAAATGATCAGCATATTTAACGATAGACATAAGCTAGAGGAGAAAAGGAAATGGATAAGCAAATAAGTTTGACTGATCACAGTGTTTGAGTAATTACCTTTGACTTACAATGTGTACTTCTATGCTCTTCTTCCAATGCAAGTGCATTATATTATAGGACAAAGCTTGCCTGTCATAATCTGATCTATTTCAACCTTTGTGTCAAAGACTTTGAATGCTATTTATGGTCTGAAAGTCAAAGAGACCTATCAACAAATTCATTTGCATCTTGCATAATGCACTATGTAGAAAATGTTGTTCTATGTGATGCCAATGTAAAACAGGTCATATTTTATACCGACGGCTGTACATATCAAAACCGTAATACGACAGTATCTAATATGATAACAGGTGTACAGATGGGGTTGCTTATCCCTCTTATCTACGTTTTTGGAAAAACCAAGCTCCACCCCTGGTGCCTATGTTTTCCAAATTAGTATAATAAGAACAATCTTAGTCGAGATTCACCAAAGGAACATTTGTGCTAAATTATTTAAAATCAGGCCAGTACTTTTGGACAAGATGATTTTAAAGCTTTCAGTTAATATACATATACGGAAAAAAAGTTCTGACACCCCCCCCCCCCCCCCCCCCCCCCCCCCCCCCCCCCCCAACAAGTGACCCCAAGGGAGGGGACATTTTTGACCCCAGGGCTATAATGTGAACAATCTTGGTAGAGGTCCACTAGAGATGCTACATACCAAATATCAAAGGCATGGGCCCTCTTCTTTCATACAAGAAGATTTTTAATTTTTGTTTAATTTCCACTTTGTTGGTGCCTTTGCAACCAGAGTTAAGCATGGAATTCAATTCTTTGAACAGATTTGAAATAGATCCACCCAAGGAATATTTCTGTGAAGTTTGATCAAAATTGGCAAAGAGGCATCAGAGGAGATGTCATTTAAAGAAATTTGTGAACTGACAGAAAGACAGACGACGGAGCTTGATGATCGATCACAATACTTCAACCTGCAGGTCTCCATAAACTCGTTCTACATACAAAGTTTGTTACAATATGTCAACATTAACTAAAGATACATGTTTTCAGTTTCAAACATTTTTCTATTTTTAGTAACAGCGACCTTGACCCTAGGGACCCAAAATTCAATCCCATGTCTCCATAAACTCTTTCTGGATTATAAGATTGGTTACAATATGTCAACTGAGTTTGATGCCGCTCGCTTAAACAACGACATCGTCTTTCTAATAACCAGGTTTCAATTACGTTGAAAACCTGGTTTAACCCTTTCCCTCATATAGACGCTTTCAGACGCCTCTGCAGCAGACGGCTTTTTGAAAACATAGTGACAAAAGAAGAAATTGCACAAAACATGCAATTTCTCCTTTTGCCACAATGTTTTCCACTTTTTGTCATAGGTTATCCATTCAATTATGGAGATTTTCTATTTTTTGACAAAATACGTTCAAAGTCGTCTGCTGCAGAATTTCCGTATGAGGGAAAGGGTTAAAGTTGTTTAAAGTGGCATTCAACACCATACAAACAAACCTACAGTTCGGCTTGTATAAAATATGTTTTATGAACAAAAATTACAATACCTTTCATTTTGGTGCAGATTTCAAATTCAGCATGACATTGTCTATCTACATAAATGTCACTGTTGTCCAAAAAATATTCCTTTCCAATATCGCAACTCATTTCTGATATTTTTCTTGTCAGCTTGGCGTAGGTAACATTAGCTTCGCATTTCTTTTCATTTCCATTACTTTCACATGTCACATTCTCATATTCAACACAATAGGGATCTAAAGATTGAAAACAAAAAACAAAACTAGAGGACATAATTAAATAGAAATTACAGTTTTCAATACAATATGCATACAAGGAAAAAAAGTCCTCCCTCTGGTGGCCATGTTTTTCAATGAATCAGAATCATTTTCTAAGCTGCCCAGCGTTTTGTACAAGAAGAATTTTTAAGTTTACATATAAGGAAATCAAGCCCCGCCCACTGGCGGCCATGTTTTTCAACAGATCAGAGTAATATGAAAACCTTGGTAGAGGGTCACCCAAATTATTTTCAAATTTTTAAAATACACATATAAGGAAAACAAGCTCCATGGTGTGGCAGCCATGTTTTTTTAACAGATTGGACAAATCACCTGCACCTGCTCATTGAAAGTGTGACGGACAGACGCGGGACAAAAAAAAGTAATCCCTAAGTGCCTACCATGCTACGCAGGGTGACACAAAAACCAGTAGGTGTTTATGAAATCATCGGAATTACGATAATTATTTGATCAAATACTCAAAATATAATATATCATTTTAAACAAGTTATTGCAGTATTGCAAGCACTACCCCTACCGGACACAAAACCATAAGTTGAAAAAGGCACATTATTCTATCAAACCTCACTTAAAGAGTTATGCCCATTGACATACATGGTCTTCTAATGGTCATGATTAAATGTGTGAAATTCTAGAGTTATAGACATGAAAGTCTGACATTGACCTTGAGAGTAAGTGGTTGGTTATTGTACATGACAAAGCATCTTGATATGAGGAATAATTGTGTGAAGTTATATCAAAATCCATTCAAGCATGTGGAAGATACAAACCGGACACGAAATTGCAGACAGACAATGTTTGAGCCCAAACTTTAACCTTGATTAACTTTGGAGTAGGTGGCTGGGTGATGTGCATGACACATCATCTTGTTATGGAGAATAAGTGTGTGAATTTATATCAAAATCCATTCAAGCATGTGTGACCTTGACATTTGAGGTACATGCCTGGGTCTTGTGCACGACATGACACCTTACCATGATGAACATGTGTGCCCAGTAACTTGAGAATCCTATGATGCATGGTTGAGATGCGGGCCGAACAAGGTAGTCCTATCAAACAGTACTCATGTTGACCTTTGACCTCTGAGTGTGACCTTGACCTTGAGGTACAAGCCACCTCATCATGGTGAACATGTGTGTCCAGTAACTTAAGAATCCTAAGATGCATGGTTGAGATGCGGGCCGGACAAGGTAGTCCTATCAAACAGTACTCATTTTGACCTTTGACCTCTAAGTGTGACCTTGACCTTTGAGGTACAGGCCTGGGTCTTGTGTGTGACACGTTGCCTCATCATGTACATGTGTACTGAGTTACTTGGGAATCCTATGATGCATGGTTGAGATGTGGGCCAGACAAGGTACGGTCCTATCAAACAGTACTCATTTTGACCTTTGACATCTAAATGTGACCTTGACATTTGAGGTACACGCCACCTCATCATGGTGAACATTTGTGCCAAGTTTCTTTGAAAACCTATGATGCATGGTTGAAATGTGGGCCGGACAAGGTACAGTCCTATCAAATAGTGTACAGCTATTTACTCCTCTTGAGGTCAATAGTGAAAAACTATTCTTCCAAGTGAATGACTATTGACCCGAAATAGAGAACTATTGACCGAGACGAAGTCGAGGTCAATAGTTCTCTATTTCGGGTCAATAGTCATTTGCGAGGAAGAATAGTTTTTCACCATTGACCTCAAACAGAGTAAATAGCTGTTTTATTATATATCTTCATGAAAAATGCATAATTTAACTAGTTTATTTATAACATTGCTGTCATCATTTTAATTGGGTAAATGTATGTAACATAAATGTAGATTCTAACATAAACACAGGATTATTATTGTAAATGCAGCAAAAATGCAGTATACTGTTACATGACACGCGCGTTAAAATGTTGGTTATGCACGTGCATGACGTCATTTCAAACAATAACGTCATAACAGATGGACTATTGACTCGAAAATGGACTATTGGACCTGAATTTTGGAATAAAAGCGAATAGGAGTCAAATAGTCATTTTTTATTGAATCACACGTGACTGCTTCTCGTCCAATCAAATACTTTGATTCATAGTAGGTATATAATAATATACAGCTATTTACTCCTATTGAGGTCAATAGTGAAAAACTATTCTTCCAAGTCAATGACTATTTCGGGTCAATAGTCATTTGCGAGGAAGAATAGTTTTTTCACCATTGAACTCAAAAGGAGTAAATAGCTGTTTTATTATACATCTTCATGAAAAACTCATATTTTAACTAGTTTATTTATTACATTGCTGTCATCATTTTAATTGGGTAAATTTATGTAACATAAATGTAGATTCTAACATTAACACAGGATTATTATTGTAAATGCAGCAAGAATGCAGTATACTGTTACATGACACGCGCGTTAAAATGTTGGTTATGCACGTGAATGACGTCATTTCAAACAATAACCTCATAACAGATGAACTATTGACTCAAAAATGGACTATTGGACCTGAATTTTAGAATAAAAGCGAAAAGGAGTCAAATAGTCATTTTGTATTGAATCACACGTGACTGCTTCTCGTCCAATCATATACATTGATTCATAGTAGGTATATAATAATACTCATTTTAACCTTTGACATCAAAGTGTGACCTTGACATTTGAGGTACAGGCCTGGGTCTTAAGCATGACACGCCGCCTTATCATGGTGAACGTTTGTGCCAAGTTTCTTGGAAATCCTATGATGCATGGTTGAGATATGAGCTGGACAAGGTAATCCTATTTAACTACTCATTTTGACCTTGACATTTGAGGTACAGGCCTTGGACTTGTGCGCGACATGCCGCCTCATCATGGTGAACATTTGTGCCAAGTTTCTTTCAAATCCTATGATGCATGGTAAAGATGCGGGCTGGACAAGGTTATAAAGACTTATAAACTATTATTAAGTTTCTTTACAGTCAGTTGTAACTGTATTTTAACCAAGGCATTTACATTTAGTCTATCGTAATAATAACTTCTGCTTACATCGTCAACTAAAGTTAAAAGTACAAAGTAAGCACATATATATATCACGATGTGAGATAGCGCCGTGCAATGAAATAGAAACATCCATTGTATATTAACTGATATCAGATTTAGAATTTACCATTAACTCAATACCTTCATTATTAATTATTCTTAATAAGAGGAACCGTAAAATCCTACAAATCATTCTATATATACAAATCATGACAGTCAACTGCCGGATCATCAACGACAAAAAAGAAGAATTTAAACTGCCCTATGCTACCTTAAACCTGACATAGTCTATGGTACAGAGTCCTGGTTAAAAGGAATAAAACCTAGGGGGAAAAACAAACATAAGATGCCATAAACACCAATGACAGGGAAGCAATAGTTGGAGGAGTCTTTATACTTGAAAACAAATCCCTTACAACAGTAGAACAAACATCAGTTATAAATGATGGAGATGGTTCGAGTCCCGTGATGAGCGGGTTCTGACTTGGGATTTTTCCATACAAACAGATTGAGTACTGGTTAAGTCTCCATGAAGCAGATATCAAGTGTGATTAATATAAGCTGAAGCTTTTTTTTTAATCGATGTAAAATAAATAAGTTCAATCTAAATACGCCTCGAGAACTAAGAAATCATTGAAAAGGGGCCCAACAGGGCCAGTATCGCTCCACTGTCATTACATGGCAAAAACTAAGTGACTATCACAATATAATGCAAAAGCAGCCATATTTTATTACCAATCAACATAGCTCGATTGAATCTGACAGAGGGTCATCCACAGAAAATTAATTTTATACTTTTGGAGGAACCTGGATTATTTAATTATTATATCAGGCAACCAACCATGATCACCTCCTGGCGGCCATGTCTTTTGTCCAATTAACATGGTTTAAAAGATTCTGATAGAAGTTCTACAAAATTAATTTGAAGATTTTTTAAGTTTTCAGAATATAGGCATAACGGTCAAACAAATAACACTAAATACATCTGCGGCCATTCTGATTTAGAACCAAATAGTCCCTAAATAACCCTTTTTTTGCGTAGCAAACCTTCACCAGAATGCACTGAATATATGAGTTTAAATGTTTCTTTGCCACATAAATGACCTGCCTGCCTTTGTCACTTCAACAGTACAGCTATTTGCTGATGATTGCCTACTTAACAGAAAAATCAAATCCCAAGAAGACCACTTGAAGTTGCAAAAAGATCTAAATAATTTAAAGAGTAAAATAAAAAAAACTGGAGCATGAAATTCTACAATAAAACAAATGTTAAATACACTATCAATTAACAAAAAAACAAATAAATTGTATCCACTTAGCAACCACATACTAATTTAAAGTGCAGGTTAACCGCCATCTCGGTCTACAAATATCAAATTATCTAAAATAGAAATCATAAAAAAAATATATGGAAGAAACCAAATTCAACTCTGGGTCTACTACGTAGAAATTCAGAAATGTTTCAGAATCATGCAGAAAAATAGCTTACATATCTGTTACTAGATCAGCCACTGAGTATGGTGGTACTCGTTGGAATGCTTGTAACAAGAGAATGGAAGAACCGATGGATAGTCCCGGAAGTAAAGCGAGGCCACAGGAATGGTGCTATAATATACTTTATGTGGCAACAGGTAATTGCTGAGAAAAAGCCCGAACACAAATGGTTCTATATCATACTCGTATAGAAATTGAAAGCGCCATAATTCTGTGAAAATTAAACTAACTGGTAGCTGCTGAGAAATGACCAGAGACAATTTGTCTTATATCATACTAAATAGAAATTCAAAGGGGCATAATTCTGTGAAAACTCAGTTAGCCTGGAAGGGTGATAATATGCACATCTTCTCTTGTCAGTGAAGCTTCCCATTTAGTACCATTAAATTCTGACAGGTGGTTGCTGAGAAATTAGCCCGAACACAAATGATCCTATATCATTACTATATAGAAATTCAAATAATTCTATGAAAACCATTCAGACGGAACTTGGTGGTAATATGCACATCTTCTCTTGTCAGTGAAGCTTCCCATTTAGTACCATTAAATTCTGACAGGTGGTTGCTGAGAAATTAGCCCGAACACAAATGATCCTATATCATACTTTATAGAAATTCAAAGCGCAATAATTCTATGAAAACCATTCAGCCGGAACTTTGTGATGATATGCACATCTTCTCTTGTTAGTGAAGCTTCCCAATAAGTATCATTAAATTCTGACTGGGGATTCCTGAGAAATAGCCCAGACACAAATGGTACAATATCATTAGTCGCGACTTATATTTTTAATAGCTTTTTGGAAATGACATGGGAAGCCGAGTTATTATTATATTTTTTTTTTAAATGTCTTGAACATATTACAATTGTGTTTGTTTAAAATCACTTACTTATGACCCATCTAAAATGAAATAAATAATCCGATGTTTTAAGCATTTGTACTCAAAATCAAAAAAGCTGTCTGCTGCAGAGGCGTCAGAAAGCGTCTATATGAGGGAAAGGGTTAAGAACATCATGAAATTGACAAATTTACTGTTCACGCTCTGTTTCGCTCCGTTCAGTTCTGCTCATGTTCCACGCTGCTTTTCAAGCATTCAGTCGTAAAAATAACAAGTAACTGTAGGATTGCAAGCAATACCATAATCCCCTACCGGTTTGCACGTTTTGACTTATTAATATTCTAAGTCCAAAAAGGGGCATAACTCATAAAAAAATTGACGAAATCCCATGAAACGCGAACTTGATCTGTGACACATGATTACAAAGCCATATACAAAATTTCAGCTCAATATCTCAATGCATGTAGAAAAAAAGTGCGGAAAACTGATTTGTCGGACTGACTGACAGATGGACTGACAGATGGACTGACAGATGGACTGACTGACAGACTGACTGACAGACTGACTGACAGATGGACGGAGTGCAAACCTAATAGTCCCCTTCGGCACGCCGGTAGGGGACTAATAATCAAGTAAATTTTTGCAATCGCTCAATGAGCGAAGCATTCTTTCATTACGATTGTTTTGCTCAGAGCGCAAAATTCCGTTCCACTCTTCGAGCATTTCAATAAAAGTTTAAAACATCATGAAATTGACAAATTTACTGTTCATGCTCCGCTCCGTTCAATTTCGCTCACGTTCAAATTGGCTCTTAAAGTGTTCAGTCGTTCAAATCATTGTGATTGCTTTATTACGCTCACTAGGAAAGCTTATTTTCTATCAAAAGTAGTTTCATAAAATAATTATAGAGTAATATTGTTGCAACCGCTCAACGAGCGAAGCATTCATGTGATTTGATTTTTTTCATTCATTATGATTGTTTCAATGAAAAAAATCAAATTACATGGTTCATAGAGCAAAATTCTGTTCTGCTCTAAAAGAGTTCAATATGCTCTCCTGAATTTTTTTCGGAGAACATAACACATTGGTACAAATGATCATCTGGGGACCCTCAATTTAAATAGGCCAATAAGAGGACCAAGATGGCCCTAAATCCATCAACTGAGTAGCAAATGTGTAACTGCTGATATCAGGGAAAATTTGATCAAGATTTGGAATGAAACAGCAAGGAGTGGACACTGTAAATGAAATAGCTTATGAGTAAACATTTTTAACTAGAACTATCACTAAAGGTGATTAATACCCTCGCCCCAACCCCTGACACATATTATATCTCACAGTATTATCTTTGACTCAGACAATTTGAATATCAGTATCAAAAAGAAATAATATGATGATATCAAACACAAAACGGCTACTTTTATCTAGACCGACCGACAGGCTGATGCCAAACAAAACGGCTCCATTTTGTCATGTTTCAAGTAAATCCGGTTGAAATTGAAGGAGGAGTATGTCGCACCAGATTAGATTTTAAGAAAAAAAATCCTATTTCAAGGCCAGAGGTGAAGGTCACAGGGACATGAAATTTGCGTCTTGCACATCTACTACTCCTGATTAACATTTATGCCAAGTATGAAGTAAATCAGGTTGTAACTGAAGGAGGAGTACAACAGATTAGATTTTAACAAAAAAAAAATCCTATTTCAAGGTCAGAGGTGAAGGTCACAGGGACATGAAATTTGCGTCTTGCACATCTACTACTCCTGATTAACATTTATGCCAAGTATGAAGTAAATCAGGTTGTAACTGAAGGAGGAGTACAACAGATTAGATTTTAACAAAAAAAAATTATATTTCAAGGTCAGAGGTGAAGGTCACAGGGACATGAAATTTGCGTCTTGCACATCTACTACTCCTGATTAACATTTATGCCAAGTATCAAGTAAATCAGGTTGAAACTGAAGGAGGAGTACAACAGATTAGATTTTAACAAAACAAAAAATCCTATTTCAAGGTCAGAGGTCAAGGTGATGGTCACAGGGACATGAAATTTGTGTGTTGCACATCTAATACTCCTGATTAACATTTATGCAAAGTATGAAGTAAATCAGGTTGAAACTGAAGGAGGACAGGCTGATTCCAGTATACCCCCTTCAAACTACGTTTGTATAATAAGGCATTCAATCATTTTCAAAGGTATTACTCTATATATATTAGGAAATATAGCACTGCCACTTGGTAAAAATGTTCTTCAAAGAATAAATGAACAATCTTAGTTCTTCAAAGAATAAATGACCAGTCTTGGTAGAGGTATAAGGATAACAAGTCCTGCCCCTTGGTGGTCATGTTTTTCAATGGATTGATATAATTTGAATATTCTTAGAAGAGGGTAACCCAAGGAATATTTAAGCCAAATTATTTTCAAGTCAGAACAGTACTTTTTTGTACAGGAAGATTCTTAAAGTTTCCACTATATAAAACATACATGTATAAGGAAAACAAGACCCGACCCCTGAAGTCATGTTTTTCATTGGAAAGCAAAATGTTCAACAATCTTGGTGACCCAAGTAACCTTTGTGCTCATTATAAGCAATATCTTCTATTACCACATTGCTTTAAAAAAAAGTCTGCTGCAGAGACTTCAGTAAGCTTATACATGTGGGAAAGGGCTTAACTACTCTCCAAATATCATAAGAATATCTGCATGCATTTCAAAGAAATGGATGGTGAAAAATGGACATTTGAGACGTACCACAAGAAAACCAACATTGTTGTATCTGCATAAAGTATCGACCGCGATCAGGCTAAGCAGGACAGACACTTTTCGCCTCGATTCAGAAGTCATTACTCTATACCTTTATCCCCCTGAGACTGAATATGTCGGCCCGGATCAGTCTGCCTGGACTGTGCAGGCTGATCTTGTTCGATACATTACGCAGAGGCCATAATATTGTTTTTCTCGCGGGACGACTTGTCCTAACAACTTGTCTGTCTTTTAAACCCTCACTTTAGCTCATACAGACAACTCTTCACACCTCTGAAGAATGAAGAAGACTTATGAAAAGCATTGTGGGGGAAATAAATAAATGCTTCAAACAAGTAATATCTACTTTTACAACAAAATGTTCAATTTTCAACTCTATCAGAAGCGTAATATATAGATAGACCCATTTTGACGCCTCTGCAAGCAGATGGCTTTTGAAAAAATTGTGATAAAAGGAGAAATTGCAAGCAATTTCTCCATTTGACACAACCTTTCAACAATTAATTATATTTCATTTATAGAGATTTTCCAAATATCAATCTTGATGTTTTCAAAGACGTCTGCTTCAGTTATGAGTATTTAGGAAAAGCTTAAAGCAGATAAATTTATCTTATCAACAGCCAAATGACACAAAAATATGAAAGCATACCTCCATAGTGGACTTTCTTGGTCCCACAGAATCTGTAAGTAAGACAGACAGAGGTTAAGCATGTTTAAAAATAATTTGAGAACAAAGTACTCAATAATAGCCAAACATTTTTGGTAAAGGACAAGTTGCTCAAAATCTAGACCTCTAAGAGAGCAATAGTTGCATAAATTTATAACAAAACTGTGAAATATGCTTAACTTACGAAATATAAGAAAATTACTTTTCAAGTATAATAGTACAATCAGCAATTATCAAGGGTTTTACATACAAACCATTGCACAAGTTCTTGTTGAAACAAGATGTGTTTGTGAAACACTGATGCCCCCGAATGGCAACATCTAGGTCAAAGGTCAAGGTCGCCAGGTCAAAAATGTTGGTACTGACAGAAAGGTCATGTCACAAGGAATACACATGTGAAATATGGTAGCCGTACCTGTTATGGTTCAAAAGTAGTCGTCAAGGTTAAAGTTTTTATCGAGAATGGAAACATCTAGGTCAAAGGTCAAGGTCGCAAGGTGAAACATTTTGGTACTGACAGAAAGGTCATGTCACAAGGTATACACATGTGAAATATGGTAGCCTTACCTGTTATGGTTCAAAAGTAGTGGTGAAGGTTAAAAAAACATTTGAGAATGGCAACATTTAGGTCAAAGGTGAAGGTCGCAAGGTCAAAAATGTTGGTACTGACAGAAAGGTCAAGTCACAAGGAATACACATGTGAAATATGGTAGCCGTACCTGTTATGGTTCAAAAGTAATGGCCAAGGTTAAAGGTTTTTTTCGAGAATGGCAACATCTAGGTCAAAGGTCAAAAATGTTGGTACTGACAGAAAGGTCATGTCACAAGAAATACACATGTGAAATATGGTAGCCGTACCTGTTATGGTTCAAAAGTAATGGCCAAGGTTAAAGTTTTTTTCGTGAATGGCAACATCTAGGTCAAAGGTCAAGGTCGCAAGGTCAAAAATTTTGGTACTGACAGAAAGGTCATGTCACAAGGAATACACATGTGAAATATGGTAGCCGTACCTGTTATGGTTCAAAAGTAGTGGTCAAGGTTAAAGTTTTTTTTGTGCAGACAGACAGACAGACAGACAGACAGGCCAAAAACTAGATGCCCACCGATTCCGGTGGCATAAAAAGCAAAGTTTATGGCAGAGAATCGAGAATTATTTTTACCTGTAAAGTCAAAATCATTTTGAGCAGTATTTTGACAAACATTAGTATATATCAAAGGGAAGTAAATTATTTTCCATAGATGACCATCATTGACCCTTTCCGTCAATTCTGCAGCAGACGACTTTGAACTTATTTTGTCAAAACATAGAAAATCTCCATAATTGAATGGATAACCTATGACTAAAAGTGGAAAACATTGTTTCAAAAGGAGAAATTGCTTGTTTTGAGCAATTTCTTCTTTTGTCACTATGTTTTCAAAAAGCTGTCTGCTGCAGAGGCGTCAAAAAGCGTCTATATGAGGGAAAGGGTTAAAGGTTATGGTTCGTTCACAATAAGAACAACAACACAGAAACCTGTTACAAATTATAGTTCATTATTAAAACTAACAAATAGCAAAGAAAATGCACAAGTTGACTTACAAACATTAATTTCAATGAGCTCAAATAGAAGGGCACCTGTATTCTGCAAAGAATTTTACTTTCAAATTAAAACAAGAGGGCCATGATGGCCCTGGATCGCTCACCTGATTTTTTTTTTCAATTTAACTATATAAGCCCCGCCCCCTGGCGGCCATAGTTTCCGACCAATCAACTTGGCTTGAAGGAATCTGATAGAGGGTCACCCTAGGAACATTTCTACAAAATTATTTGAAAATCGGCCTGACACTTTCGGAGAAGAAGATTTTTTAAGTTTTCACTATAGCCATATAAGGCAAAATAGCCCCGCCCCCCCTGGAGGCAATGTTTTTCAACCAATCAACATGGCTTGAAGGAATCTGATAGAGGGTCACACTAGGAACATTTCTACAAAATTATTTGAAAATAAGCCTGAAACTTTCGGAGGAGAAGATTTTTTAAGTTTTCACTATAGCCATATAAGGCAAAATAGCCCTGCCCCCCCTGGTGGCCATGTTTTTTTACCAATCAACATGGCTTGAAGGAATCTGAAAGTGGGTCACTTAAGGAACATTTCTACAAAATAATTTGAAAATTGGCCTGACACTTTCGGAGAAGAAGATTTTTTAAGTTTTCACTATAGCCATATAAGGCAAAATACCCCCCCCCCCCCCCCCCCCCTGGCGGCCATGTTTTTCAACCAATCAACATAGTTTGAAGGAATCTGATAGAGGGTCATCCAAGGAACATTTCTACAAAATTATTTGAAAATCGGTCTGACACTTTCGGAGGAGAAGATTTTTTAAGTTTTCACTATAGCCATATAAGGCAAAATAGCCCCGCCCCCCCCTGGCGGCCATGTTTTTTTACCAATCAACATGGCTTGAAGGAATCTGATAGAGGGTCATCCAAGGAACATTTCTACAAAATTATTTGAAAATCGGCCGGACACTTTCGGAGAAGAAGATTTTTTAAGTTTGCACTATAGCTATATAAGGCAAAATAGCCCCCCCCCCCCCCCCCCCCCTGGCGGCCATGTTTTTTGACCAATCAACATGGCTTGAAGGAATCTTATAGAGGGTCATCCAAGGAACATTTCTACAAAATTATTTGAAAATCTGTCAACCAGTTTGGGAGAAGAAGAATTTTGGAGTTTTTTTCATTTCGTTGCCATGGAAACCAGAATTCTGCATGGATCCCAAAAATTTGAAGGAAATCTGGTGAGGTCATTGAGAGGATGCTTTCTGTGAAGTTTCATCCCAATTGACCCACTGGTTACTGAGGAGAAGAAGTTGACGCACGACGGACGCCGGACAAAAGGCGATCACAATAACTCACCTTGAGCAAAGCTCAGGTGAGCTAAAAATACGGGATATTCTGAAAATGTCTTTTAAGGTGTCAATATAGCTAAAAGCAAACAAAAATTTGGTTATAAATCAGTCAGAGGTTATTAAATTTTATAAACAAGAGGGCCATGATGGCCCTGGAATCGCTCACCTGATTTTTTTTTTCCACTTTAGCTATATAAGCCCCGCCATCTGGCGGGCATAGTTTCCAACCAATCGACTTGGCTTGAAGGAATCTGATAGAGGGTCACCCTAGGAACACTTCTACAAAATTATTTGAAAATCGGCCTGACACTTTTGGAGGAGAAGATTTTTTAAGTTTTCACTATAGCCATAAAAGGCAAAATAGCCCCGCCCCCTTGTGGCCATGTTTTTTGACCAATCAACATGGCTTGAAGGAATCTGATAGAGGGTCATCCAAGGAACATTTCTACAAAATTATTTGAAAATCGGCCAGACACTTTTGGAAGAGAAGATATTTTAAGTTTGCACTATAGCTATATAAGGCAAAATAGCCTGGCCCCCCCTGGCGGCCATCATTTTCGACCAATCAACATGGCTTGAAGGAATCTGATAGAGGGTCATCCAAGGAACATTTCTACAAAATTATTTGAAAATCGGCCTGACACTTTTGGAGGAGAAGATTTTTTAAGTTTTCACTAAAGCCATATAAGGCAAAAAAGCCCCGCCCCCCCTGGCGGCCATGTTTTTCGACCAATCAACATGGCTTCAAGGAATCTGATAGAGAGTCACCCAAGGAACATTTCTACAAAATAAGTTCAAAATCTGCCAACCAATTTGGGAGGAGAAGAATTTTGAATTCTTTTTCGTTTCGTTGCCATGGAAACCAGAATTCTGCATTGGATCCCAATAATTTGAAGGAATTCTAGTGAGGTCATTGAGAGAATGCTTTCAGTGAAGTTTCATCCCAATTGACCCACTGGTTACTGAGGAGAAAATGTTGAAGATTTTTTAAGTTTTCACTATAACCATAAAAGGCAAAATAGCCGGTCAATAGAGGGTCACCCAAGGAACATTTCTACAAAATTATTTGAAAATCGGCCCGACTCTTTTGGAGGAGAAGATTTTTTAAGTTTGCACTATAGCCATATAAGGCAAAATAGCCCGCCCCCCCCCCCTGGCGGCCATGTTTTTCGACCAATCAACATGGCTTGAAGGAATCTGATAGAGGGTCACCCAAGGATCATTTCTACAAAATAATTTGAAAATCGGCCTGACACTTTCGGAGGAGAAGATTTTTTAATTATTTTGAAGTTTTTTTCATTTCGTTGCCATGGAAACCAGAATTCTGCATGGATCCCAAAAATTTTAAGGAATTCTGGTGAGGACATTGAGAGGATGCTTTCTGTGAAGTTTCATCCCAGTTGACCCACCGGTTACAGAGGAGAAAATGTTGACGGCGACGGACGACGGACAACGGACGCCGGACATAGGGCGATCACAATAACTCACCCTGAGCACTTCGTGCACAGGTGAGCTAAAAACACTTTCAATTTTCAACAAAATCCTTTTTGTCCAAAGGGAGACAACTTCAATCTGATATATTTCAGCTGAATTTCCTTGACAAAATTGTCTACCCTGAACACCAATCTGAATTACTTCACTTAGATCAGAACCACATCACAAAGTATTCAATATTATCCCTGTAAATTAATCTGGTAACCTGATGTCTGGTATTTTAGAATTGTTTGCTTAATAAATGTGAATACAATTGTACCATTTAAAAATTGACATTTAGATTTTGATACGGAGTTGAAAATTGAGAAATAGTTTATTTTGAGCAAGTTCTCTTCCCACAATGTTTTCAAAACATACTACATGTATCTAGCAGTATCAGACTCTAAAAAATATTTTAAAAGAAATGTGTCAACTTACTGAATATTATAATTAGAATTCACCGAATGAAGGGCATAGTAAACACTTTCACAATTGTGCTGTTCTTGGACCCCAGAATCTGTGTATGTCCCATTACAACCACTGACAAAGTATCCCTGCATACATTACAAGAAAGAAGAATTATTTTAGCCTGTAAAGTCAAAATCATTTTGAGCAGTATTATGATCAGTATCTCCTTTTAACCCTTGGGCACATGTAAAGCAAATGACTAGTGACTACATTATTGCATGCTAAATATCTTCGCTAGCCAAAACAACTTCAAACATTAGTATGTTTAACAAACCTTTCAAACTCAGTAAGGTTTAATGCAATCTTCTAAAGTTTAGTTATGTTTGCAATTTTTAACAGATACCTGACAGTGTTTAATATCTACCATTCCGCAATCACAAGGTGGTGCAATAGGATTTTTATTTTTAAATAAGCCGTTAGCCTAGGATAATTACGGGAAATAAGTAACAGATGAATCTTATCACATACTTTGACTCCTATTGGTCACATTCAGTTAAATTTGATAATAAATCTATGTAGAAGGTACATGTATATAATATGTCCTGTCTTAAAGAAGAAATACCATTGACTTGGTAACATTTCAATAACCAATTACTACAAAGCGTTTTGGATGAGGATTTGATATGGACATAAAGTAATGTCATTCATTAGCGTTTATTAAAGAAAGATCAGTAAAAACGCAAACCAAATTTTCCTCCTAAATGTAGAAGCTCCACAGGAAAAATTTCTTATGGGACTTTCTATCAGACTGTAAACAATAACAGGTATCAGCCTTATCAGAGAGGGCAAAGAAATCCTTTTAATACAATCTTCAGAATTCCCAAGAAGCTGGCTTCTGCTATAGCAACAGTCAAGAATGATAAGAAACAATGCCATGAGATGATTTCAGTGTGTAGATTTAAGTTACTGCATAGAGAAATGGAAAAAAACACACAAAAAAATATATTTTGAGCTATGTTGAAGAAAGTTGCAGTATCAATTACTTAGAATTGTTGGTGATCTATTATGTCCCCCAAGCCTTTTATACAGACTACAATAATGTGCATATTGAGATTCAGACTAACAATATTTAAGCTATATATAAATGAAATTGGGGGCATGTGTTCTTGTAATATAGACTAGTGTCCCTGATCTTACCATTTGGTTGTAACTTGTTGTGTTTTCAATAACATATTTATATATCGTCCTCTTATGTAGCTTGTGTATACCGGTATATATAAAAGTGATGATTTATTTTCATGAATACTTTCTGATTCCACAGAATGGATGTTGAAATATGATATTCTTGAAAGAGTTTGTAAACAATTATTTTCCCTGATATTGATATTTTTGATAATTTTATTTTGAATTAGGGCAAATTACAGACCATACATCTTTCCACCTTTCAATTTAGTCTGAAAAGTCAATATCAGGTTTATTTCCACTTTAATATTAGAATTGGCAGCCATGTTTTCAAATTGATCGGAATTGTTTGCACAAACTTGATCAAGGGTCGACAAAGGAACATTTGTGCCAAATCATTTTCAAATGAGGCCAGAACCTTTGGACAAGAGAATATTTTAAAGATTTTATTACATACAATATAAGCAAAATGACCCTGCCCTCTGGTGGCCATGTTTTTCAACCAATCAGAATTATTTGAACAAACTTGATAGAGGGTCACCAAAGGAACTTGTGTGCTGAATTATATTCAAATCGGGCAAGTACTTTCGGACGAGAAGATTTTGGCATTTTCCCCGCTTTCTGATGATGCAGTGACCAAAGTTGTGAGTTCAATTCAATTATTTGTAAATTTTTTAAAGAGGACTATCAAAGGAACATTCCTGTGAAGTTTGGCTGCAATGGACCCCGTTGTTGTGAAGATGAAAACAAGCCCCACCCCTTGGCGGTCATATTTTTCCACAGATTAGAATTATTTGAACAAACTTGATCGAGGGTCACCCAAGGAACATTTGTGCAAAATTATTTTTAAATCAGGTCAGTCTTTTTGGACAAAAATATTTTTTGGCATTTGCACCCCTTTCTGATGAAGGTTTGTGTTTAATTTAATTATTTGAACAATTTTAAAAAGGACCACCAAAGGAACATTCGTGTGAAGTTTGGCTGCAATGGACCCAATTGTTTAAGAGGAAATGTTGTTTAAAGAATTTGTTGACAATGCACAACGGACAACAGACAAAATGCGATCACAATAGCTCACCTTGAGCACTTTGTGCACAGGTGAGCTAAAAATGCTGATGTTCAGCCAAATAGTCCCTAAAAAGAAACAAGAGGGCCATGATGGCCCTATATCGCCACCTGATTTAATAGAACTTCAATAGTTTTCAAAGGTTTTTATTCAATACATATAAGGAAAACAAGCAACCCCCGTGGTGGCCATGTTTTTCAATGGATCGGATTTATTTGAATAACCTTGGAAGAAGGTCACCCAAGGAACATTTGTGCCAAATAATTTTTAATTCAGGCAGGTGCTTTTGGACAAGAAGATTTTTAAAGTTTTAACAATGCACATATATGGAAAATAAGCTCCGCCCCCTCCTGGTGGCCATGTTTTTCAACAGATCGGAGATATTTGAACAATCTTGGTAGAGGGTACCCCAAAGAACATTTGTGCAAAATAATTTTCAAATTGGGCCAGTACTTTTGGACAAGAAGAATTTTATAGTTTTAACAATGCACATATAAGGAAAACAAGCTCCGCCCCCTGGCAGCCATGTTTTTCAATGGATCGGAAATATTTGAACAATCTTGGTAAAGGGTGCCCCAAGGAACATTTGTGCAAAATAATTTTCAAATCGGGCCATTACTTTTTGACAAGAAGATTTTTAAAGTTTTAACAATGCACATATAAGGAAAATAAGCTCCGCACCCTGGCGGCCATGTTTTTCAACGGATCGGAAATATTTGAACAATCTTAGTAGAGGGTACCCCAAGGAACATTTGTGCAAAATAATTTTTAAATCGGGCCAGTACTTTTGGACAAGAAGATTTTTTAAGATTTGGCAATTTTCCCCTTTTCTGATGCCGCAGCAACCAAAGTTCTACTTGGAATTAATTTCTTTGCACAACTTTGAAAGAGGACCACCTAAGGACCATTCCTGTGAAGTTATTTTGAAATCTGTCCATTGGTTTAGTAGGAGAAGTCATTTGTAGGAAATTGTTAACAGACGGACAGACGACGACGGACGCCGGATGATCACAAAAGCTCACCTTGCACTTCGTGCTTAGGTGAGCTAAAAAATCTGCATAGAAATCAGTGTATACTTTCGCCACAATGCATTTAATTTATGCCATTGATTTTAAATTCATTGTAAATACATATAGGATGCACTGGAGATATTTGATTTGATCATTGATCATTTTTAGTATTTTGACCTTGTTTGAAAGTAAAAGTAGAGTATTTAAAACAAGAGGGCCATGAGGCCCTGGAATCGCTCACCTGAGAATGGGCTATTTAAGACACAACTCTTTCAGCGCCAATGGCAAAATCATCAAGACAAACTTTCTGACAAAATTTCAAGCTGCTCAAGTCAAAAATGTGATCTCTATAGTGTTAATTATTCTACAATTTGACCTAGTGACCCGACATGACCCATATTCGAACTTGGCTTAGATATCATCAGGACAAATATTTTGATAAAGTTTCAACATGCTCAAGCTAAAAATGTGGCTTCCAGAGTGTTAATAAGATTTTCCTTAAATTTGGCCTAGTGACCTAGTTTTTGACCTGACATGACCTATATTCAAACTTGGCCTAGATATCATCAAGACAAATTTTCAACATGCTCAAGCTTAAAATGCGGCTTCCAGTGTTAACAAGATTTTCCTTAAATTTGGCCTAGTGACCTAGTTTTTGACCATACATGACCCATATTCAAACTTGGCTTAGATATCAATAAGACAAACAGTCTGACAAAGTTTCAACAACATGCTCAGGTTTAAAATGCGGCTTCCAGAATATTAACCCTTTCCCTCATATAGACGCTTTCTGACGCCTCTGCAGCAGACGGCTTTATAAAAACATAGTGACAAAAGAAGAAATTGCACAAAACGTGCAATTTCTCCTTTTGCCACAATGTTTTCCACTTTTAGTCATAGGTTATCCATTCAAATGTAGAGATATTCTATTATTTGACAAAATATGTTCAAAGTCGTCTGCTGCAGAATTGTCGTATGAGGGAAAGGGTTAACAAGATTTTCCTTCAATTCGGCCTTGTGACCTAGTTTTTGACCTGACATGACCTATATTCAAACTTGGCCTAGATATCACTAAGACAAACATTCTGACAAAGTTTCAACATCAACAATCCAAAAATGCGTACTTGACCTAGATTTCATGAAGTTCTATGTTCTGATAAACTTTCATGAAGATTGGATGCAAACTGTTGCCTCTAGAGCTTTTACAAGCAAATGTTGATGACGGACGACGAATGACGGACAAAAGGCAATCACAAAATCTCACCTTGATCGCTTCGTGCTATGGTAGCTTAAAACAGTTTTTGTCTTAGCCAAATTGCATTCAAAATTATGGAAATCATCTACGTTGGTGAATTCTTCCTTGCATAATACATGACACCCCATTTTCTTTGGATTATTTTAAGTTTAGAGGTAATTCTTTTTCATGATATAGGGTGTTCTACCTGTAAAAAAGACAGTTGTTGGTTTAAACTGGTTGATTTTCTTGAAAACAAAGACGGTTTTTGTGTAACATGACATAATACATCATAAATTTCCAGATAGTTAATGTACCTCCAAATTAAAGAGTGAAAAATCACACTCATTACAGAACCCATATATAAGGACAAGACAGCCATAATGGATGATATCGCTCACCATGTATTTTTATCAGATCTGAATAATTTCAACAATCATGGTAGAGGGTCACCTAAGGTACATTTCTGCCAAGTTATTTTTAAATCTGAGGCAGGTACTTTTGGACAAGAAGATTTTTAAAGTTTTTATGATGCACATAATATTATAAGGAAAACAAGCCCTGCCCCTGGTGGCCATGTTTTCAACGGATCAGATTGATTTGAACAACCTTGGAAGAAGACCCAAGGAACATTTGTCCCAAATTATCTTTAAATCAGGCCAGTTCTTTTGAACAAGATTTTTAAAGTTTAAAAATGCACATATATGGAAAACAAGCCCCACCCACGTGTGGCCATGTTTTTCAACGGATCGGAAATATTTGAACAATCTTTGTAGAGGATGCCCCAGGGAATGAATGTGCAAAATAATTTTCAAATCGGACCAGTACTTTTGGATAAGAAGATTTTAAAAGTTTTGGCAATTTTTTTAAGATTTTACAATGCACATCTAAGGAAAACAAGTTCGCCCCCTGGTGGCCATGTTTTTCAACTGATTGGACCTTTGAACAAGAAGATTTTTAAAGTTTTAACAATGCACATATAGGAAAACAAGCTCCACTCCCTGGCGGATAGTTATTCAACAATAATTTGAACAACTTTGAAATGGGACCACCTAATTGTTTAGTAGAAGAAGTCATTTGTAGAAAAATTGTTAACAGACGATGATGACGCCGCTGGGAAGATTTTTAAAGTTCTGGCAATTTTTCCGTTTTCTGATGCCGCAGCAACCAAAGTTCTTCTTGGAATTAAATTTTTTGAACAACTTTGAAAGGGGACCACCTAATTGTTTAGTAGAAGAAGTCATTTGTAGAAATATTGTTAACAGATGGACAGACATACAGACGACGATGACGCCGCTGGGAAGATTTTTAAAGTTCTGGCAATTTGTCCGTTTTCTGATGCCGCAGCAACCAAAGTTCTACTTGGAATTAATTTTTTTGAACAACTTTGAAAGGGGCTACCTAATTGTTTAGTAGAAGAAGTCATTTGTTGGAAATTGTTAACAGATGGACGGAAGGATGTACAGACGATGACGCGGCCGGGAAGATTTTTAAAGTTCTGACAAATTTTTCGTTTTCTGATGCCGCAGCAACCAAAGGGGACCACCTAATTGTTTAGTAGAAGAAGTCTTTTGTAGGAAATTATTAACAGACGGACGGATGTACAGACGACGATGACGCCGTCGAACGTTGAGTGATCACAAAAGCTCACCTTGCACTTTCTGCTTAGGTGAGCTAAAAATAAGTCCCACCCCCTTGTGGCCATATTTATCAACAGATTGGAATAATTGAACAATCTTCTTAGAGCGTCATTCAAGAAACACATAAATTTGCCAAACCAGGCATACACTTTTGGACATCAGATTTTTTAATTTTTCACTATACAGGTATATATAAGGAAAACAAGCCCTGTCATCTGGGGGCTGACAATGTTGACTTATTCGATCTGTATAATTTCAAAACTAATGGCAGAGAGTCTCTCAAGATACCTTTGTGTTAAATCTTTTTGGTCAAGGAGATATTTAAACTTTTCACTATAATACAAGTCATGATTACATGTAAGGGAAAAAATCCTCCCATAATCTAAGTATAGGGTGACCCAAGGAACAAATAATTTTCAAATATTGGGACAATGCTTTTGTACAACAGGATCATTAAAAATTTCGCTAAATTTACAGATAAGGAAAATGACCCAAAATAATTTCAACAATCTGGGTTTAATTTTCAAATTGGGCCAGTTCTTTTGGACAATAAGATTTTTGAAGTTTTGGCATATTTCCCTCTTTCTGAAGCCGTAGCAACCAAAGTTCTACATGGAAATTTAACTTTTTGAACAATTTGAAAGAGGATCATCTGAGGAACATCCCTGTGAAATGATTTTGAATTTGGTCCATTGGTTTATGTGGAGAAGATGTTTAAAGGAAACAGATGACGACAAACATAGTTATTAAGCGTAAGCGTTCGCTCTTGATTGATTATATTTTTATTTTCGAATTATATTTAAAATATTAATGAAACAAATATATTTCTACAATCAAAGGATGGAACAGATTTTGATCGAAAAAGAATCTTGCTTAGTAATCCTTAAACAAGAGGGCCATGATGGCCCTAATTCGCTCACCTGAATTATGCAATGTACTGCAATGCAAAACACATCTAGAGAATTATTCTGAATGCAACCTCCACAGTGTTAACAAGATTTTCCTTCATTTGGCCTAGTGATCTATATTTTTTTGCCTGATATGACCAATATTCCAACATGGACTAGATATCATCAAGACAAAATTCTGATAAAGTTTCAACTTGCTCAATGTAAAAATGCGGCCTCCGGGATTTGAACAATATTTTCCTTTAATGACCTAGTTTCTGACCCAATATAACCCATATTCGAACGTGACCTAGATATAATTCAGACAATCATTCTGACAAAAATTGTGGCCTCTGGAGTGTAAACAAGATTTTCCTTCAATTTGACCTAGTGACATGATCCATGTTCGACCTTGACTTACATATCATCAAGACAAACATTCTGATAGTGACCTAGTTTTTGACTTCATATGCCCCAATTTCGAACTTGTCCAAGATTTGACAGAGACAAAATTAATGTTCTCACAAATGTTCACGAAGATCGGATGCAAATGTAGCCTGTAAAGTGTTAAAACAGGCAAATGTTGACGACGCATTAACGCCGGACAAAATGTGATCACAATAGCTCACCACTTCGTGCACAGATGAGCTAAAGGATCATAAAGAACAGAATGAAAACAAGAGGGCCAAGATGGCCATAAACCAATAATCTGTCTAACAGTTTAGTATCCATTGTGAAACTGCTTATAATATCCGAGAAATTTTAATTAAAAGTGGGAATGAAATTGGAAAGTATTAATGAAACAGCTTATCAGTAAATCATTAACCCTTTCCCTCATATAAACGCTTTATGAAACCTCTGCAGCAGATGGCTTTTAGAAAACATGTTGACAAAAGAAGAAATTGCTCAAAACAAGCAATTTCTCCTTTTGCCACAATGTTTTCAACTTTTTTCAGTAAATATACCCTCATTTATAGGTATTTTCTATATTTTTGTCCACCTGTTTCCAAAGTCGTCTGCTGCGGATTTGTTGTATGTGGGAAAGGGTTAAACCTTGGAACAATTTGAAAGAGATCTAACATAGGAACATTCCTGTGTGAGGTTTAGTTGATATCTGCCCAATGGTTTAGGAGGAGATGTTGTTGGAAGCTACAAGTTCATTTTACACCTTTTTCCGATACTAACTGCTGGTTATCTTTTTCAGCCAATCAATATGGCTTGAACAATTTAAGTGGAGGGTCAATAAAGAAATATTTCTACTGAATAATTTTGAAATCTGACAAAAAAAAATCAAAATAATGGAATTATTAAGTTTTGTCATTTTGCCCCTTTCTGATGTTGCCTATCTGCCAGGTTTTTCAACCAATCAATTTGGCATGAACAATTTTGTAGATGATCTTAATGGACTATATTATCTTTGAATCCAACAAGCAGATTCTGACAGACAATTTCAGAATGAATTGGAGTGAGTAGAACAGATATAAATGGATTGGTTTGAACATGAGCTGTTGAACAGACCTGCTTTTAAATATGGATACAAAATGCCCTAACAAGCCTGTTTTAACCTGATTTGACATTTGACCTTGACACATGACCTTGACCTGTGAGTTACAACTCTAAGTCTTGTATGTGAAATACTGTCTCATAAACATTAACATTAGTGCATAATTATCTGAAATTTGTAAGTCGAAGTTAAATACCTTACAAAAACAAGAGGGCCATGATGGCCCTTGAATCGCTCACCTGATTCATTTATTTGTTTCACTTTAGCTATATAAGCCCCGCCCCCTGGCAGCCATAGTTTCCGACCAATCAACTTGGATTGAAGGAATCTGATAGAGGGTCACCCTAGGAACATTTCTACAAAATTATTTGAAAATCGGCCAGATACTTTTAGAGGAGAAGATTTTTTAAGTTTTCACTATAGCCATATAATGCAAAATAGCCCTGCCCACTGGCGGCCATGTTTTTTGACCAATCAACATGGCTTGAAGGAATCTGAAAGTGGGTCATCCAAGGAACATTTCTACAAAATTATTTGAAAATCGGGCTGACACTTTCGGAGGAGAAGATTTTTTAAGTTTGCACTATAGCCATATAAGGCAAAATAGCGCCGCCCCCCTGGCGGCCGTGTTTTTTGACCAATCAATATGGCTTGAAGGAATCTGGTAGAGTGTCATCCAAGGAACATTTTTACAAAATTATTTGAAAATCTGCCAAGCAGTTTGGGAGATGAAGAATTTTGAAGTTTTTTTCGTTTCGTTGCCATGGAAACCAGAATTCTGCATTGATCCCAAAAATTTGTCGGAATTCTGGTGAGGTCATTGAGAGGATGCTTTCTGTGAAGTTTCATCCCAATTGACCCACTGGTTACCGAGGAGAAGATGTTGAAGATTTTTTAAGTTTTCACTTTGGCCATATAAGGCAAAATAGCCCCCGCCCCCTGGCGGCCATGTTTTTTGACCAATCAACATTGCTTGAAGGAATCTGATAGAGGGTCACCCAAGGAACATTTCTACAAAATTATTTGAAAATCGGCCTGACACTTATGGAGGAGAAGATATTTTAAGTTTTCACTATAGCCATAAAAGGCAAAATAGCCCCGCCCCCCCCTGGTGGCCATGTTTTTTGACCAATCAACATGGCTTGAAGGAATCTGATAGAGGATCACCCAAGGAACATTTCTACAAAATTATATGAAAATCGGCCTGACACTTCTGGTGGAGAAGATTTTTTAAGTTTGCACTATAGCCATATAAGGCAAAATAGCCCGCCCCCCCTGGCGGCCAGGTTTTTCGACCAATCAACATGGCTTGAAGGAATCTGATAGAGGGTCACCCAAGGAACATTTCTACAAAATTATTTGAAAATCGGCCTTACACTTTCGGAGGAGAAGATTTTTTAAGTTTTCACTATAGCCATATAAGGCAAAATAGCCCCACCCCACCCCCTGGCGGCCATGTTTTTCGACCATCCACACGGCTTGAAGGAATCTGATAGAGGGTCATCCAAGGAACATTTCTACAAAATTATTTGAAAATCTGCCAAGCAGTTTGAGAAGATTTTTTAAGTTTTCACTATAGCCATATAAGACAAAATAGCCCCACCCCCCCTGGCGGCCATGTTTTACAACCAATCAACACGGCTTGAAGGAATCTGATAGAGGGTCATCCAAGGAACATTTCTACAAAATTATTTGAAAATCTGCCAACCAGAATTTTGCATGGATCCCAAAAATTTGAAGGAATTCTGGTAAGGTCATTGAGAGGATGCTTTCTGTGAAGTTTCATCCAAATTGACCCACTGGTTAGTGAGGAGAAGAAGTTGACACACGACGCACGCCGGACGCCGGACAAAAGGCGATCACAATAACTCACCTTGAGCAAAGCTCAGGTGAGCTAAAAATTATGAATAGTTATATTTTCACTTGTTTTTTAACTTTGACCTTGAAGTGTGACCTTGACCTTCAGCTGTCAGCCTAAGCGTCACAAACAATAAACTGTCCCATTAAAGGCGTATGCTACAGTTATTTATCCAAAAAATTTCCTAATCATAGAATTTCTTTAATCTTTGTAATTTGCTAGTACATAGTATACAATAACTAGTTGAAATAAGAAAAAAAAATATATATTTTATTGATTTAAAAAAAAAATATTGGCCTTTCAATGACATGACCAATTTCATCAAAGGCACAAATATAGGCATTTTGGCCGAAAACCTAAAACACAAAAAAAAAAAAAAAATGAAAACTACAAATCATATTAAAGTTCATATATAACTTTATATATAGAATTTAAATCAATATGAAAAGAGAATTTGTGAGAAAAATATGAAAAAAATATATTAAGCTGTTTTTCAAGGTCGAAATGGTGTCACATTTTACCCCTGAAAAAGTTAAAATCATACAATTTTTGAAGAAATTTTCCATTCTACATAATAGAATTTCTGTAATTATCCATAAACACTGAACATGGTTCACTTTAATAAAACATTTAAAAAAAAAGATAGGTCACCGTACTCCTTTTCGAGTAAATCGACTTTTTCCTTGAAGCACAGCCTGTTTTTTAAGCAAAATTACTGAATTTTTAAGAAAACGCAAGAAAAAGCAAGGATAACGTCCCTTTACTCTTAAAGGAGTACGGTGACCTATATTTTTTTTGTCATTTTCTATTAAAGTGAACGATGTATAGTGTTTATGGATAATTACAGAAAATTCTATTATGTAGAATGGAAAATTTGTATGATTTTACCTTTTTCGGGGGTAAAATGTGACACCATTTCTACCTTGAATAACAGCTTACCGGTAATATGTTCTTTTTCCTTTTTTTCTCAAAAATTCCTTTTTCATATTGATTTACATTCTATATATAAAGTTATATTTGAACTTAAATACGATTTGTAGTTTTCATTTTAATATTTTTTTGTGTTTTAGGTTTTCAGCCAAAATGCCTATATTTGTGCCTTTGATGAAATTGGTCATGTCATTGACAGGCCAATATTTTTTTTTTAGATCGATTACAAATATATATTTTTTCTTATTTCAACCAGTTATTGCATGTACTAATTTAATACAAAGAATAAAGAAATTCTAGGATTGGGAAATTTTTGGTAAAAAAACTGTAGCCTTTTGATAAACAATTGTACCAAGTGATTTGAAAATACATAAATGCATTATGAAGTTAAAGAGATAATTGTTTTATATATACTTTTTTCAAAGTCATTCAAAACATCACTTTTTTAAATCTGCAGGAAATTACATTTAGAATCTTTTCATGAGCAATTAATTTCAACTCTTCTGGCCTAGGTTTCCATGCCAATATCTTGAAAACATATAAACTTCATTAGTCGCCGGGCAGAAGCCCGCGACTTCTATTTTTAATAGGTTTTCTGAAATCACATGGGAGGGGGGATTATTATTAGAAAGAAACACATTTAGATGTCTTGAATATATTACAATTGTGTTTGTTTAAAAACACTAAGTAATGACACATCTAAAATGAAATAAATATTCCGATGTTTTAGGTATTTTCAGTTTCTTTATTTTGGCTCGCATTTATGTTTTTTTGTTTTATTTAAGAAGACAAAACAGTACCTATTAGCTAGACTGGTAAGGTTTATTTTACACTATATACTACATGTAATCAAAAGTCGATAACTACAAACCTTTACGTCGCAGTCTAATTTGTTTACTTACGCGCACCTGCCTGACTCGCGAATACCAACTGCGTAGATCAATCTCCTTTGCAGAGAGCCGCTCTTTACACTCACTTACAAATAGTAAATTATAGGTGATTTAAAATGTTTATTTGGTTCGAAACAAATGAAGAAAAGAACAAACCGAGATAAAACTGGGTTTAATGGAAAAATGACTTTGAACGAACACTCTCTGCCTATAAAGAGAGTTTCAAGAACGACACCTCTGCGAATAAGAAAGAATCGGGTCTTTCGTACAAAAATATTTCGTCCTTGACAATTTTGAATGTGTCATTTAATTCCCTAAAGGCATATTGCTTTCGATCTGCATATTGTTCTGCATCATTGACACACAGGCGCTCATCATAATATAATTTTAAAACATGAGTAGTTTGTTGTTTTCATTATAAAAAAGGAATGAATGAATGTATATTGTTTTATGGCGCATCGACAGCTAAGGTCATTTAGCGCGCAATTAAATTAAATTATTCATGATCCCTGGGTAAACAAACCAGTACTAGGCTAGAAAATGTGCCTTGCCCAAGGGTATAAAAAAGGAAGGAAAGAATTAAAATAAATTAACATGTTGTAGGGCTAAGTTTATTTTCGAAATTAAGTTTAAATTATACAACAATTTCAATAAGATTTAACTGTTTAGTTGATATTATATTTCGAAGGTGGTCTAATTTATAAATATTGGACTACATTTAAGTATGATATAATTAGGATGCTAAGCTAATATCATTTTGAGAAAAAGAGAAAACTCATGTCTTCAGCGATTTAACCCTTATCTCATTGTTTTAAAAGTAGATTGCTGCAAAGGTGTCCACTGTTGACTTTAAAAGAGGAAAGGTAAAATGACGTGCTATTGCATGCAAATCCTAAATTGTCTGTTTTGTGGTATTATTGAAAAGTTATTAATTATTGAAATTAGTTGGTTGTGTGTATGGTCAACCTACTTTGGAATGGAGATTGATCATAAACAATGAAAGGCTTCAATTATCATTCACTTCGTTGACAAAACAATGCAAGTTATGATACATTTTCACTTGACCCCACCCCTGATGTTCCAATATGCCCCTCAGTTGATAACTGTTTATTCAACTACTATAATGTTAGTGTTATGCATAACTGCACTATGGATATCCGGCGACATTGATGCGTTGCATCAACTTTCTCTTGTACATTACTGATAAAAAAAATTGTCAATAACACAACAGCTCCATACCTATATGGATGAAATAGAAATCTTCTTTTTTACTCTTATTTGGGCTGCCATGGTAACTGTATCTGACACCATAAAGTTTTCATTGCAACAAGAGTTCCAAAATTAAATTATGGCATCACTAGCTAAATAACTTTCATTTTAATAATTTCTATCAAAAGAATAGCCCTTTAATTAGAATATAGCTTCACTTAAAAAGTATTCAAAATTACTGCACTTTGAAGCCTCATTAGAACATATTTAGAATGTTAGCAGGTGCAAATGGATCCTATTTTCTTTCGATGAAAATTCAACGCAGATACCTTGGCAACATGTTAAACAATATACATAGCAGATTAAACAAGAAATCAGTTAGTCAGTAGCTCTGCAGCCACTTTCGTGAGGCAGAACCTTCTATTAAGCATGTGTCTAGGTTGCCATGGTAACTGTATCTGACACCATAAAATTTTCATTGCAACAAGGGTTCCAAAATTCAATTATGGCATCACTAGCTAAATAATTTTCAGTTTAATAATTTCTATCAAAAGAAAAGCCCTTTAATTAGAATAGAGCTCCACTTAAAAAGTATTCAAAATTACTGCTCTTTGAAGCCTCATTAAAACATATTTAGAATGTTAGCAGGACTGGTGCAAATTGATCATATTTTCTTTGGATGAGAATTCAACGCAGATACCTTGGCAACATGTTAAACAATATACATAGCAGATTAAACAAGAAATCAGTTAGTCAGCAGCTTTGCAGCCACTTTCGTGAGGCAGAACCTTCTATTAAGCATGTGTCTAGGTTGTCATGGTAATGGCTAGGATGTTATAAATGCCAACCTAAATGGATAAGATACAACATTCTATTTCAACACCACATGCCAAATTATTTTGATTTCTGACAATTTTCAACAAAGTTAAAGCTATTTTAAACATAGAAAAAATGAGAAAAATTGAAAACAATTCAGCAGTGAGCTGACAGAGCCTTAAAAACAATTCAGCATGGTAAGGGTTGAAACAGATTAGATTGGAATGTGAAGATGCATCTTACTAAAACAGTGTATCATGGTAGACCAATTTAGAGTCATATTTCCTACAATTTTACTGCAAGAGTTACTGAATGCATCATGGGAAATGATATAGTAGTAATCCAAAATAAACATCACTGTGATCTTGATCACACCAATTACTGGATTGACTCCATTTTTGTCTCGCTGCGACGAAGTTGCGAAAGCGAGACTAAGGTGTTGCTTTTCTGGTGACGGCGTCAAACATTTGCGTTTAGCTCAACGTTAAAGTTACATTTTTTTAACTTTTCTGAATAAGTACTGGTACTACAGCTTTCATTTTTCGAATATAGTTACATCTAATACTCTTCTTCACATTGTATGCTAAAGATACTGAGTGTGACCTATTTTTTGGGGTAAAATACATGATTTTGGTGGTTTTTGGTTGACTTTGAGATTTGGTCATAGCTTCCTCATTTTTTGTTAAATTGATTTCAAATTTTGCACACATATTTCATAAATGAAGTACTTTAACATATCAAACGGGTTTTTGGGTCAAAGATTTGGATTTTTTTCTATTTCATTTCTTGTATTTTTCTATTTTGCGTTTAGCTCAACGTTAAAGTTTCGATTTTTTTTTTTTGATTTTTCTCAATAAGTACTCGTCCTAAGGCTTTAATATTTGGAATATAGATACATCTAATACCCTGCTGCACATTGCACACCGAGGATGCTGAGTGTGACCTTTTTTGGGGGTAAAACACTTGATTTTTTGAGGATTTTGAGAATTAGACATAGCTTCTGCATATTTTGTTGGATTCATTTCAAATTGTGAATACACATTTCATAAATAAAGTACTTCAACATATCAAACGTAAAACGTTTGTATTTTGTTATTTTTTTTTAATTTCTTAGTATTTAGTACTTAGATTTTGCGTTTTTTATAATTCAATTTTTTTTTTAATTTCTTGTATTTTTGAACTTTGCGTTTTAGTCAATTTCTTTTTGTTTTAATTTTTTTTAACTTTGCACATTTGTATTTTTTTTTTCTAATTTTGCGTGTAGCTGATTTCTTTCTTTTTTTGTTATTGAATTTTTTAACTTCGTATTTTTTTTTTTTTAATTTCTTGTTTAAAAACAATTGTGTTTAGCTCAATGTTAAAGTTTTGTTATTTTAATTGTTGTCTTTTACACTTGCATTGTTAGTCAAAGCAGGGGACAGCGAGACATTTAATTACGCGTAATTCTTGTTCTTAATGTATGCTGTAGAGATTACTTTTGCAAATAAATTGATTAATTCCTCGCAGAAAAACTAAAAGATAGGCCCTACAGGAAAACCAACCTTCATGTATATATGACTTATTAAGAGTCCAATCATCCTGCTCGTCCAAAAAGTCTGATTTGGCTCTGCGCTGTAGGCTAAATAATCACAAAAACATTCAAGAAGTCTCTAAAATACAGTGTGCACATTCCTTTATGTATTGCATGTATGTGCAACTAGGTCTTTATTTTACATTTGGTGTTTTTTCTGAAGCATAACTGAAATGGAATTTGAGTGAAAATCTCGGAAATAATTCATAATAGACCAAGGCACTATTTTAACTACCTGATATTCCCTAACTTTGTCTCAGGTCTACATTGAGTTGAAAGATTTAGCTAAGATGCATGATCCAACTCTTTTGCAGTTTACTTACAATAACAGCCATTCGCATTTTAGGCATATCAGCGGTTCCATTATTAAACTGTACTTCAGCCACCAATCCGTAGATGCCTGTTTGACCGGACGGTATGGAAAAAGGATATTTCGTCTCTTTGCCATGACGGTCGTTTGGACTTGCATTTAATTTGTTAAAACTCAAGTTGCTATCCAGGAAATACAGTAGCCAGTTAATTTCATACATAGAAAAATGCTGGTTTGCACAGGAAGGATCCTCTTGGTCTGTTATAATTGTAAAGTTGAATTTTTTCTTGTTTTCCATAGTACCTGCACATACTTCCTTAATGCTGTCAGACAAACCTGTTACTTCAATCACTGGAGAGCATCCCCATGATGTCCAAACTGTCAATGCAAAAAAGACAGAAACCTTAATCCTAGCATACATGTGTTTTTATTTAACACTTTCCAACATGAAGAAGCCGTTTGAGATATTGGTAGCAATCATTGTGGGGAAATGAGAAGTGGTAAGTGACGAGTAATTTCTCCCTTCACAACAATCTTTTATAATAGGGACTTTATCTATAAAAGATGCACAGTTTGGCATGCCCAGTCTTCCCTTAGGATCTCTGCTTAAGTTTTTACAAATATTTACATATAAAGTGTAATAATCAACGCTATTCAATATTTAAACTTTCAATAAAAGAGATTTTCCATATTCATGCCTAGATTAGATGTTCTCAAATTTTGTCAGCTGAGGTTCAAACTCACAACCGCTTAATTGACAGCCCACGTCACAACCACGACTCAAAGCAGACAGATAATTGACCATGAATATCAAACTTATTAACAGTATGTTCAATAAGTACTGTGAATACTAACATCTTAAATAAATAAAGGAAAAATATAAATCAACATTCAGAAAAAATTTCACTTTCAGTTTCCATATCAACCAACAGGTGTTGATAACATTTATAAATATCAATTAGAAATGATCATATCGGTTCCTGACAGAAGATTTAGCAGGAGGCATGGTTGAGATTAGATCTTTGTTCAATGTATTTTCTTTTCATTGGTAAATGATAGAATTTGTTTTAATGATTAGATGAACAACTACTCAAAACAAGAGGGCCATGATAGCCCTGGATCGCTCACCTGATTTTTTTTTTTTTCGATTTAGCTATATAAGCCGCGCCCCCTGGCGGCCATAGTTTCAAACTAATCAACTTGGCTTGAAGGAATCTGATAGAGGGTTACCCTAGGAACATTTCTACAAAATTATTTGAAAATCGGACTGACACTTTTGGAGGCGAAGTTTTTTAAAGTTTTCACTATAGCCATATAATGCAAAATAGCCCTGCCCACAGGCGGCCATGTATTTCGACCAATCAACATGGCTTGAAGGAATCTGATAGTGGGTCATCCAAGGAAAATTTCTACAAAATAATTTGAAAATCGACCTGACACTTTCGGAAGAGAAGATTTTTTAAGTTTTCACTATAGCCATATAAGGCAAAATAGCCCCGCCCCCCTGGCGGCCATGTTTTTCAACCAATCAACATGGCTTGAAAGAATCTGATAAAGGGTCATCCATGGAACATTTCTACAAAATTATTTGAAAATCGGCTGGACACTTTCGGAGGAGAAGATTTTTTAAGTTTTTGCTATAGCCATATAAGGCAAAATAGCTCAGGTGAGCTAAAAAAATAAGAAAAAAGTTGTTTGCTGAAGATTTGTCGCATGTGAGAAAGGGAAGTGTTAAATTCACTTCAGCTCATGAATCTGCTAAACTGGTGTCAGCAACAGGAATTTTCATTTAATTTAATGCTCTGAATTTTAAAGCATTCAATACAGAATGCCTGAATCAACTTAAAATTACTTACCCAGTCTACAGAAAACTGTAAGGTAAACAAAATAGTGCATCATTCTTTTTTGTATGCACTGTCACTGAATTCAAGTTTATTGTAAGGCCAAAACATACAGAGAAGTCATCAACATGTTTGATTCTACCTGTGAAAATAAGATCAACATCAGCAAAACATTTCAGGCATACTATAACATGTGAAAAGTGCCTTATATAGCATCTCTCTGCATGGGCATTACAGGAAAGTCGATGTGCAAAACTGAAGTTGGATTAGACTTCTGTTTCTCCTCAGGTCCTGAGATGATATTATTAGGACTGTAACATGAATGTGGACAAAGAATGCTCTGGTGAGACTTTGTCAGAGTATGGCACAGGCTCATCTGAGTATTTGTTGTTCTCATGCTCAGCAAGACCCATTGTGTCTACTGGTAACTATACCATGACAAATATTTTATTTAAAATACCACCTGGTTATACTCAGGTCTCCTTTATTCATGAGCCTAGGCATTCAAAGAACTGTTAAATCAATCTTTAGACAACAAGAAATATTTCAACACTTCTCGGTTGACTGCTTGTAAAAAGTCACCCTAAAAAAAACCACTTCTGATAATCACAAAGTTTACAATGCTCTACGATAAAAATTTGATAGATCCATGATTGCATCATTACTAATGTTAGAACTGCTAGTGTTCATATTGCTGCAAAATGTGAACAAAAAAAGATAAAAATGTTACGTTTTAAAAAGTTGTTGTTTTAAAATACACATGAAAGAAATTCAAAATGAAATACTGCATCAGAAAAGAAGATAAAATAGGTAATGAAGTCTGTATTAAATTTTCAACATTTATACATGTATAACCAAGGGCTCTGGACATTTTGAAATCTCAATCGGTTCGGTGTTTTGTAGAGGTCTGTTAAATGCTCTACTACTCTTGCTGTGGTATTGAGACGTCGTAACAAAGTTGTGGTATTGTCTTGTTTTGGTCGCGGTGGTTGTCGATGATCAGGGTGAAAATTTCCCACACAGTTAATCGTGCAACTTTGACCTGTCCCGACCTCACCATGACATCCAGATGTCACCATGACATCCAGATGTTGCTACTTTGTATGGGACATATCGAGGAAACTTTTGAATAAATACAAAAATGGCCCAATCAAATGGCCTTCCATCTCCTCCAGACGACGCTACGACCCATCATGACGATTTCAGAGTGATAGTATTCTAGAAAGCCAGGGGAAAATGTTAGGTAAACTGAAGTACCAATGAAAGTAATGTTAAGCCCAAGTCATTCAATCAACCATGGTAAGAGTCAGTTTCCAATTATACGTGTGAAAGCTCGAGCCTAAGGCTCGAGCGAAGCACGCCTATAGAATACACATACGAACACATCATACGAGATCAAAACAACGAGAATTCAGTACAATCTTACTGTTTTTCACATATCAAATCTCAACCCCATAGCACTTTTTTTCGGCCATTTTGCTTCTGGTCTTACTGGACGGACAAATTATCGTAACCTATTAATTTCGTAACCGGTAAAACCCACAAACACGATATTTGTATGTTTTGACAAATCAAAAAATACTTAGAACTAGAGAAAAAAATTAAATTAAATTCCTTCTCGTCATAAAGGAATGAAAACAAGGAATCTGATATGTGATCATTTGCGTGTAATTGCAGTCGTTTTCTATTTTTAAAATGATATTTTCTCAACCGGAAGTAAACACATCCAAATGTGACGTCATTGCAGCGCAAGTGAATTTATTGTAATGCAAGTAATAGATAAATAACAAAAGGAAAACGACGGAATGGTAGGAAAAGATAGTTTGACTCGTCTTGACTTTATGAAGGGTAAGTCGACTATTCTTTTGTACCTGTCATCATTATTTCATGGATTTTATATCTTGGCAATATAGAGAAGCAATAAACACTTGAAAATGATTGTAAATATTTCAACGGAAGTTATCGTTCGTTACACTGGCCTCGGATATTATTTTAACTGAAAAGGACGAACAATTCTGTTTCTGTATTGACAAAGCTTCATTTCAAGGTAGGATATTTATTATATCAATAATTTGCTTAAGAATATTAAATTAAACTTCATTTCTAAATTATTTGTTAGTATCTGTGTGACGTCACATCGTGTGTATTGTTTTTGTCTGTATCTGTTCCACGATGCTTTCGTCACATCGTGTGTATCGTTTTTGTCTGTATCTGTCATTTGAAGCCGAAACCTTCTTGTCAAATGTTAACCCCACTCAAGAAAATAGCTAAACTATCATATCATCGCCTGTCTAGTTGTATTTTAAGACGTTTATCTATATATTGCAGTAAATGTAGCAAACAAACAAAACTACCGTCTATTTCAAATTATTTGCCTTCAATATTCTTTTTTTTTTTTTATATTGTACAGTTTAACAGTTTATGTCTATGACCTAGCATTTGTCAAATTTTGAAAGAATGACCAGAATCAGTTCACCCTGGTTTTGGGGTATACATAGTAAATGTCTTAAGCTATATATCCTCCAACCTGAAAGAGAGGAAAACCCTTTCATGCCTCCAAATGAGTCCATTGTTTTAAAGAAATGATGTCGTATGTGGACTATCAGTAAAACACATAACTTTTCATTCAACAGGCTGAATTTCTAGTAGTTTCACCTTTTTTTATCCAAAATGTGTTTATTGATCAATTTTACTCAAATGAGACCATTGTTTTAAAGGAATGCAGATGTCATATGTGGGCTATCAATAAAACACATTACTTTTCCTTCAACAGGCTGCATTTCTAGTAGATTCATCTTTTTTTTAACCAAAATATGTTTATTGATCAAACTCAAATGAGTCATGATTGTTTTAAAGAAATGATGTCATATGTGGGCTATCAGTAAAACACATTACTTCTCTTTCAACAGGCTGAATTTCATTTTTGTTTATCCAAAATTTGTTTATTGATCAGATTGGACAAACTTGTTACTAAGAATTTCAACATTATTTCCACTAGGTTATTTTAAATACTCTGCATGTATGTAACGGTATTCAAACCACATTTACAAAAGATTCAACAAAGATTCTATTGACAGCACTATTTTCATACTTGGGAGCACAACAACCAATGATGTCATAGAACTGTTTTTCAACAGAAAAGGCTATATATTATAAATCATAATTAATGTCAGTTATAAGTCACCCAGTGACCTCACATAAGTGTTCTGTCCTCTGATATAACTGAAATACCACCGAAATGTATATCTTTTCTGTTTTCTATGTAATTTATTGTGAAATCCATTTTTCTGTGTGAAATTGTATAATCTATACAATAGAAATGGTAAAATTTAAACTAGTATTACATTCATTGTAACAAAAAAAAAATCTTATACTTTACTGGTAATAAAATTACACATATTTTCATGAACTGCTGCTCAAAGTAAAAACCTATACTGTAGTTTAATGGTAGAACACCTGGTCTAACAAGAGTTCTGAGTTCAAATCTCAGCAGGTACATGATTTGAAAGAAGCAACTAAACTTAACAATTTATACATGAAACAATTATGTTGTGGGGAGTAGTCTTACTTAAACACTTATTACATTTTTATCCTGGTTTTTTGAAAATAGTTTACTCCCTGTACCCTTTTCAAAAGCTTTTATAATTGCGCAATAACAATTAAAAAAAGGAAAAGTTGTCATCATTGATAACTCTGAGAATCTGTACATGTTCAAGGTCTGATAAGATCTTTCACTATCCACTTTTTTTTCAAACGACATATTTCATATATATACATGTATACATGTATACATAATCAGTTGTTCAGACACTAAGTCTGGAACTTATTAACAAATAACCTGATGCTGTTTCATGTTTTACAAATTAAAAACCAGAAAAGGAGATAGGGGTTCAAAGGGAAATGTTGTTGAATAGGAACATATATTGTTCATTTTGGATATGTTCATTTTGGATCAATTACACCATTCTGACAATGTATTCAGATTAGTCACAGAAATCAAGTAATTTACATCAGGCAAGGGGCTAAACTTTACCCTTTCCAACATACATCATTATAAATGGGACTTTTGAAAATATTTGTCAAAAATTACAGTTTTCTCAGTCTGTATGCATATAAGTGTTTTCATCTTAAAAATATTCAGCCAGATCATGCAAAGTTAGCCATGTGCCTTGGAAGATTGTTGTGTGGAGTATTTTAGTATTCTAGAAAGCCAGGGGAAAATGTAAGGTGAACTGAAGTACCATCGAAAGTAATGTTAAGCTCAAGTCATTCAATCCACCATGGTAAGAGTCAGTTTCCAATTATATGTATTACCAGTTTACAAATAACTAGCAAAAATAAATCAGAACATTCTTCAATGCCTTCTAGTGTTGTTTTCCATCAACATCCTTGGAAATCTTACAGTCTGTTACAATTCTGTCAGACCTAATAACAAATAATTAAAACAGATATGTAAAAATTAATTAAACTTAAATGCATGATAAGTTTGGTTATTTTCAATATGTTTTTCAAATTATGTTTGGTAACTTTCTACAATTTGCCTATTAATTTGTTTCTTGTTTAGGGACTGACAGTGCTTAATTAAGTGTTCTTGCTTTCACACGACCTAGGCTTTGCCTATTAACATATTACAGACCGTTGATAATGTTTTAATTTCTAACTGAAGCTTCAGAAAAAAACAGTTCTTACTTTAATCGCCATTTATTGAAATTCGTCCAAACAAAATCAGACGACAGAAACAGACGAATGTTTTTACTCAAGCGTTTATCTGATCATGATCATTAATACGATAATTTAAATCAAAGTACTTAAAGGTAGATTTGTGATCGGATTTATAAGAGGATGGAAACAAATCCCCTCCATGACAGGCAAGTAATGATGCATCAGGCCAGAATGAAATATTTCCAAGATGATTTATTCGTGTTGGTCTTGTGAAAATAAATTGACCCAAACTCCGAATATATCATTCGGTCCACATACTTTTTGTTAATGATCATGTTACCAGGGACGTAGATAAGAGGGATAAGTAACTAAATTATATACTAAAATATCACCCATGCCGACATTTGTAGCAAGTAAAACTAAAAAAGTATTCAAGATATGAAAATGAAAAATAAAAATTCTGGAAGTTTAAACATTCTGCTATTGCAGTAGATAAAAATAGTTTAATATACTACAGGTTTTGATAATGTTTTATCCTTATGAAAAATTTCAGTCTATTAATTTTTTGAAAAAAATAATATAATTAAAAAATCCCAATATCTGTGTCTTTTGAACCAGTCAGTATTCAAAATACAAAGAAATTCCAGTTGTTCATTGTATCTCTAACTTAAGTTGAAATGTTAAGCTTTCAGAATATGTATGTTTTGTTCATGTGCCAAATGTGTCTTCAAAGTTTTATTTGCTACAAAATGTGAAAACTTGGACAATTTTATTTCTATGTGTGATATTTTAACCAGATAACAATTGCCTATCCCTCTTATCTATGTCCCTGATGTTACACAATAGCTCTTTGGAAATCTCTGAAGGAACAGTGTCTTACTATGTATTGACTGTACTGAATCAACTGATGCATTCAGAGTATGCACAATATTAAGAGTTTTTAAACTTAATCGATCATCTGAGTGTATGGGTAACTGCTTATATCGGAGATAATTTAACCAAAAGCGTGAATAAAACTACTAGGAGTGGACATTTCAAATGAAACTTATCAATAGGACATTTGTATTTGAACAGCTTTTATGAGGACCAATTAATATGGCTTGAATACATTAAGCAGATGGTCATTAAAGGAACAGTTCCGCTAAATTACAAATGTTTCCTGAAATCAGACTAAAACTTGAATAGAAAATGAACTGTTAAGTTTTGCCATTTTGCCCCTTTTCTGATGCCGTCTGACTGCCATGTTTTTAAACCAATCGAACAGATTAAGCAAATATTGTAGAAGTCACCCAAGGAACAATTGTACTAAATTATCTTTAAATCTGACAAGAGGATTCAGAGAAGACGAACTTTACAGTTTATACAGTTTACTCCCTCCCTGCTGCCGCAGCAACAAATAATGTGTTTAGAATTTATATATTTGAACAAATTTGAAAGACGACCACCAATGGAATATTCCCGTGAAGTTTTGTTGAAGTTGGAAGTGGATTTGGATAAAATGTCATTTGAAGCTAAACGTTATATTACACATTTTCTGATTCCGCCTGGTAACTATGTCTTAAAGTTTTAAAATGTTGTCATTTTGCCCTTTTCTGATGCCGCCTCGCTCCTCTTTTGTCAACCAATTTGTATATGGCTTGAACTCTTTTCGTAGACAGTCACTAAAGGAACATTTCTACTAAATAACCGGATTTAGAGGAGAAGAATTTTAAATATTTGGCAATTTACTCCTTTTCTAAGATACCACACAAACAAGAGTTCTACATATATCTTTGAACATTATCACTTGAGTGTCAACAAGATTTTACTAAAGTAAGGCGTAGTGACATAGTTTTTGAAATCAAAATAACACACATTTGAACTTAGCCTAGATATCAAACCTGTGGTCTCAAGAGCGTTAACAATTTTTTCTCAAATGTGGCCCTATAGTGACCTAGCTTTGGAATGGACATTACCCATATACAAACTTAGCAAAGATAGCACAAAGAAAAACAATCTTTTCAACATGATCAAACTAAAAATGCAGCTTCGGTAAATTGCTGCAACCTTTCAATATGATCTTAGAGCTCAATTGATTGGATTGTTTCAATCATTATGAATATTTCAATCATAGCCTTAAATACCAATCCGCTCCTAAAGTGTTCAAATTCCGTTCCAATCACGCTCAAGATCCAATCAGATTTCAAGATGTTCTTAACTGTACAACATGTTGGTCAATGCGACATTGACTTTGACCTCCAATCCCATTTTACGAAAAAAGATTACCCAACCTTGTCTGGACCATATCTCCTATACCATTTATCTAAGAGTTATGCACATGCATCTTGGGAATGATGTGTCTTGTACCAAATCGGGTCACTGAGAACTCAACCTCCGACCACATTTAAAGAAAATGGTTGTCTAGGCCTTATCTCATATGTCATCACACCTGGAGTAACCAAATGTTGTCAGGAGATCCAATGTCACATTCTAAAAATGGGCCACTGTGACATTGCTCTTAGCCTCTCAACCAAATTAAAGAATCAAGAGGGCCATGATGGCCATGGATTTCTCACCTGAGTAATGCAATGTGTTTTTATAATACCAACGACAATAACTTTCTTTTATAAGCAATCAACATGGCTTTAAGAAATCTCGTAGAGGGTCACCCAAGAAACATTGATACAAAATTATTTGAAAATTGGTCAGATACTTTCTGAGAAGAAGATGTATTTTGTTCACTATACAGAACTGCCCCCGACGGTCATGTTTTTAAACCAATCAACATGGCCTGAAGGAATCGGATGGAGGGTCAACCTAGGAAAATTTCTGCAAAATGATTTGGAAAACATCAAGACTCTTTCATAGCAGAAGATTTTAAGGTTTTCACTAAAGGCGCGCATAAGGCAAAAAAGCACTGCCCCCTGGTGACTACGTTTTTCAAGCAATCAACATGGCTTTAAGGAATCAGTTAGAAAGTCGCCCAAGGAGCAGTTCTACAAAATTATTTGAAAGCGTCAAGATATTTTCGGAGAGGAAGATGTTCACTATATCTATATGCCGATATGTTTTTCGACCAATCAACATGACTTGAAGGAATCTGACAGAAGGTTAGCAAGCAAGGGAATACTCCTAGAAAGACTCTCCGAAATCGGCCGGATACTTTCGGAGAAGTAGATAATTTAAAGCTTTTACTTTAGCCATATAACGTAAAACAACCCTGTTCCCTGACGGCTACTACATTGTTTGACCAATCAACATTGCTGGGAGGAATTTGATTGAGGAACAATTCTGCAAAATTATATGGAAATTGGCCAGATACTTTTGGAGAAAAATAGTATTCTCTTCAACAATAAAAGGTAAAATAACCCGAACCCCCGGTGGCCGTGTTTTTAGACAAATCTGCATGGCTTGAAGAAATCTGATAGAGGGTCGGTCACTCAAGCAACATTTCTTCATTTTGTTTTGAAAATAAGTCAACTGGATTGGGAGATTTTACTTTATGTTGCCATGGAAACCAGAAATCCTGCATGGATAAAAAACAAACAAGAGGGCCATGATAACCCTAGTTCACTCACCTTAATTATACAATGTACTACAATGGCAAAAACACACCAAGACAATTATTCTGAATGCAACCTCCACAGTGTTAACAAAATTTTCCTTCATTTGGCCTAGTGATCTATATATTTCTTACCTGATATGACCCATATTCCAACATGGACTAGATATCATCAAGACAACATTCTGACAACGTTTCAATTTGCTCAAAGTAAAAATGCGGCCTCCGGAGTTTGAACAATATTTTCCTTTATTGACCCAATATGACCCATATTCGATCTTCACCTAGATATAATTCAGACAAACATTCTGACCAAATTTCAAGCTGCTGAAGCAAAAAATACGGGATACAAAGTGTTAACAATATTTTCATTCAATTTGGCCTAGTGACCTAGTTTTTTACCCTAAAAGGCGTCTTCTACAGTGTTAACAAGGGTTTTCTTCAATTTGACCTAGTGACCTACCTTTTGACCCAACATGACCTGTGTTCGAACTTGACTTACATATCATTCAGCTCAATATTCTGAAGAAAAAATGCGGCTTCTACAGTGTTAACAAGATTTCCCTTCAATTTGGCCTAGTGACCTAGTTTCTGACCCAATATGACCCATATTCGAACTGATAATGTTTCAACATGCTCAAGTTGAAAATGCGGCATGCAGTGTTAACAAGATTTTCCTTTAATTTGACCTAGTGACCTAGTTGTTGACCTCATATGACCCAGTTTCGAACTTGTCCAAGATTTGATGGAGATGAATGTTCTGAAAAACGTTCATGAAGATTGGATGCAAAATGTAGTCTGTAGAGTGTTAACAAGCTCAAATGTTGACGACGCACGACGGACGGACGCCTGACAAAATGTGATTACAATAGCTCACCTTGCACCTCATCCCAATTGACCCACTGTTACAGAGGAGAAGATGTTGAAGAAAGGGCGATCACATTAATTTTACCTTGAGCACTTCAATCCCGGTAAAGCTCAAAAGCTTGTCAGGGCCTTATTTCCTCTGTTATCAAACCTGGAGTTAACACATTTTGTCTGAAGATGCATCTTGTAAAGAGGATCATGATCTGAGTCACATACGAAAATTGAATCACTTTGACATCTGAGCTGATTTAAAGATATACATGTAGCTTGTCCAGGACATATTTCCTATGCAATTGTACCTACTGACCTTGAACCCTCGGGTTGGGCACTATTGATTGTCGACAATTCTTGTTCTGTTAAGTCTTGTACGAGTTTGCGTTTAACTGACCTAGGTTAAAGTCACAGTGACTTATATACATCTTTATGACAAATCATCACTTTAGCAAATGTACTTGCATATGTTGTTTAATACTTGTACTTGATTAGCGCTTTGTACACAAGTTCGGGTTTTACCGACCTATGTCAAAGGTTAAGGTCACAAAGACTATTATAGTTATCTTTACATAACAACCTCATCACTCTAGCTACTTTATTTCTTTTTCTTTTGTTATGAAACAAAAATCGTGTGTTCACAAGCATCGCCTACCGTACACATTCCTAGTATTCAATCTTGGTCAAAGGTAAAGGTCACAGTTACTATTATACACGCTTGTACTAAACGACGTTATCGCTTTGGCACTTTCATTTTTGGACGTAATTCCTTTCATACTCCAAACACAGGTTCAGTGTCAAGCGAGCTTGGAGGGGTGCTATTTCAAATGTCAATGTCACAGTGACTACGTATACAATACATCTGTATGAAAGCATTTCATCACTTAAGTACTTTCATTTGGAATACTTCCTCCATACATTGGTTTATTTTACTTCATACACTGGTTTATTGTCAAGGTTTTACTAACTTAGGTCAAAGATCAAGGTTACAGTGACTATAATACATATGTACCAAAAGACACATGTAGTACATACTATATGTCGTTAGTTATAAACAGGTATAAACACGTGATATCATGATACACACATCCACATATAAACTTGAATGTATAGCTATTAAATATATATATCAATACCTGTACATAGATTATGAGATGAAACACTTTTACAACCATTGAAAACAGTTATGGTAGAATTTTATAAAGATATCTTGTAATGAATCTGCATACTATTTTTTGTTTATTAACCACGTAGGAATAAGAAATGAAGTTGCTAGAGATATAATGTCGTTGACACATGTACATACGTACTCTAATACAGGATCCCTATATATCCTTGATGACCTTGTAGCGAGGGGATAACATATGTGTGAAAGAGTCTTAAACATGAAGTTGCTCGAGTCATGATGTCGTCTGGGCACGTAAATACGGATCCAACGAGTGGGAAGTGCTTTAAAAATGAAGTCGCTCGAGCCATGATGTCGTTTGGACACGTACATACTTACGGATCCCTGTTTACCCTTGATGACCTTGTAGCGAGGGGATACAATGAGTGGGAAGTGTCTTACAAATAAAGTCACTCGAGCCATGATGTCGTTTGGACACGTACATGTATGTATACATACGGATCCCTATACATCATTGATGACCTTATCGCGAACAGGCGCGTAGCTAGGCTTACGCACGTACGCACGTGCGTAAGGAATATTTTGAGAGGTTCAAAAATAAAAAATGAAACAAATGCGAAAAATGCAATGAAAACTGAACCCTAAGTGGGGTAAGGTTGAAAACGGACACATCAGAACAATTCATACATGGACAAATTGTCACATGAAGCATCTATGTTTATTGATAATATTAGATGCCTATACATGAAGTTTGTATGTATACAGTTATATAGTATTTGCATATTGTACATTGGAGTACGATATTCGAAGTCTATTGGTGGAGCGAATTGTGGTCCGTGCCATTTATTTGGATCTGAGAAGAGATCGCTAGTGTCGCAACCTGCAACCAGAAAAAACGCAAAACGTTCCACGGTTTACCACTATGAGAAGGGTTAAAACATATCTACGGCCGCCAACCCTTACCACCGGTAGATTATCCGGGCTTGTTTTGATGAACATTCACCGTGATCGTGACATAAACACTGATTTTTTTAGTGATAGATGATATTTTACAAGAAGAAAAAAGCGACGACTAGCCCTCCTATTTCGCGTGTAGGCTTAAAGAAAGTACCTAGTATAAATCATCTGAATGTACAGTAAAACCTCGATGGCTCGAACATGGGAAAAGTCGAACACCCTGGAAAACTCGAACTCCTCCCTCGGTCCCGGCCAAACCCTCATAGAATTAATGATTTTTTAACCTGAAAAACTCGAAAACCTGCTCTTTCGAATTATCGAACTAAAACACAGTCCCTTCGGCTACATTAAAGCACAAAGTACTGATAGGTCGAACTATTAACTGTGGGCCCCTCGAGTTCATGCCTTCGAAATTTCAATTTTGTTGAAGTGACAGTCAATGTTAGAAAATATAAATTCCGAATGCTGCAAATGTTTTAAGGGTATTTTGTGTATACATGCTGTACATAAGTGTATCAAGTAGGCTCATTAAGATATTGTGAAATATACGCCAGAAGTCACCTGAGCCCATATAGACGATTTTTTCCCCCGGGGGAGCATGACCCAGAAAAATAAATTTCGAAGGCTGCAAATGTTTTCAAGGTATTTTGTGTATATATGCCGTTCATAAGTGTATCAAGTAGGCTCATTAAGATATTGTGAAATATACGCCAGAAGTCACCCGAGCCCATATAGACGAAAAAAAAATCGGTGCGTAGTCCATATTTCGGCCCAGCTACGCCCCTGGCGAAGGGATAACATATGTGGGAAGTGTCTTAATTAAAGCACTGAAAGTGCTGACGGCCTGCAGGAAGTTGGAGAAGTAGGGCAATGTGAAAGGAAATAACAATTGCAGCTTAGGTCTATGTATGTATTGGTAAGACGTTAACAGATGAATGAACACATTAAAAGACATACACTATTACTTACAACTAGTGGACTAAAAGAGTTCATAAAGATAAGAGCACGTTGAACCCTTAGAAGACTATTTTTAATAACGTGCTGGTAAGGAATTGGGAAAATGTGTATTTATGGAGCATAGCATTTGTGTGAACAAAGCACCATGGTCAACCAGTCCCCATGAACCATTATACTGCTTTGACAAATAACCTAGTTTGAGCATATTGGACCGATTTGAACAAGGCCCAAAGTGCATGTAAAAGAGAAACAAATAGTATGAAAAAGTTTCATGCTGATGAAATAGAAATTTAAAAAATTTGGCACTAATGCATCAACTGAACTGGTTATGATGTTGGAAAAAAAAAGATTTGAAAGAAAATAAGTTTCTAAACCATGGTTTATACTGGGGGAAAGTGTTTGATCATGGCTATACTGAACATAAACAATAGGGCCACGATGGCCCTGGATCGCCCACCTAAATTATGCAAAGTGATTTGCCCTGCCACCTGGCGACTATGATTATTTTACCAATAACGAATCTCAAAGAGGGTCATCCAAGGAATATTTCTATACAATTATTCAAAAATCTGCCAGACACTTTGAGAAGAGAATTTTCAAGCTTTTACTATAGCCATATACACAAGAAAAAAACGGCCTCGCCCCCTGGGTGCCATGTTTTGTTATCAATCAACTTGAAGGAATCTAATAGAGGGTCACCTAAGGAAAATGTCTACAAAATTATTTGAAATCGGCCTTACACTTTCGGAGGAGAAGATCTTTTAAGTTTCCACTAAAGCCATGTAAGGCGGAAAAGCCCTGCCCCTGGCGGCCATGTTTTTTTTATTAATCAACATGGCTTAAAGCAATCTGATATAGAGGGACATATAAGGAACATTTCTGCGAAATTATTTGAAAATTGGCCTTACACCTTCGAAGAAGAAGATTCTTTAAGTTTTCACTATAGCCATATAATGCAAAAAAGCCTTGCCCCTTGGCCCCGTTTTTTGACCAATCAACATGGCTTGAAGGAATCTGATAAAGGGGCACCCAAGGAACATTTCTACAGAATTATTTGAAAATCGTCCTTACACTCTCGGAGGAGAAGATTTTTTTAGTTTAGGCAACAAGAGGGCCATGAGACCCTGGATTGCTCACTTGAGAATGGGCGCCAATGGCAAAATCATTTTCTGACAAAATTTCAAGCTGCTCAAGTAAAACATGCGGCTTCCAGAATGTTAACAAGATTTTCCCTAAATTTGGCCTAGTGACCTAGTTTTAGACCGGACATGACCCAAATTCGAATTTGGCCTAGATATCACCAAGAAAAATATTCTGACAAAGTTTCAACACACTCAAGCTAAAATTGTGGCTTCCAGAGTGTTACCCAGATTTTCCTTAAATTTGGCCTAGTGACCGGACATGACACATATTCGAACTTGACCTAGATAATATTAAGACAAACTTTCTGACAAAGTTTTAACATGCTCAAGTTTAAAATGCAGCTTCCCGAGTGTTAACAAGATTTTCCTTAAAGTTGGCATAGTGACCTAGTTTTTGACCCAACATTACCCATATTCGAACTTGGTCTAGATATCATCAAAACAAACATACTGACAAAGTTTTAACATGCTCAAGTTTAATTTATTTATTGGGGTTTAACACCGCTTTTAACATTATTTCAGTTATATCACAGCAACAGTTCACTTATTCATGATCCCTGGGTAAACAAACCAGTACTAGGGTAGAAAAAGTGCCTTGCCCAAGGGCACCCCACCATGACTAGTGCCTCGACTGGGGATCGAACACGGGACACCCTATTTCAAAATCCCTGACGCTAACCACTGGACCACAGCGGATTCCTGCTCAAGTTTAAAATGCAGCTGATAGTGTTCACAAGATTTTCCTTAAATTCGGCGTAGTGACCTAGTTTTTGACCCGACATGACCTACATTCGAACATGGCCTAGATATCACTAAGACAAACATTCTGACATATAGGGATGACTGATACTATCTTTATTGTTTTGCTCCTGAAACACAAATATAATCTCTCTTCCTGTCGAGTCGGTCGAAGTATTAGTTTAAACCTCAGGACAACCATAGATTCTGCCCGATTGATAAAGTCATTGAGACTTTCATCTTTAGTCTTCTGTGGGAAGGTGGCCAGTTACCTGGGAAGAATATTGTGTGGAATACTTGTTTCTGTACCGCCATGACATAAATGAACAAAAGCTGTTTGTAAGAGAGCGACTTGACTGATTTAGTGCTTGCCAATAAATAAAACTTTTTGCAATTAAAGGCAAAACAAAAATCTCAGTATTTGTCAAAGCGTTATCAAGATCCACAAGCAGCAAGATATAATGTTATATTACTGAATTGTCTGATATCCCTGAACAATACAGCTTAGTTTGACGTGGTAAAGTAAACAAGAGGGTCATGATGGCCCTAGTTCGTTCACCTTAATTATACAATGTACTGCAATGCAAAACACATCAAGACAATTATTCTGAATGCAACCTCCACAGTGTTAACAAGATTTTCCTTCATTCGGCCTAGTGATCTATATTTTTTTACCTGATATGACCCATATTCCAACATGGACTAGATATCATCAAGACAACATTCTGACAAAGTTTCAACTTGCTCAAAGTAAAAATGCGGCCTCCGGAGTTTGAACAACATTTCCCTTTATTGACGTTGTTTTATTATGACCCATATTCAAACTTGACCTAGATATAATTCAGACAAACATTCTGACCAAATTTCAAGCTGCTGAAGCAAAAAATGCGGCATCCAAAGTGTTAACAAGATTTTCCTTCAATTTGGCCTCGTGACCTAGATTTTGACCCTACATGACCCATATTCGTACTTGGCTTAGATATCATTTAGATAAACATTCTCATCAAATGTCAAGCTTCTGTAGCAAAAAAAGCGGCCTCTAGATTGTTAACAAGATTTTCCTTCAGTTTGACCTAGTGACCTACTTTTTGACCCAACATGTTCCATGTTCAAACTTGTCTTACATATCATTAAGACAAACATTCTGATAAAGTTTCATCATGCTCAAATTGAAAATGCAGTATCCAGAGTGTTTACAAGATTTCCCTTCAATTTGTCCTAGTGACCTAGATTCTGATCCAATATGACCTATTTTCTGCTGTAGCCAAAAAAGCGGCTTCTACAGAGTTAACAAGATTTTCCTTCAATTTGACATAGTGACCTAGATTCTAACCCAATATGACCCATATTCGAACTTAACCTAGATATCATCAAGACAAACATTCTGAAAAAGTTTCAACATGCTCAAGTTGAAAATGTGGCCTCTATAGAGTGTTCACAAGATTACCCTTCAATTTGCCCTAGTGACCTAGTTTTTGAACCGGCATAACCCATATTCGAACTTGTCCTAGATATCATTCAGTTCAACATTCTGACAAAATTTGAAGCAAAAATTGCGGCCTCTGGAGTATTAACAAGATTTTCCTTCAATTTGACCTAGTAACCTACTTTTTGACCCAACATGACCCATGTTTGATCTTGACTTAGATATCATCAAGACAAGCATTCTGATAAAGTATCAACATGCTCAAATTGAAAATGTGGCCTCCAGAGTGTTAACAAGGTTTCCCTTCAATTTAACCTAGTGACCTAGTTTTTGACCTCATATGGCCCAGTTTCGAACTTGTCCAAAATTTGATAGAGATGAATGTTCTGATAAACTTTCATGAAGATAAACTTTCATGAAGATTGGAGGCAAAATGTAGCCTGTAGAGTGTTGACAAGAGCAAATGTTGACGAAGGACGACGCACGGATGCCGGACAAAATGTGATCACAATAGCTCACCTTGCACTTCGTGCATAGGTGACCTAAAAATTGGGCTGGTAAGAAAAACTTAACAGAGATAACAGACTTAATTTAGAGAGCATAATTGGATTTTATCAAGATTCAATGTTTTTTCTAAGCCAAATAAAGGCAATTATTCTGACAAAAACCTTCACAGAGTTATGTTCTCTTGTCTGTTGATGGATGAAATGTTTGTAAATAAGTATTGTATGTTTCATTGCAGTACAATGTATCTGTAATGGTATCGAAAACAAGAGGGCCATGATGGCCCTTGATTCCTCACAAAGTGGTCAATTAGGAGTGGACTTTGAAATTGAAGTGAGCAAAATTGACAATAATGAAGATGATGAATACTGGAAAGGAATATGATATTATTGCATCCTACTCAAAACCGCACTAGTGAGTTTTTAGCTTTCCTTTTGGGACTCTGACCTCCTGACAGATGGATGTCTGGACAACTGACATCAGGCCATCACTATAGCTCACCATGGGAACTTCGCAATCAAGTAAAAAGAGGGTAGTTATGAAAAAATTAACCAAAATTGTAAGTCATACATGTAAAAGGGCCTATATCTTTAAACAATCCTTGACAGAGTTTCCTTTTCTTATCTACTGATGGGGTCATGATGGTTAACAATGATTCCAAATTTCAAAGCAATATCCTAAAGGGTTAAGTCAATAATTGGATTTTACCCAGATTCAATGTATTTTCTAAGTTGAACTAGAATGGAGTGCTCCCCGGAAAATTTTAATTTTTGACAGAAAAGGGGCAATAACTCTGATATATTTGGATTATCCCCCTTTTGTGAACCAATCACATACATTGAAATAAACATTTTTCAGAAGTTTCAATGTAATCCTTTGAGTAGAAAAAAACTTATTTGAAAACGTGAAGAAAAAAGTGTGACGGACAGACAGACGGAGGGACTCATGGGAGAGTACTTGTGGGGTTATTTCGTTTGATGTTTTTTGTGGGGTGCACCCCACAAGTATGCAATTCATTCCGTAATTAACCCCCATTTACGGAATGAATAACATTAATATGCAAATGAGATACCTGTTATAAAAAATTAAAAAAAACTATTAATCTAAGTGTCTTTAAAAGGGTGGTGGGTAGGCTTTAGGAACACGCCAATGTGACGCCAATGTGACGCCAATGTGATGCCAATGTGACGCCAATGTGACGCAAACGCCGACACGCACACCACAAGTACTCTCTCATGCGGACGGGCAAACGCCGGACAAAAAAAAAGAGTAATACCCAAGTGCCTACCATGCTATGCAGGTGACACAAAAAGGGCCCTATGGTTCTGACCAAAACCTTGACAGAGTTTTTTTCTTATCTGTTAATGGATGTAATGATGGTGAACAAGTATTGTAAAAGCAATATTATTATTGGTTTACAAAAAAGTGAGGTAATACAAAAAAAGAAAAGAAAAGAAAAATGTGACGGCAACGCCGACACTGAGGCGAATAGGATAGGTAGCCCTTTCTTCGAAAGTCGAGCTTTAATCTGTTCAAACCAGCAGTGTTCTCCAATCAACCAATTAATCTCTCTATCTCTCTCTGCTTTGTATACCATACACACTGCTCTCTCTTCAACCCTTTCCCATATATAGACGCATTCTGACACATCTGCAGCAGACGTCTTTTGAAAACATTGTGTCAAAAGGAGAAATTGCTCAAAACAAGCAATTTCATCTTTTGCCACAATGTTTTTATCTCTTTTCAGTAGTTATACTTTCATTTATAGAGAATTCCCATGTCTTTGCATGATTGTTTTCAAAGTCGTCTGCTGCAGATTTGTTGTATGTTGGAATAGGTTAATTATTCAATAGCATGTTCAATGTTGGTGGATCACAATGTAGGATGGACAACAGGGAGTAGCAAATTTCATTATCTCTTCCAGGCCAGTAAAACAACATTTCTTGGAGACAAACTTGGATCAAATATTGGCATAACTGCGCTGTGGAAACCTGAAGAATAAAAGAGATAACCCTTGTTTGAAAACATCAAGGCAAAAGTATGGACAAAAGGACCAGGAGGGCCATGATGACCCTGGATCGCTCATTAAAATAATGTTTTTTTTCTTCTACAAAACAACATGTCTTGAAGTAATTTCGTAGAAGTTTTCCCAAGGAACATTTATACAAAATTATAAGGAAAGATTATTTTGATTGTTTGACTTTAGCCATATAAGGCAGAAAAGCCTGGTGACCATGTTTTTGTATCTTTGTTTAAGTATCACATGAAGGTCTGTAGGTGCAAAACATTCAGTGCTACTCCATTGTTGTTGTTGTTTTTGACCACTTGCAGACGCATATTAATGTATCTGCAGCAGAAGCCTTTCAAAATTATTGTGACAAAAGGAGGAATTTCTCATGATGAGCAGTTACTCTTTTGGCCACAATGTATTCAACTCTTTAATATAGTAACAATGTATAATTTAATTTATATTTTCACCAAGATGATTACAAAAATGTCTGTTGAAGATTTGCTGGATGTGGGAAAGAAATCAAAGAAGTTACATCTAGGCCATCTCTGCCAATGCACAGTCTTGCCCAAGTCTTCTCTGTTCGTTTGTGAAAATATCACAGTTTACTTAACCCTCTCAAGTTAACCCTTTCCCTCATACGACAATTCTGCAGCAGACGTCTTTAAACATATTTTGTCAAAAAGTAGAAAACTTCTATAATTGAATGGATAACCTATGACTACAGTGGAAAACATTGTGGCAAAAGGAGGAATTGCTCGTTTTGAGCAATTTCTTTTTTTGTCACTATGTTTTCAAAAAGCCGTCTTCTGAATGGTTGTTGAATCAGACAAAGATCATATATTTGTTAATTACCTTTCTCATACAAGAACAACATTCTGTCCAGCAGTATCATTGTTTCTATAACCGGAGCCATGGACAGCCTTACAGTGTAGAATGAGACAACATCTTTCCAACGAGAGGTCATCTGTGTTGCAGTGTCCATAATGGAGTCTGTCACTTCTGTGTAGGACAGACCCAACTTCTGGAGACCGAGTTTGACATAGCTGCAAACATATACAAGGGCAACGCTACAGTTTGACATAGCTGCAAGTATGTACAAGAGCAGCACTAGAGTTTGACATAGCTGCAAACAATACAAGGGCAACACTAGAGTTTGACATAGTTGCAAACATATACAAGGGCAACACTAGAGTTTGACATAGCTGCAAACGTATACAGGGGCAGCAATAAAGTTTGACATAGCTGCAAATATGTACAAGGGCAACACTAGAGTTTGACATAGCTGCAAACATATACAAGGGTAACACTAGAGTTTGACATAGCTGCAAATATGTATAAGGGCAACACTATAGTTTGACATAGCTGCAAATATGTATAAGGGCAACAGTAGAGTTTGACATAGCTGCACATATGTACAAGGGCAACACTAGAGTTTGACATAGCTGCAAACATAAACAAGAGCAACACTAGAGTTTGACATAGCTGCAAATATGTACAAGGGCAGCACTAAAGTTTGACATAGCTGCAAACATATACAAGAGCAACACTAGAGTTTGACATAGCTGCAAACATATACAAGGGCAGCACTAGAGTTTGACATAGCTGCAAATATATGAGCCAGTCCACGACAAAACCTGTATTAGTGACAAAAAAATATTTTTTCAGTTTTTTGTATTTCCTAAAATATCAACCTTTTACCTTCATAATGATACCAGAATTAGCCAAATAGTCCTACATAAAGTCTCTTAATTACGATATAAACATACCAACTGTCATAAGAAAAAGAAAAAAGAAAGACGTCATGACGTTCACTGTTTAAGGTGGAATCATACCTTTGAAATAACGTCATTTTCGACGTTAAAACGTATCTTTTTGTGAAATAACAGCCCCTTCTACTGTCTTGTTTGAATTTGTATTGAAACACCAATAGCAGCGAATTATAGAGAATACAGTTACCTGTGTCATGATATAAATGTAATGTATCTGCCATGACGATTCAGATACTTCCAATATTTCCAAAGTAATTGCACATAATTTTTAATTTACTAAGCATTTACCCGAGAGATGTTTTAAACAAATACATATCATTACGATCACCTTTTCTACTACAAATTGCCAGAATTTCAACAATATCTGTCGAGCCGATTTTTAGTAAATCAGAATGCCGTTTTACCGATGTCCAGCGTCGGAACGCACATTGCGATATTTAGGTGAAACGCAGTCATCGGAATTGACACCTTTTTTTTTACAATAATCATCAACTTATCTATTCCCTACTAAAAATGGATATCTTAATTTATTTATTCCCGAATAGTTATTTTATTACAAATGATACAGTATAACAAGAGGGCCAAGATGGCCCTAAATCGATCACCTAATTGATAGTAAATTAGTAGCAAATATTTAACTGCAAATATCTGGAAAAATTTGATCAAGGATTGCAAATGATACTGCAAGGAGTGGACAGTTCTCAAGAAACAGCTTATCAGTAAAGGCCATTTATATCTTGAAATCTAACAAGAACTTTAATAAGAATGGAATTATAAAGTTTTTGTCATTTTGCACCTTTCCTGATGCCGCCTTGCTGCCCTGTTTTTCAACGAAATCAATATGGCTTCAACAGTTTATTTAGAGTGTCACTTAAGGAACATTTCTACCAAATTATCTTGCAATCGCACAAGCAGATTATGGAGGAAAAGGATTTTAAAATTTGGGTATTTTTCTCACTTTCTGATGCCGCAGCAACCTAAGTTCTCAATGGAATTAAATCTTTGAACAATTTTGAAAGAGGACCACCAAAGGAACATTCCTGTGATGTTTTGTGGAAATTGGTCTATTGAAATGGTAGGAGTTGGTTGTCATTTGTAGCTAAAAGTTCAATTTACCCCTTTTGTGATGACGCCTGTTTGCTATGACTGTGATACAGTAAGATTCGTATCATATTTTCTTAAAATCAGACAAACACTTTCATAAAAATGGAATTTTCAAATTTTGTCATTTTGCCCCTTTTCTGATGCCGCCTGACTGCCATGTTTTTCAACCAATCAGTATGGCTTGAACAATTTTTATAGAGGCTCACCCAAGGAACATTTCTACCAAATTATATTTGAATCTGACAGGCAGATTCGGAGGAGAAGATTTTTAAAGTTTGGACATTTTGTCCCCTTTCTGATGCCGTAGCAACCAAAGTTCTCAATGGAATTTAAATCTTTGAACAAATTTGAAAGAGAGACCACCAAAGGAACATTTCCTGTGACGTTTTGTGGAACTTGGTCTATTGGAATGGTAGGAGTTGGTTGTCATTTGTAGCTAAAAGTTCAATTTACCCCTTTTGTGATGACGCCTGGTTAATATGATTGTGTAACCAATCAAAACGAGTTTTTAACAAAATTAAATAGAGGATCACTACAGTAAGATTCGTATTATATTTTCTTAAAATCAGACAAACACTTTCATAAAAATGAATTTTCAAATTTGTAATTTTGCCCCTTTTCTGATGCGCCTGACTAGCCATGTTTTTCGACCAATCAGTATGGCTTGAACAATTTTTATAGAGGGTCACCCAAGGAACATTTCTACCAAATTATATTTGAATCTGACAGGCAGATTCGGAGGAGAAGATTTTTAAAGTTTGGACATTTTGTCCCCTTTCTGATGCCGCAGCAACCAAAGTTCTCAATGGAATTAAAATCTTTGAACAAATTTGAAAGAGGACCACCAAAGGAACATTCCTGTGATGTTTTGTGGAAATTGGTCTATTGGAATGGTAGGAGTTGGTTGTCATTTGTAGCTAAAAGTTCAATTTACCCCTTTTGTGATGACGCCTGTTTGCTATGACTGTGTAACCAATCAAAACGGCTTTAACAAATTAAATAGAGGATCATTAAAGTAAGATTCGTATTATATTTTCTTAAAATCAGACAAACACTTTCATAATAATGGAATTTTCAAATTTTGTCATTTTGCCCCTTTTCTGATGCCGCCTGACTGCCATGTTTTTCGACCAATCAGTATGGCTTGAACAATTTTTATAGAGGGTCACCCAAGGAACATTTCTACCAAATTATATTTGAATCTGACATGCAGATTCGGAGGAGAAGATTTTTAAAGTTTGGACATTTTGTCCCCTTTCTGATGCCGCAGCAACCAAAGTTCTCAATGGAATTTAAATCTTTGAACAAATTTGAAAGAGGACCACCAAAGGAACATTCCTGTGATGTTTGGTGGAAATTAGTCTTGCGGTTCAGGAGGAGATGATGTTTAAAGCTAAAAGTTAACGCCGGACGGACGGACGGACGACGGACAAAAAGTGATCAGAATAGCTCACCTTGAGCCTTCGGCTCTAGGTGATCTAAAAATAGACGTAAAACATTAGTTAATACATATTTCGGAAATTCATACCATACGTTTATTTGTTTTTGCTGTGCCTTATGGCGAATTAATATTTCTAATTTTGTCATAAGTTTAGTTATAAATCGTTGTCATAGAAACGAGTTGATGCATAGGCAAGCAGTCACTAGCGATATATACATACACTTTTGTGTATGGTTAGAGGTGAGTAATAAGTGGAAAACTAATGTCACTTACAAAGGAGCCAGTTCTGACGTTGAAAGGAACAGTTTGAGTGTCGTTTTTACCCCATAATAATTGTCATGCGTTACACATAACATGTTAGACATTTCGGTGAACAAATGCTACGGAATGTCTTTAAGCAATGGTGTCTGGGTAAGTTGATGAAACAATTGAGTTGATATAACAGTTGTTAAAATATTTATTCACGTTTTCAAACCTACTCATTTCCCTCCAAACGGCGACGTCAGATTGACTTTACTACCGTGGCCCGCCTCCATTGTACTCACAATTTTCATAATCTCCCAGAAATGTTGTTTGGAATTCGAAACGTCTCGGTACAGTTAAATATATAAAAACATATTGGTTTAACTCAAAAGTATGATAATAGCATCTTAGCTTTGATCTATTTGTATGTATGCATATATTTATTCAAGTTTTAATTATTTTATTTGTTTGTTTTATAATTAGATGTCATTGTTTTCTTCATTTTAATATTCATTATAACTATATTACATAAAGATCATCAAAAACCTTGACAGAAATAGTGATAACTAGAACTATCACTAAAGGTGATTAATACCCCCGCCCCAACCCCTGACACATATTATATCTCACAGTAGTATCTTTGACTCAGACAATTTGAATATCAGTATCAAAAAGAAATACTAAGATGATATCAATAAGCAATATACAAATCTAATTTTAAAGAAATTTTGTCAGGAACATTTTCTAATGCATAAAATACAATCCGCATAAAGTACTATTTCCTCATGAAATAAGTTTTTATTTAGTTTTCTAGTTTCAGAAAACAAACAAACAAGAAGAAAATGAACCACATTCTTTATTCAATGAATCCGGTTGAAATTGAAGGAGGAGTATGTCGCACCAGATTAGATTTTAAGAAAAAAAATCCTATTTCAAGGTCAGAGGTGAAGGTCACAGGGACATGAAATTTGCGTCTTGCACATCTACTACTCCTGATTAACATTTATGCCAAGTATCAAGTAAATCAGGTTGAAACTGAAGGAGGAGTACAACAGATTAGATTTAAACAAAAAAATATCCTAGTTCAAGGTCAGAGGTGAAGGTCACAGGGACATGAAATTTGCGTCTTGCACATCTACTACTCCTGATTAACATTTATGCCAAGTATCAAGTAAATCAGGTTGAAACTAAAGGAGGAGTACAAGAGATTATATTTTAACACAAAAAAGTCCTATTTCATGGTCAGAGGTCAAGGTGAAGGTCACAGGGACATGAAATTTGCGTCTTGCACATCTACTACTCCTGATTAACATTTATGCCAAGTATGAAGTAAATCAGGTTGAAACTAAAGGAGGAGTACAGAAGATTATATTTTAACAAAATAAATTCCTATTTCAAGGTCAGAGGTCAAGGTCAAGATCATAGGGACATGAAATTTGCGTCTTGCACATCTACTACTCCTGATTAACATTTATGCCAAGTATGAATGCCAAGTATGAAGTAAATCAGGTTGAAACTGAAGGAGGATTACAACAGATTAGATTTTAACAAAAGAAAATCCTATTTCAAGGTCAGAGGTCAAGGTGAAGGTCACAGGGACATGAAATTTGCTACTTGCACATCTACTATTCCTGATTAACATTTATGTCAAGTAAATCAGGTAGAAACTGAAGGAGGAGTACAGCGGAACATATTTTGCGGACAGACCGACCGATGGACAGACCGACCGACGGACAGACCGACCGACCAACAGGCTGATTCCAGTATATCCCCTTCAAACTACGTTTGCGGGGGTATAATAATATATCATCATCATCGCTATAATACGACTTCGACTGCATGGCTGTGTATGCTATATATAATACGTTGTTCTACATTTGTATGCCACATTTATACCTTTGCAGGTAAATATAATATCACGACATTGCGCGATTAGCAATTACGTAGAAACAACATCAAGAACATAAAATAAAAAGATGTACATGTAATTCATTACAACTCGAACTCAGGACCTTAGCATTACGAGTTCAACGCTCTTGTTAAACCGCTAACTTTGCCTTGGAACTGATGGTGTGTCAGGATTTTATTTATAATCAAAACAGGCGCATATTGTTATGCTTATCCCTATATTGGATAATAGAACAATCCATGACCTTTTGTCATGGCTCACTGCTCGAATAGGATCTACACCTGAAATGTAATTATCTTTCAACCTGTCACTACTCATTGATTCACGAAATGTGTATATATGTTGCGTTACTAACAATGTGTCATGGCTCACTGCCCAAATTGGATCTATACCTGAAATGTAACTATCTTCGCATGAAAAAGTATCAATCCGTCACTACTCATTGATTCACGAAATTTGTATATGTTGCGTTACTGACAAATTCTCACGATAGTACATATCAATATTGTTGAAAATATCATTCTCGCTATCTAGTACAAACGCAAGTATTCTTTTGTTGTATTTTTAATGTATTTACTATATAAATTGCAATATCGTAGCTACTTTGAATCTTTAAAGAGAAGCAAAAAAATACAACCTACCATTATTTACTATGGGGTAGAAGAAAGGGGGTACTTAAAAGATTGAAATTGATCATTATAATGAAAACATGTGGTGTGTTCACTTTATTACCCTAGATTCGTATCTAGCTTTAATTCTGCAGTGTACGTTCCGAAGCGCGACAGACGTTGAACTGCATTGTGATTTATTAAAAATCGGCTAGATATATATTCTAAAAATTTCGGCAAATGGTAGACGAACAATGCTGTCGAACTGAAGGTGAAGTGCTGGTATTTCCTGTAAATGAATATCATAACATGATCCCTTAAAGCATCTGCACTTTGAAGTTTTTCTTATTCTGATATTGAGTCCATAACTCGTTTTCTCAGCTTTTCGCATGAATCACAAACATCGTCTCTAAGCGGCATTATATCTTTAGGAGATTTACGCTAGACCTATCTAGTACTTAAATGTGAATAATAAAGTGCGTTGTGTACATCTGACCTAAAAATTATAAATTTTATGTGGATTCGTGTTCAAAGTCATTTTTGTTTTAAACATCCCGCTATTTTTTTCCCTTGAAGATCGTCAAGGGCAATGGTCGTGTTTTCAATGTTTTCTTCGAAATAAATCACATTTATTTGTTATGTGTGTTAATAAAAGATACATAAGTGATCTTACCTCCAATTCAGAATCCATTACGAATGAAATCCAGTATTTGCATCTATTAAACACTGTCGAAACTTTGGAAATTAAATTCAAGATAATACTGTTTACGGTAAACCGACGTTTTTTCCCAATTCCCAACGTCATACGTTATGTCACTAATACAGGTTTTGTCGTGGACTGGCTCATATACAAGGACAGCACTAAAGTTTGACATAGCTGCAAACATATACAAGAGCAACACTAGAGTTTGACAAAGCTGCAAACATATACAAGAGCAACACTCAAGTTTAACATAGCTGCAAATGTCAAACGTATACAAGGGCAGCACTAAAGTTTGACATAGCTGCAAATGTCAAACGTATACAAGGGCAGCACTAAAGTTTGACATAGCTGCAAACATATACAAGGGTAACACTAGAGTTTGACATAGCTGCAAATATGTACAAGGGCAACACTAAAGTTTGACATAGCTGCAAATATGTACAAGGGCAACACTAGAGTTTGACATAGCTGCAAATATGTACAAGGGCAGCACTAGAGTTTGACATAGCTGCAAACATAAACAAGGGCAACACTAGAGTTTGACATAGCTCCTAATATGTACAAGGGCAGCACTAAAGTTTGACATAGCTGCAAACATATACAAGAGCAACACTAGAGTTTGACATAGCTGCACACATATACAAGGGCAACACTAGAGTTTGACATAGCTGCAAATATATACAAGGGCAGCACTAAAGTTTGACATACCTGCAACATATACAAGGGCAGCACTAGACTTTGACATAGCTGCAAATATGTACAAGGGCAACAGTAGAGTTTGACATAGCTGCAAACATAATACAAGGGCAACACTAGAGTTTGACATAGCTGCAAATATGTACACGGGCAACACTAGAGTTTGACATAGCTGCAAATATATACAAGGGCAACACTAGAGTTTGACATAGCTGCAAACATAAACAAGGGCAACACTAGAGTTTGACATAGCTGCAAATATGTACAAGGGCAACACTAGAGTTTGACATAGCTGCAAATATGTACAAGGGCAACACTAGAGTTTGACATAGATCAAATATGTACAAGGGCAGCACTAGAGTTTGACATAGCTGCAAACATAAACAAGGGCAACACTAGAGTTTGACATAGCTGCAAATATGTACAAGGGCAGCACTAAAGTTTGACATAGCTGCAAACATATACAAGAGCAACACTAGAGTTTGACATAGCTGCACACATATACAAGGGCAACACTAGAGTTTGACATAGCTGCAAATATATACAAGGGCAGCACTAACGTTTGACATACCTGAAACATATACAAGGGCAGCACTAGACTTTGACATAGCTGCAAATATGTACAAGGGCAGCACTAAAGTTTGACATAGCTGCAAACATAAACAAGGGCAACACTAGAGTTTGACATAGCTGCAAATATGTACAAGGGCAACACTAAAGTTTGACATAGCTGCAAACATATACAAGGGCAGCACTAAAGTTTGACATAGCTGCAAACATATACAAGGGCAACACTAGAGTTTGACATAACTGTAAATATGTACAAGGGCAGCATTAGAGTTTGACATAGCTGCAAATATGTACAAGGGCAGCACTAGAGTTTGACATAGCTGCAAACATATACAAGGGCAGCACTAAAGTTGGACATAGCTGCAAACATATACAAGGGCAACACAAGAGTTTGATATAACTGCAAACATGAAATATGCATACAAGGAAAACAAGCCACGACCAATATGGCCATATTTATCAATGGATCGTAATAATTTCAACAATCTTGGTAAGATTTTTAAAGTTTTCACTATATATACACATAAGTTGAACAACATCCGCTCCCTAGCGGCAGATTGGAATAATTTGAAATTATTTTTAAAATCTGGCCAGTACCTTTGTACAAAACAATTTTTAACGCTTTCAGTATATATATATATACGAGAGACGTTCGGAAAGTTTTGAGACACCGTCCATTTAACACTGTTCCTTTGACAAATCGTTATGAAACTTAAGCATGTATGAGAATATTATATTTCAAAAGCTTAAATTCAGATTATAGTATTGTGATGCCAGCCATATTTTTATATTCATATCCATAGCAACATGCGTTGTAAAGACCCGGCGCAACCCTATATTTCTCGATTACACTGCACTATATTGAACACACAATCATAATAAAAACGCGCGAAATGATGTAAAACATACATGACTTTATTCTTAATTCATAACATCATTTGCTGAAAGTATTCCGGAAGTAATAATTTAAATACACGCACCTAGAGAATCATACTTACTTAGTGCGAATGACTGTGAGGGATATTGCAAATTTGTGCTATATTGGTGGAGCGACAGCTTACATGATTTTGACAGGGGATTGTGTTTGAAAAGGGGATGAAAAGACATGCGAAATGGGTACAGTGCATCAGGCGATTCTTTGAGAAGGAGTTAAATTAGGAACTGCGTTACAACAGCATTATTGTTTAGACGTTACTGCGCCGGGGACCTTGTAGATATCAATTTCTATGTATTGTTGTTAATGTATATATTGCGCTATTTGAATGAAAATTGTACCATTCAATAGATTATAACTTAAAGATACACTGTGCGAATTTTTATTCACTGTTTCCGACTTATCATTAAACAAGAGGCCCATTAGGGCCTATGCTCTACTGGTATGGTTCTTTGGTCATTTTCAATCCAGAGCATGTATGTATGGTGAAGATCGGATAGTAAATGGAGGCTCTTTTGTGTTCACAAGCTGTATTATAGCAATTTTTACAATTTCATGGGCTATAATCCAGTCTTGGCGGATCTGGCTGGTTTTCAAATCGAACCAAGCTCTCATCAATATTTAACTACTATCTAAGTTTGGTGAAGATCAGATAGTAAATAGAGCCTCTATTGTGTTCACATGCTCAATTATAGCAATTTGAACAATTTCAAGGGCCATAATCCAGTCTTGCATGGGCGGATCTGGCTGGTTTACGAAAGGAACCGAGCTCTCATGGATATCTAACTACTGTATAAGTTTGGTTGAGATACAATCAAAAGTGAAGACTGTATCGTGTAAACAAGCTCTTTTATAGCAATTTTGACCATTTCAAGGGCCATAATCCAGTCATGCATGGGCAGATTTGGCTGGTTTTCGAAAGGAACTGAGCTCTCATGGATATCTAACTACTGTATAAGTTTGGTTGAGATACAATCAAAAGTGAAGACTGTATCGTGTTAACAAGCTCTTTTATAGCAATTTTGACCATTTCAAGGGCCACAATCCAGTCATGCATGGGCGGATCTGGCTGGTTTTCGAAAGGAACCGAGCTCTCATGAATATCTAACTACTGTATAAGTTTGGTTGAGATACAATCAAAAGTGAAGACTGTATCGTGTTAACAAGCTCTTTTATAGCAATTTTGACCATTTCAAGGGCCATAATCCTGTCATGCATGAGCGGATCTGGCTGGTTTTCGAAAGGAACCGAGCTCTCATGGATATCTAACTACTGTATAAGTTTGGTCGAGATACAATCAAAAGTGAAGACTGTATCGTGTTAACAAGAAATTGTTTACGGACGCACGGACGCACGGACGCACGACGGACAAATCGCCACGACATAAGCCCTTCTGGCCTTTGGCCAGTAGAGCTAAAAACAAAGATAGTCTCAAAACTTTCTGAACGTCCCTCGTATATATGTGTTTCCTGGCTTTCTCATACCAGTTCTCCACATAACAGAATTTCCAAGCAATTAGCTGCATTTCCACATAAGACTGTTAAACCATAGGTGGAAGTACAATGATGCTTGTGACATTAGCTTCTGTCAAACGTCAAAATGCCGAGCTGGGATTTAAACTCACAACTCAAGGATTGACTGCTGGTGTCACTACTGACTGCACTTCTGGGTCTCAGCCCAATAGGGTCAGTATCACTCCATTGTCATAAGGCAAAAATTAACTCACTTTTGCTATATAATAAAAACAAGAGGGCCATGATGGCCCTGGATCGCTCACCTTAATTATACAATGTACTGCAATGCAAAACACATCAAGACAATTATTCTGAATGCAACCTCCACAGTGTTAACAATACTTTCCTTCATTTGGCCTAGTGATCTATATTTTTTACCTGATATGACCCATATTCCAACATGGACTAGATATCATCAAGACAACATTCTGACTAAGTTTCAACTTGCTCAAAGTAAAAATGCGGCCTCGGGAGTTTGAACAATATTTTCCTTTATTGACCTAGTTTCTGATCCAATATGACCCATATTTGAACTTGACCTAGATATAATTCAGACAAACATTCTGACCAAATTTCAAGCTGCTGAAGCAAACAATGCGGCATCCAAAGTGTTCACAAGATTTTCCTTCAATTTGATCTAGTGACCTAGTTTTTGATCCAGCATGACCCATATTCAAACTTGGCCTACATATCATCAAGAAAAACATTCTGATAAAAGTTTTATCATGCTGAAATTAAAAATGCAGTATCCAGAGTGTTAACATGATTACCCTTCAATTTGGTCTAGTGACCTAGTTTTTAACCCGGCATGACCCATATCCGAACTTGGCCTAGATATCATTTATACAAACATTCTGACCAAATTTCAAATTGCTGAAGCAAAAAATGCAGCTTTTACAGAGTTAACAAGATTTTCCCTCAATTTGGCCTAGTGACCTAGTTTCTGATCCAATATGACCCATATTTGAACTTGAACTAGATATCTTTAAGACAAACATTCTGACAAAATTTCAAGCTGCTGAAGCAAAAAATGCGGCATCCAAAGTGTAAAAAAGATTTTCTTTCAATTTGGGCTAGTGACCTAGTTTTTGACCCGACCCATATTCGAACTTGGCCTAGATATCGTTCAGCTCAATATTCTGAACAAATTTCAAGCCGCTGAAGCAACACATGCGGCTTCTACAGAGTTAACAAGATTTTCCCTCAATTTGGCCTGGTGACCTAGTTTCTTACCCAATATGACCCATATTTGAACTTGACCTAGATATATTTAAGACAAACATTTTGACCAAATTTCAAGCTGCTGCAGCAAAAAATGCGGCATCAAAAGTGTTAACAAGATTTTCTTTCAATTTGACCTAGTGACCTAGTTTTTGACCCGGCATAACCAATATTCGAACTTGACCTAGATATTTTTAAGACAAACATTTTGACAAAATTTTAAACTGCTGAAGCAAAAATTGCGGGCTCTGGAGTGTTAACAAGATTTTCCTTCAATTTGACCTAGTGACCTACTTTTTGACCCAACGTGACCCATGTTCGAACTTGACCTACATATCATCAAGACAAACATTCTGATAAAGTTTCAATATGCTCAAGTTGAAAATGTGGCCTCCAGAGTGTTAACAAGATTTTCCTTCAATTCGACCTAGTGACCTAGTTTTTGACCTCATATCGCCCAGTTTCGAACTTGTCCAAGATTTTATGGAGATGAACGTTCTGATACACTTTCATGAAGATTGGATGCAAAATGTAGCCCGTAGAGTGTTAACAAGCTCAAATGTTGACTATGGACGACGGACGACTGACGACGGACGACGCACGACGGACGGACGCCGGACAAAATGTGATCACAATAGCTCACCTTGCACTTTGTGCATAGGTGAGCTAACAAGAGCGCCAAATGTCACAAAATATGCCTGTCCTGTTTTTTTGAGACCAAGTATAGTGGTAATTGGTTGTACGTCAGCCAAACTTAGAGAGCGGACACTGTTAGTACAGTTTTGGCCATTTCGATGGACATAATTGTGTAGTGACTAAGATAATGTTGTAAGTTATCAAACGTGACCAAGATATTATGCCCATCAACATATTGTCTAAATTTGGTGATGATCGGATAAAGGCTTTACAAGTTATTTAGCTGAAAAGACCAATTTTAGGTAATTTCTATAATTAAAGGGCAATAACTCTCTATCGACTGGAGCAATATGGCTAGTTATCAAACTTGTCCAAGATATTATGCCAATACACATTCTGACCAAATTTGGTGATGATTGGACAAAAGCTCCTAAAGTTATTGAGCTGACAAGACCAATTTTAGGCAATTTCTATAATTAAAGAGGGATAACTCTCGATTGACTAAAGCGATATGGCTAGTTATCGAACTTGTCCGAGATATTACGCCAATACACATTCTGACTAAATTTTGTAATGATAGGACAAAGGCTTCTAAAGTTATTGAGCTGACAAGACCAATTTTAGGTAATTTCTATAATTAAAGGGCGATAACTCTTGATTGACTTAAGCGATATGGCTAGTTATAGAACTTGTCCAAGATATTATGCCAATACACATTCTGATTAAATTTGGTGATGATTGGGCAAAGGCTTCTAAAGTTATTGAGCTGACAAGACCAATTTTGGTAATTTCTATAATTAAAGGGCGATAACTCTTGATTGACTTAAGCGATATGGCTAGTTATCGAACTTGTCTGAGATATTATCCCAATACACATTCTGACTAAATTTGGTGATGATTGGACAAAGGCTTCTTAAGTTATTGAGCTGACAAGACCAATTTTGGGTAATTTCTATAATAAAAGGGCAATAACTCTTGATTGACTTAAGCGATATGGCTAGTTATCGAACTTGTCCGAGATATTAGCCTAATACACATTCTGACCAAATTTGGTAATCATTTGACAAAGGCTTCTAAAGTTATTGAGCTGACAAGACCATTTTTGGGTAATTTCTATAATTAAAGGGCGATAACTCTCGATTGACTAATGCGATATGGCTAGTTATCGAACTTGTCCAAGATATTATCCCAATACACATTGTGACTAAATTTGGTGATGATTGGACGAAGGATTTTAAAGTTATTGAGCTGACAACATACTGGACGAACCCCCGCCCGCCCGTACGCCGCAGGTGAAACTATAATACGATCTAAAAAGCACAATGCGCTGGTGGCAATTTTTTTTACCAATCAAAGCTTGAAGGAATTTGATAGAGTGTCTACATAGAATATGATTGAATAATATAATTCATTAATATATAATTAATATCAATTGAATTAATATCTTTAAATAATATTGAATATTGGCTTCAACTTTCGGAGGAGAAGATTTTTAAAGTTTTCAGTATAACCATATAAGGTAAAACAGCCTCTGCCCCCCTGGCAGCTGAAGAAATTCAACCGATAATTCCCAACGATATAAGATCGATTGGCTCTCAGCTAGTGGAGCTAAAAACAAATGAATACGAACACAAGCACAAGCCCTGAAACATTTTCTTCTACATCCAATTTGTGTTATATTGGAAAGGCTTAAGTGCAGCATTAACTTATGATCATGAATCTAGTGTTGCTCACCTTTCAAAATCAAGCTGGTTCGCTTTCTTGCCTGGTATTTGTACAGCTGATCTTTGAAACTTTGGACAAATTTGATTAGCTAACCATTCAAGGGCTGCTCGATAACTGTGTATCCGTAAATGGGGTGGGCAATCTGTTAGAAACACAGATCTAGATTAGTTCAATGGAGTTCAATCAGTCTTCCAAAAAAGTTTTCAGTTATATCATGGCATCCAATTCACATGTGTGTTTCCTGGCTTTTTAGCCACTGTACTCTTCACAACATTCTTCTAAGGCAACTGGCTACCTTTCAACATAGACTATTTAGCCCATTGGTCGTAATGATTTTCGTCAATCATCTGAAACAATGAATGGCCGAGCAGGAATTCAACACCTCATTTTCATCAACCAAGCCATCGCAGCTTAACACATACATCTGGGGGATCTAGTGGTAATTGTTTGAATTGAAAACAGCTTTCAGGAATCCATGAAGAGAAATAATTGAGATTTTATTTCTAAACAGACATCTGTTTATTTATTCATGCTTTTACTCACTGATCTCATATATAACAAGAGGGCCATGATGGCCTTGGATCGCTCACCTGAGTTATGTTATGTGATTTGTCATGCCAACCACAATAAAAAATATTATGGTCAAGTAAGCTGATACATGAGGAGGCCCAGTATAACTCCACTGCCACAGAGCAAATAGCCCACACCTTATGATGTCTGTCTATTGTAAAATTTCACCAGTGAAATGATAATGTACCATTTTCCCTATACATTTCTCTTTGTAAAATAGGTGACCCAAATTTTGACCCTAGGGGCATATTTTAAGCAATCTTGGTAGTGGAGCAGTAGACAATGCTAAACACCAATTATCTAAGCTCTAGGCCTCTTGATTTTAGACAAGAAGATTTTTTCTATACATCTTTGTGTAAAACAGGTAACCCTCAGGGAGGAGGCAATTTTGACCACAGGGGCATAATTAAACAATTTTGGAACATGAACAGGAGACAATGCTACACACAAAATATCTAAGATCTAGGCCTTTAGGTTTCAGACAAGATGATTTTTAAAGCTTTCAGTCTATATACATAAGGAAAATAAGCAAAAACCCCCTGACAATGTTTTACCATGGATTGGAATAATTTGAACAATGTTGGTAGAGGTTCAATTAAGGATCTTTTGAGCAAACTTATTTTCAACTTATGGTCAGTACTTTTGGACAAGAAGATTTTTTAAGTTTTCACTTCATGTACATATAAGGAAAGCCAGCTGATCTGTCCCTTGGAAATCAAATTTTCCAACGGGTCAGAATTTTTAACAATCAAATAACAGTTGTGCCAATTTGTTTTCAAACCAAGCCAGTACTTTTGGACAAGAAGATTTTTAAAGATTTCACTATATATACATAAAAGGAAAACAAGCCGAGACCCCTGGCGGCCATGTTTTACAACAGATTAGGAAATTTGAACAATATTTGTAAAGGGTTAGAAAGAAACAAGAAACATTTATGCCAAATCATATTCAAAGCAGGCAAGTTCTTTTGGACAAGATGACTTTTAAAGTTTTTACTTCAAACATTTTAAGGGCGGCCATAGTTTTTGATCCCAAAAGGAAAATTAAAGTCAAATAAATTTATCCATTACTTGGTCAAGATGATTTTTAAACAATAGCTCACCTTGAGCCTCTAGGTAAGTTTAAAATGTTAAAAACAAAACTGGATAAACCTATCATAACTACTGGTATTAAAACTAAGAAACTTCAATATGGTTTTCCCTTTCCTACATACAACAAGGCTACAGCTAGCAGACAACATCGAGTCAAAAATATAGTAAATCTATTTACATGTAAATGAAAGTTTAATTATAGTCTAGAGTTATAGAAGTTGTGGCAAAGGGAGTAATTACCCGCCATGTTTTCAAAAGTCGTCTGCAGTAGATGTCCTTAATTGTGCCTGTATTTGGAAAAGGGTTGACATCACCTCTTAACCCTTTTCCTCATATAGACCCTTTCTGATGCCTCTGCAGACAACGTCTTTTTGAAAACATAGTGACAAAAGAAGAAATTGCACAAAACGTGCAATTTTTCCTTTTGCCACAATGTTTTCCACTTTTCGTCATTGGTTATCCATTCAATTATGGAGATTTTCTATGTTTTGACAAAATACGTTCGTTCAAAGTCATCTGCTGCAGAATTGTTGTATGAAGGAAAGGGTTAATTGCGCCTGTATTTGGTAAAGGGTTGACATTACCTCTTAATCTCTGACAATAAGAATCAACAAAATGACATGCCAGTTCCCGGGCTGAGTAGGACAGCCGGTTGTTTGGTGTATCTGTCAAACATTTACTCAGTGGATAACCCATCGTTTCCCCTGATGAACTGAAAATAAATTTAACAAGACAGTTTAGAACAGTATCTCAAGCGCCACTTGAAAAAAAAAACCCACCATGCATCAGAATGCCACAAAAGGACCTATATACCCCACCAAACAACTGTATTAGCTATTATCTATTAATCTTCAGAACATAAGGAGACATATTTAACCCTTTCCCTAATACGACAATTAGGCAGCAGACGACTTTGAACATACTTTGTCAAAACAAGAGCACCGCCTACGGCACAGACTCTCGACTGATAGGGAGAAAAACAAGAGGCCCATGAGGGCCTATGCTCTACTGGTATGGTTCTTTGGTCATTTTCAATCCAGAGCATGTATGTATGGTGAAGATCGGATAGTAAATGGAGGCTCTTTTGTGTTCACAAGCTGTATTATAGCAATTTTTACAATTTCAAGGGCCATAATCCAGTCTTGCATGGGCGGATCTAGCTGGTTTTCAAAAGGAACCAAGCTCTCATCAATATTTAACTACTATCTAAGTTTGGTGAAGATCAGATAGTAAATGGAGCCTCTATTGTGTTCACATGCTCAATTATAGCAATTTGGACAATTTCAAGGGCCATAATCCAGTCTTGCATGGGCGGATCTGGCTGGTTTAGGAAAGGAACCGAGCTCTCATGGATATCTTACTACTGTATAAGTTTGGTTGAGATACAATCAAAAGTGAAGACTGTATCGTGTTAAAAAGTTCTTTTATAGCAATTTTGACCATTTCAAGGGCCATAATCCAGTCCTGCATGGGCGGATCTGGCTGGTTTTCGAAAGGAACCGAGCTCTCATGGATATCTAACTACTGTATAAGTTTGGTTGAGATACAATCAAACGTGAAGACTGTATCGTGTTAACAAGCTCTTTTATAGCAATTTTGACCATTTCAAGGGCCATAATCCAGTCTTGCATGGGCGGATCTGGCTGGTTTTCAAAAGGAACCGAGCTCTCATGAATATCTAACTACTGTATAAGTTTGGTTGAGATACAATTAAAAGTGAAGACTATCGTGTTAACAAGCTCTTTTATAGCAATTTTGACCATTTCAAGGGCCATAATCCAGTCATGCATGGGCGGATCTGGCTGGTTTTCGAAAGGAACCGAGCTCTCATGGATATCTAACTACTGTATAAGTTTGGCTGAGATACAATCAAACGTGAAGACTGTATCGTGTTAACAAGCTCTTTTATAGCAATTTTGACCAATTCAAGGGCCATAATCCAGTCATGCATGGGCGGATCTGGCTGGTTTTCGAAAGGAACCGAGCTCTCATGGATATCTAACTACTGTATAAGTTTGGTTGAGATACAATCAAAAGTGAAGACTGTATCGTGTTAACAAGAAATTGTTTACGGACGCACGGACGACGGACACATCGCCACGACATAAGCCCTTCTGGCCTTTGGCCAGTAGAGCTAAAAAAATGAGCTAAACAAAAAACCTTAACCGCACGACGACGCCGACGACGACGCCAGGGTCATGACAATAGCTCTCGTTTTTTTCAAAAGTCGAGCTAAAAATAGAAAATCTCTATAATTGAATGGATAACCTATGACAAAAAGTGGAAAACATTGTGTCAAAAGGAGAAATTGCTCGTTTTGAGCAATTTCTTCTTTTGTCACTATGTTTTCAAAAGCTGTCTGCTACAGAGACGTCGAAAAGCATCTATATGAGGGAAAGGGTTAATCCTTTCCCACCTGTAGACGCATCTACAGCAGACGTTTTTTGAAAACATTGTGACAAAATGAGAAATTGCTCAAGATGAGCAATTTCTCCTTTCGCCATAATGTTTTCAACTTTTTTCAGTAATTATACCTACAATTAGAGATTTTCCATATTTTTTAGTAGACATTTTCAAAGTTGTCTGCTGCATATTTCTGTATGTTGGAAAGGGTTAAGGAAAATATAGTGGAAAATGGAGAGATTACTCAAAACAAGCTTAGTATACATGTATATCTTTTTGTTTGAAAATCACACTTTCACTTTAACCCTTTCCCTCATATAGACGCTTTCTGATGCCTCTGCAGCAGACGGCTTTTTGAAAACATAGTGACAAAAGAAGAAATTGCTCAAAACGTGCAATTTCTGCTTTTGCCACAGTGTTTTCCACTTTTTGTAATAGGTTATCCATTCAATTATGGAGATATTCTATTTTTTGACAAAATGTGTTTAAAGTCGTTTGCTGCAGAATTGCCGTATGAGGGAAAGGGTTAAGAGACATAACACTTTTTTCCTCTTGGATACTTTAACCCCCCTTTTACATAAATTAATCTGCAGAAAACATTTTGTCAAAAATATGGAAATTCTCTACAAATGAAAGTCTAATTATCTAATAGAGTTGAAATCATTGTGGCAAATTTCTCCCTTTGCCACAATGATTTCAAAAGTCGTCTACTGCAGATGTTTCAAACTACATCTGTATGTGTAAATGGGTTAAAATAATTGATTATTTGGTTTTGTAACACCGATTTAAAAAAAAATTCAGTTATATCACAGCATTTCCTTGGTAAGTTACCAGTACTACTGGTGCATTTATCCTGACACCAGCCAGTCAGTCAGTCGTTATACTAACCCCGCAAACCTGAGTGCCAAGGAGCGCAGGCATTACTACCATTTTTTAAGTCTTCAGTATGACCCAACAGAGGATCAAACCTGCAACCTCCGGCACCCGATTCAAGCAAAGGATGCTACAATAAAGGGTCTGTATGTGTGAACATCTGGTAAACAGGTGTTTTTGCTGTTTTTTTCAACCATATTTCAGTTATAACATGGTGCTTTCTGTGTAATTTACCAGTACTACCAGTTCTATTTATCTTGACACAAATAAATATCAGTTGTTATGCTATCCACGCAACCCTGAGTGCAAAGGAGCCTGCAATATAACATCAGACAAACAGTGAAGGCATACAATTTCATTTAAAGTTTGTCTTACTTTTCATCTGTCAGTTTCATATAGCAGCAGCCCACAGATGCCAAACCTTTTGCTTCGGGACAATTAACAAAGAATCGTAAAAATGTTGCAGTCAGATCACCACACGCGTGTAAACCAGTCAAAATAAATTTCTCCATATGCACAGATTTTGATTCTATACAATGCTGAGATGATTGGTTACAGTGACATTCTAAACTTTTCAAACATGTGTCAACGGACTCCTCCTGCACTGTTTTGAAACATTCCTTGGTTTCTATAGGTGAACTTTTCATCTCAATATGATCAGTGCGCGATTGTATATTTATATCAGTTGTATGATTACAATTGTGGTCATCTTCCATAGCACTGTCTTGCTTTTTTTCCTTGAAACAACCCTGATCTTTCACTGGGTTCTCTTGTTCCAATTTCTGTCTTTTGCATAAATTTGAATTGAAAAGACTAGCTGTCACAGTATGTTCTTTGGCACCGTTATTTAAATAATCTAGGTGGGACCCATCTATGTAATCTGTTGACTGGTTCTCTTTGATGACATCCATGAATTCATCTATAGAGGTATTTGGGTGAATCAGTCTAGTTACATGACAAGGGAGGGAACTAGAACCACTTTCGAAATATTCCAGTACGGATTTCTGTCCCTGTAAAAGAAAGAAGCTGCATTATCTACTAGTATTGATTTCCAACTAGACAAAGATGACACCTTTGAAAAAAGGCGAAAAACAAGAAACCGCTGAAGACGGTAAGGCCAGATTGTCGGCAATTTGACCTTGAAAATCGACAAACCAAGGTCAAGGTCAAAGTAACCATATAAATCAATAGAACTTGTTACTGGTTACCTTCAGGCAAAGTTTCAAGTTTGTAACCCTTTCCAGTGCTGAGATTTTGCCTCAACCTGAAACTTTAAACAAAATGTTGACGGACAGACGGACATCACCAATCTATAGATCGGAATTGCTAGAGCAATCCGGCCAAAAACCCAACCTTGCTCATAATGAGTTTATTGGCCCTTTCCAAAAATGTTTCAAATACATATTATTTTCCAGTAAGTCTTTTTCCCCCTTTAGACGTTTCCAAAGCAAACAACACTAAACATATCAAATGCCTTTATGTTTTAATGATATTTTTTAGCAGGTGACCTTTGAGGGGGAGCTTAGAAGAGTTAACAAGACCTCGGGCAGAGGGTGTCTTGCAAAACCGCATATTTTAACAAAAGGGCCAAGAGGGCCCTAAATCGATCACCTGCTTGATAGTGAATTAGTATCAAATATTTAACTTAAAATATCTAGGTAAATGTTATCGAGGAGTGCAAATGAAACTGCAAGGAGTGGACACTGTTAAAGCAATAGCTTATCAATAAAGGCCATTTGTATCTTGAAATCTAAAGAACTTTAATAATAGTTGTCAATTTGCACGTTTCCTGGTGCTGTCTTGTTTAATGGCTTGAACAATTTTTTTAGAGGGTCACTTAAGAAAAATTTCTACCAAACTAGAACTATCACTGAAGATAATAAATACTCCCTAAACAGCACCTTGAGCTACACCATAACTTAATTAGTAAAAGGATCATAACTTTTATTGAATTCCACCCAGTGGGGGTATAATTATCTAGGAATCAGAAAAGCAGATTATGGAGGAAAAGGATTTTAAAGTTTGGATATTTTTCTCACTTTCTGATGTCGCAGCAACCACAGTTCTACACAGAATGTAAGTCTTTGAACAATTTTGAAAGAGGACCAACAAAGGAATATTCCTGTGAAGTTAAGTTGAAATTGTTTCATTAGAATGGTAGAAGTTGGTTGTCATTTGTAGCTAAAAGTTCAATTTACCCCTTTTGTGATGACGCCTGGTTGTTATGATTGTGTAACCAATCAATACTGCTTAAACAAGTTAAGTAGAGGATCACTGAAGTAAGAATTCAATTATATTTTCGTAGAATCAGACAAGCACTTTCATAACAAGAGGCCCAAGTATCGCTCCACTGCCATTAGGCAAAAATTAAATCTCCAAACAGCCCCAACCCTGGTGGCCATGTTTTTTTACTATTCAACATGACTTGAAGGAATCTGATAGAGGGTCACCCTAGGAACATTTCTACAAAATGAATTGAAAATCGGCCTGACGCTTTCGGAGAAGAAACATATTTAAGTTCTCACTATAGCCATAATAGGCAAAACAGCCATGTTTTTTTTGAAAATTGGCCAGACACTTTCACTATAGCCATATAAGGCTAAATAGACCCGCCCCCTGGTGGCCATGTTTTTTCGGCCAATCAACATGGCTTGAAGCAATCTAATAGAGGGTCACCCAAAGAACATTTCTACAAAATTATTTGAAAATCCGCCTGACGCTTTCGGAGAAGAAACATATTTAAGTTCTCACTATAGCCATAATAGGCAAAACAGCCATGTTTTTTTTGAAAATCGGCCAGACACTTTGAGTTTAAGACTCCATCATGCCATATGATCAAGTTACTGAGATTGTATGGAAGAAAATTGTGACTTTTAGAGTTTTAACAAGGTTATTCTAAAATAAGACCTAGTGACCTAGTTTAGTACTTGTCTGAAAATTGATGAAGACAAAGGTGCCTATAAATTGTCATAAAGATTGGTAGAAAACTGTGACCCCTGGATTGTTCACAATGTTATTTCAAATTTTGACTTACTGACCTAGTTTCTGACCCCATGTGACCTTGTATGGAATTTGACTGAGAATTCAAGGAAGCAATAGCATAATTTCTGACAAATTGTTATAAAGATTGAAAGAACAAAGATGCTTCTAGAGTGTTAACAAGCATATTCTTAAATTTGACCTATTGACCTAGATAAGTACTTGACGACGACGGGAGAAAAAAGTTCTGATGAATTTTCGTAATGATTGGAAAGAAAATGTGGCCTCTACAGTAATAAACAAAGTAACTATGAAATTTGACCCAGTGACCTAGTTGTTGACCTCTATGACCTAGTGTCAAATTTGACTGAGATTCGATAGAGACAAAAGTTCTGATGATTTGAAATAAAGATTGGATGAAAAATGTGGCCTCTAGAGTGTTCAGAAGTTATTCTTAAATTTGACCTAGCTTATGATCCCTATGACCCAGTTTAGAATACAGAATACAGAATAGTTAATTATTTATAACTAGACTGAAATTTGATGGAAACAAAAGTTCTGATGATTTGTCATAAAGATTGGAAGATACATGTGGCCTCTAGAATGTTAATAAAGTTAATATAAATGTTAACCTATTGACCAAGTGTTTAACACCATTGACCCAGTTTTGAATTTGAAATTTGATGGAGAAAAATATTCTGATCAATTTTCATAAAGATTGGATGAAAACACTGTTCACAAATTTATTCTAACATTTGACCTAGTGACCAAGTTTTTGACCCAGTTTGAATTCGACCAAGATTTAATGGAGACAAAATGAATGTTCTGATAAACTTTCATGAAGATAAGATGAACAAGAAAATGTGTCCATGGAACACGGATGCCCCGGTTGTTAACTATATTTTAAAACGGACGGACGAACAGTTGGTCCAACCTCAAATTGATACAATTTTTTAAACAATGATATGCTGATTGTCATTTGTGTGAAGTTTCATAATGATAGGACATCAGGTTCACTAAAATCTAACTTGACCAAAAACTTTAACCTGAGAATGGAATGGACGAACAGACAGATGAACAGACGGATGAACAGTTGGTCCAACCTCAAATTGATACAATTTTTTAAACAATGATATGTTGATTGTCATTTGTGTGAAGTTTCATAATGATAGGACATCAGGTTCACTAAAATCTAACTTGACCAAAAACTTTAACCTGAGCGGGACGGACGAACGGACGAACGGACGGACCGACGGACGGACTAACAGACCGGAAAACTATATGCCCCTCATACCTCGTATGCCGGGGCATAAAAATATGGCCTCTAGAGTCAGTTTTAACCAAAGTTAGGTACTACAGTCCTGTTGCACCAGACAATATTTAAAAACAAACATGTGAAAAGAAAACAAGAGGCAATGATGGCTCACCTGTTTTTGTTTGTTTTTTCACTTTAGCCATATAAGCCCCACCCCCTGGTGGCCATAGTTTTCGACCAATCAACATGACTTGAAGGAATCTGACAGGGAACATTTCTAAAAAATTATTTGGAAATCAGCCTGACACTTTGGGAGAAGAAGATTTTTATGTTCTCACTTTAGCCATATATGGCAAAATAGCCCCACCCTGTGGCAGCCATGTTTTTTTCGACCAATCAACATGGCTTGAAGGAATCTGATAGTGGGTCACTTAACCCATTACTTCACACTAGCGCTACAGATTGTCGTTATCGATATCATTATCCATAGACGCTTTAGAGTTTCGTTATCCACCACTGCATGCTGGCGCCTGAGAGCGCCTATGTTTTTGTATCTAGTGTAATCTTTTTATTATCTATAAAATTTCTTTTAAAAATAAGCCCATTCGATGCATTGATGTCTTGCATTTATTAATCCGGTGAAAATTCGGTATGTTGATAGTTAAAGAATATGCGTAAATCGCATTTCAATTTACATACCCAAAACACGAGTACGACTTGAGCCTCCATTGTTGTTGTTTACTATTTTCGTTATGAAATTTGAATTAGCACCCTCTATAAAATCAAGTTCGGTCAGTGTATTAGTACTAATTTATAACTCTCCAATGAAAAACAATCGTGTCAATATTTATAACCAATCCAATTATCCATAAATCACACCTGATCTTGGTGATATATGACAAGCCAATCAACTACATATCAACCACGTGCTACCCAGCATGACGTAGAAGGTCATTTCTGCTTGGAAATAAAGGGAAAAAAGGTCAACTAGAAGCAATTAATAAAAATACAATAATAAATTAATTATTTTAATTCCTTTAAATCTCAATAAGGAAAGACATAAATGACAGGATCAGGCTGATCATCATCTGACTAGAAGAGAGACCAATGTCGGGAATATCGGATGGAGAAAAGCCACAGAAAAGAGACTCGTCATCAGACTTGAAAATGACCTATCAAACAAAATAATTAAATAGATACATAATATTTCAGTTATATATTATAAAGTTTTAAGCTAATTGATCCGATCAAATAGAGTCAATCTAGAATGTTCTCAAACAAGCTAACGTCTTGTGTCTGTCTATTACATATTACTCCCTGAATGATGGTCATTTAATTATTTTATTACCCCCAATTCTTGGACATGATTGCATGAAATTTGATTGGGTTTTATGACCATTAATTGGTGTCCAATAAACAACAGTACAACATGTGTTATTTTCAAAACTGTGAATAACGCCTTTTGACACATTGTTTTCAACTTTATTTCTATTTGATGTCAAACAGATTGCACTGTTGTAAGAAAGACATAAAACACAGGGGAAGGTGAACTGGCCTCCGTGACATGATTGACAATCTAATCAATCATAATTAAGAGTTTGCACACAAATTTGCCTAGATGGTTTCAAAGTCGTCTGGTGCAGATTTGCTGCATGTGGGAAAGGGTTAATTGTCCATTATGTTTTATTCACACTTTTTTCCGCTTTATTTCAATTATGAGATCTATTAAGTATTATTATCATACCTACCAATAAAATTGGACTAATCCAAACATAAAACAATCGGAAAATCTATTTCACTTTTGTCTACACGACTGGAACATTCTGTGTCCCTAAATTATTGTGTAAATGATTTGTGCAAATGATTTGTGCCACGCCATACAAAAACCTTGCGAGGCAGAGATCACCTTTAACCTCCGCACTGTCTGATCATGAATTTCTCTGTTTGCTTCTTAGTTGTGACTCGCTCTGAAATTCCCTTGAGACGATTCATGACCAAAAAGATACGACACAAATATGCAATTTGATCTTATTTTACAATTAACACTGAAACTACCCAAATGCATAATTTGTGCTGATACGGCTCATTTGAGTAAATCCTCATGTGCTATGTCATAGTCATTCCCCATAATCAGTTACATTTTGTGAAATTGGATTATATAATTTTCGTGCAGGTTTGAAAAATTACTTAACAATATTTTCTTTAACTTACTCAGGGACACTATATTACATTGTAATATAGTGTCCCTGACTTACTGTACAAACTGAACTATTTTAGCTGGGTACAAATTAAAAACACCGGTAATCTGCATCAAGAAGGCCCATGTGTTTCTATGGGTGATGTTTAAATAGCTGTTGTGAGTTTATTCTTTGTTCAATATTTATAAAATTTCAGTATGATGTTCAGATATGATTTGTTTTTGAATTGATACTTTGATTTTATATAAATATCAACAAAAGAACAAAAATATAAGTATGCAAAATGAAACTTTGAAAAAAAAAAAAATCTTCTTTTTAATTTACTGTACAAACTGAACTATTTTAGCTAGGTAAAAATTAAAAACATTGGTAAAAAGAACATTTTATCTGCAGCATTTCATATTATTACATTAGACCAGTCCAATACACAGAAATTATACATATGTTAGATTTATTACTCAGGTGTGAAAATTGTTAAATGTTCCCAATATTCCTGTGCGCACAGTGCAGTAAAACTGATAAGCCAGTATTGATTATTGGGTTATATAATTAGTGATAAAGCATACACTTTAGGGTCCTTATTAGCTCGACTTTTAAAAAACGAGAGCTATTGTCATGACCCTGGCGTCGGCGGCGATGGTGGTGGGATCAAGGTTTTTTGTTTAGCTCAGCTTTTTTTTTTTCCTGTTTTCTCCCTATCAGTCGAGCGTCTGTGCCGTACGCGGTGCTCTTGTATGGTCATTGTTCTGTAAAGTAATGGGTTAAGGAACATTTCTGCAAAATTATTTGAAAATCGGCTTGACACTTTTAGAGCAGAAGATTGTTTAAAGGCGTAAGCTACAGTTTTTTCACAAAAAAAATCCCAATCATAGAATTTTTTTATTCTTTGTATTTTATTAGTACATACAATAACTGGTTGAAATAAGAAAATTAATATATTAATAATCGATCTAAAAAAAAAATATTGGCCTTTCAATGACATGACCAATTTCATCAAAGGCACAAATATAGGCATTTTGGCCGAAAGCCTAAAACACACAAAAAAAATAAAATAAAAACTACAAATCATATTAAATTAGAAAAATAACTTTATATATAGAATGTTAATCAATATGAAAAAGGTTTTTTTGAGAAAAAAAGGAAAAAGAAAATATTAAGCTGTTTTTCAAGGTCGAAATTGTGTCACATTTTACCCCCGAAAAAGTTAAAATCATAGAAATTTTCCATTCTACATAATAGAATTTTCTGTAATTATACAGTAACACTAAACATCGTTCACTTTAATAAAAAATGCCAAAAAAAATATAGGTCACCGTACTCCTTTTAGAGTAAAGGGACTTTTTCCTTGCTTTTTCTTGCGTTTTCTTAGAAATACAGCAGTTTTGCAAAACAGGCCGTGCTTCATGGAAAAAGTCGATTTACCAGAAAAAGAGTACGGTGACCTATCTTTTTTTTTGCATTTTTTATTAAAGTGAACCATGTTCAGTGTTTATGGCTAATTACAGAAAATTCTATTATGTAGAATAGAAAATTTATTGAAAAATTGTATGATTTTAACTTTTTCAGGGGTAAAATGCGACACCATTTCGACCTTGTAAAACAGCTTAATATTTTTTTTTTCATATTTTTCTCACAAATTCTCTTTTCATATTGATTTAAATTCTATATGTAAAGTTATATATGAACTTTTACATGATTTGTAGTTTTCATTTTTTGTGTGTGTGTGTTTTAGGTTTTCGGCCAAAATGCCTATATTTGTGCCTTTGATGAAATTGGTCATGTCATTGACAGACGAATTATTTTTTTTTAAATCGATAACATATTTTTTTTTTTTCTTATTTCAACTAGTTATTGTATGAACTAACAAAATACAAAGAAAAAAGAAATTCTATGATTGGGATTTTTTTTGATAAATAACTGTAGCATACGCCTTTAAGTTTTCACTATAGCCATATAAGGCAAATAGCCCTGCCCCCTGGCGGTCATGCTTCTCGACCAATCAACATGGCCTGAAGGAATCTGATAGAGGGTCATACAATTAAGGAACATTTCTACAACATTATTTAAAAATCTGCCAACCAGTTTGGGAGAAGAAGAATTTTAAAGGCTTTTTCGTTTCATTGCCATGGAAACCAGAATTCGTCATGGATCCTAAAAATTTGAAGGATTTCTGGTGAGATCATTGAGAGGATGCTTTCTTTGAAGTTTCATCGAAATAGACCCACTGGTTTCTGAGGAGAAGATGTTGAGCTGAAAATAGTTAAAATGCTTTCATCTCCATTTCACAAATTACAGTTCAAGTTTTCCAGCTATTTAATTTTCTTCCTAACCTTTTATTAGACTGATGTCACATCAAGCAAACACGTTATTTTATTTAAATAAAAATCTTTACATACTTTTTCTTTCTTCTTTTGAATTTCCCTTTCCACTTCCCTATGGAGATAAAAAACAATAGGAACACTTTAACCCTTTCCCTCATATGACAATTCTGCAGCAGACGACTTTGAACATACTTTGTCAAAAAATGGAAAATCTCTATAATTGAACGGATAACCTATGACTAAAAGTGGAAAACATTGTGGCAAAGGAGAAATTGCACGTTTTGTGCAATTTCTTCTTTTGTCACTATGTTTTCAAAACGCCGTCTGCTGCAGAGGCGTCAGAAAGCGTCTATATGAGGGAAAGGGTTAAAATGTACTTCATGTGCAAAACTCAGATTCTTTTAAATATCATTTTAACATTTCTTTTTTTCAACACTCCTTTCATCACTCCATTCATACATTACAAGTCAAGATTACTCAGTCAGTTACAAATATATATCCAGGGGTTGTGAGTTCAAAACCCAAGCTCAGTCATTAATTCTTTCCAAAATTGAATCTGGGACAGGTGTCAGTTGCCTAGAGAGATTGTTGCATTGAGTACAGGTGCGACATGCACTTTCATAAAAATCTGAAGTCAACCATTGTTAAACTACTATCACATCAATAACATGTTGACCCTGCCCTTAAACAAGTACAATGCAGCAGACAACTTTTGAAAATGTTGTGGAAAAGGGTTCAACCTTTCCCACATACAGACCTTTTCTGTCGCCCCGGCAACAAAACACTTTTTCATAACAATCAATTTCTCCTTTTGCAAAGATGATTTCAACTTGATTCAATAACTATACATTAACTTTCACTCAAAGAGATGTTCCATATTCAGAGGTGAAGAATTTTAAAGATTGGTCATTTTCCCTCTTTTTGATGCCAGAGTAAAGTTCTTTATATAACTTAAATTGCTTAACAAATATTGAAAGAGGACCACCAAAGAATCATTCCAGTGAAGTTTGATTGAAATTGGTCCAGTTATTAAGGACATGTTGTTTAAAGCTAAAAGTTAACAAAGATAGACAGTGTTCAGAGTAGATCACCTTGAACCTTTGGCTCAGAGGATCTTAAAATATGAAAACTCTCTATAAAGGAGAGAACAATTAGTTTGAAAACATTGTGTCAAAACTTGTCTGCTGCAGAGGTGTGAGAAGTTTAACCCAATAGCTGTTATAGTTTTCATTTACTTCCTAGACCCGATCTAGCAAATAACAAACAACCAATGTTGTAGCATTACAGACAGATTGTAGAGAAGTTATTCCTATGCATCACACTGTCAAGTTGTAGCATTACAGACAGACAGACTGACATATTGCAGAGAAGTTATCCCAATGTATCACACTGTCAAATTGTAGCATTACAAACAGACAGACTGACATATAGGAGAGAAGTAATTCCCATGTATCACACTGTCAAGTTGTAGCATTACAAACAGATATACTGACATAAAGGAGAGAAGTTATTCATATGTATCACACTGTCATGTTGTAGCATTACAAACAGACCAGACTGACATATAGGAGATAGGTTATTCCTATGTATCACACTGTCATGTTGTAGCATTACAAACACACAGACTGACATATAGGAGAGAAGTTATTCCTATGTATCACATTGTCATGCTGTAGCATAACAAACGGACAGACTGACATATAGGAGCGAAGTTATTCCAATGTATCGAACTGTCATGCTGTAGCATTACAAACAGACTGACTGACATATAGGAGAGAAGTTATTCCAATGTATCACACTGTCATGTTGTAGCATTACAAACAGACAGACTGACATATAGGAGAGAAGTTATTCCAATGTATCACACTGTCATGTTGTAGCATTACAAACAGACTGACTGAAATATAGGAGAGCAGTTATTCCTATGTATCACACTGTCATGTTGTAGCATAATCATTACAAACAGACAGACTGACATATATGAGAGAAGTTATTCATATGTATCACACTGTCATGTTGAAACATTACAAACAGACAAGACTGACATATAGAAGAGAAGTTATTCCTATGTAAAACACTGTCAAGGCAGGTGACCCATAAAGCACACAATTAAAACAAATGTTCCCTACCTGTCATATTTGGAAGCTTTGGGTGCATGTGTACTTGCAGCCTCCACAGAAATGACCTTCAATCCATACCTGAAGGACAATAACCTTGAGAGATGACCAAGTCCTGATCCCACATCTATCACTGTATTACAGCTGGTCCCTTTTCCTAGTAAGTGGATTACCTGTAATATCAAACCATTACCTAATATACTGACTTAACCCTTTCCCTCATATAGACGCTTTCTGACGCCTCTGCATCAGACAGCTTTTTGAAAACATAAAGACAAAAGAAGAAATTGCTCAAAATGAGCAATTTCTCCTTTTGCCACAATGTTTTCCACTTTTTGTTATAGGTTATCTACGGTATTCAATTTTAGAGATATTCTTTTTTTTGACAAAATATGTTTAAAGTCGTCTGCTGCAGAATTGTTGTATGAGGGACTTTAAGCTAATCTGGTTTTACAGATTAACCCTAACCCTTTCCCACATACAACAAATCTGCAGCAGGTGACTTTTAAAACGTCTAAGCAAATACAAGTAAAACCTGTATAAATGAAGGTTTAATTATTGAAAACAGTTGAAATTATTGTTGCAAAAGGAGGAATATCTTTTGTGAGTGGATTGATTTTTAGTCAAAATGTTTTAAAAAGTCATCAGCTGCAGATGCATCATGTGACCATGCAGTGTATAGATTAAAACAAGAGCACCGCGTACCGCACAGACGCTCGACTGATAGAAAACAGAAAACAAGATGTGTTTGTGAAACACTAATGCCCCCCAATGGAAACATCTTGGTCAAAGGTCAAGGTCGCCAGGTCAAAAATGTTGGTACTGACAGAAAGGTCATGTCACAAGGAATACACATGTGAAATATGGTAGCCGTACCTGTTATGGTTGAAAAGTAGTCGTCAAGGTTAAAGTTTTTTTTCGAGAATGGCAACATCTAGGTCAAAGGTCAAGGTCGCAAGGTGAAAATTTTGGTAGTGACAGAAAGGTCATGTCACAAGGTATACACATGTGAAATATGGTAGCCGTACCTGTTATGGTTCAAAAGTAGTCGCCAAGGTTAAAGTTTTTATCGAGAATGGCAACATCTAGGTCAACGGTCAAGGTCGCAAGGTGAAAAAGTTTGGTACTGACAGAAAGGTCATGTCACAAGGTATACACATGTGAAATATGGTAGCCTTACCTGTTATGGTTCAAAAGTAGTGGGGAAGGTTAAAAAAAAAATTGAGAATGGCAACATCTAGGTCAAAGGTCAAGGTCGCAAGGTCAAAAATGTTGGTACTGACAGAAAGGTCATGTCACAAGGAATACACATGTGAAATATGGTAGCCGTATCTGTTATGGTTCAAAAGTAATGGCCAAGGTTAAAGTTTTTTTCGAGAATGGCAACATCTAGGTCAAAGGTCAAGGTCGCAAGGTCAAAAATGTTGGTACTGACAGAAAGGTCATGTCACAAGGAATACACATGTGAAATATGGTAGCCGTACCTGTTAGGGTTCAAAAGTAATGGCCAAGGTTAAAGTTTTTTTCGAGAATGGCAACATCTATGTCAAAGGTCAAGGTCGCAAGGTCAAACATTTTGGTACTGACAGAAAGGTAATGTCACAAGGAATACACATGTGAAATATGGTAGCCGTACCTGTTATGGTTCAAAAGTAGTGGTCAAGGTTAAAGTTTTTTTCGTGCAGACAGGCCAAAAACTACATCTAGGTCAAAGGTCAAGGTCGCAAGGTCAAAAATTTTGGTACTGACAGAAAGGTCATGTCACAAGGAATACACATGTGAAATATGGTAGCCGTACTTGTTATGGTTCAAAAGTAGTGGTCAAGGTTAAAGTTTTTTTTGTGCAGACAGACAGACAGACGTGCAGACGTGCAGACAGACAGGCCAAAAACTATATGCCCCCCGAATCGGAGATTCCGGGGGGGCATAAAAAGCTGAGATGAACAAAAAACCTTAACCGGACGACCACGCTGCCGCTGACGACGACGCCAGGGTCATGACAATAGCTCTCGTTTTTTCAAAAGTCGAGCTAATAAGAGGGCTATCAAGGCCCCGTAGCGCTTACCTGAATAACACAGCTCTATATGGTGATGAGTCAATTTTGACTTAATATCATCATTCTCAAGTCAAAGACACTGTAGTGTGTGTCTATCAGTTTTTTTGGACCCAAAAATGACCTTTAAAAAAACCTTACATTTTGACATACTTTCATTATCCTAGAACCTCCACAAGAATTTTCTTTAACTGAATTCGACCTAGTGACCTTGATTTTGACCCAAAATAACTCATATTTGAACTTGGCCTTGATAAGACACCAAGACAATCATTCTGACAAAGTATCTAGCTAATTAAGTAAACATGAGGGCCAAGCTAAATCGATCACCTGAGTAATAGTATAGTAGCAAATGCTACTGCTTATAAATGTGAAAGTTTGATCAAGAGTGGGAACGAACTGCAAATGAGACAGTTCATCAGTAAAGGACATTTGTAATAATTAATGCATTAAATCTTTGAACAATTTCAAAGAGGACCACCAATGGAAACATTTTTTTGAAGTTTGGTTGATATTGTTTCATTGGTTTAAAAGGTGATGTCGTTTGAAGCTAAAAGTTCCTTTTACCCCTTTCCTGATGCCGCCTGGCAGCTATCTTTTTCAACCAATCAATATGGCTTGAACAACTCATATACAGTATCACTAAAGGAATAATTCTGCTAGAATTTCTTGAAATCAGACGAAAACTTTAATAATTTAAAGTTTTTTTAATTTTCCCCCTTTTCTCATACCTTCTGGTGGCTATGTTTTTCTACCAATCGATATGGCTTGGATTAATGTTGTAGAGGGTCGCTTAAGGAAGATTTCTACCAAATTGTCTAGGAATCAAACAAGCAGGTTCAGAGAAGAAGAATTTTAAAGTTATGGCATTTTTCTTCCTTTCTGATGCCGCAGCAACCAAAGTTATCTATAGAATTTATATCTTTGAAATTCGAAAGACGACTGCCAAAGAAACATTCCTATGAAGTTTGGCTGAAATTGGTCCATTGGATAAGGAGAATACACTGTATATCATTTGAAGCTCAAAGTTTATTTCACCCCTTTTCTGATGCTACCTGTATGCTACGTCTTTCAACAAAGCATTATTGCTTGGAGCACAATAATGTAGAGGTTAACCTAAGGAACATTTCTACTCATTTATCTTGAAATCAGACGTGCAATTTTTTAAAAATCTAATTTTAAAAAGAATGCCATATTCTGATGCCGCCTGGCTGCCATATTTTTCAACCAATCAATATGCTTGGAATTTTATTGTAGAGAGATACCCAAGGAACATTTCTATAAAAATAAATTGGAATCTGACAGACAGATTCAGAGGAGAAGAATTTAAAAGATTGGCAGTTTTCCCACCGTTGTAACAAATTGTCCCCTTTTGAATCAGAATACTACTCAAAGGGTATGTTATCCCTTTCCCACATACAAACAAGAGCGCCAAATGTCACAAAATACGCCCGTCCTGTTTTTTTGAGACCAATTAAGTATAGTGATAATTGGTTGTACATCAGGCAAATTTAGAGAGCAGACACTGTTAGTACAGTTTTGGCCATTTCGAGGGACATAAGTGTGTAGTGACTAAGACAACGTGGTAAGTTATCAAACTTGTCTAAGATATTATGCCAATACACATTCTGACCAAATTTGGTGATGATTGGACAAAGGCTTCTAAAGTTATTGAGCTGACAATCCCAATTTTAGGTAATTTCTTTTATAAAAGGGCGATAACTCTTGATTGACTAAAGCGATATTGCTAGTTATCAAACTTGTCCGAGATATTATGCCAATACACATTCTGACTAAATTTTGTGATGATTGGACAAAGGCTTTCAAAGTTATTGAGCTGACAAGACCAATTTTAGGTAATTTCTATAATTAAAGAGCGATAACTCTCAATTGACTAAAGCGATATGGCTAGTTATCTAACTTGTCTGAGATATTATGCCAATACACATTCTGACCAAATTTGGTGATGGTTGGACAAAAGCTTCTAAAGTTATTGAGCTGACAAGACTAATTTTAGGTAATTTCTATAACTAAAGGGCAATAAGTCTTGATTGACTAAAGCGATATGGCTAGTTATTGAACTTGTCAGAGATATTATGCCAATACAAATTCTGACTAAATTTGGTGATGATTGGACAAAGGCTTCTAAAGTTATTGAGCTGACAAGACCAATTTTAGGTAATTTCTTTAATAAAAGGGCGATAACTCTTGATTGAATAAAGCGATATGGCTAGTTATCGAACTTGTTCGAGATATTATGCTGATACACATTCTGACTTAATTTGGTGATGATTGGACAAAGGCTTTTTAAGTTATTGAGCTGACAAGACCAATTTTGGATAATTTCTATAATTAAAGGGCGATAACTCTCGATTGACTAAAGTGATATAGCTAGTTATCCAACTTGTCCGAGATATTATCCCAATAAGCATTCTGACTAAATTTGGTGATGATTGGACAAAGGTTTCTAAAGTTATTGAGCTGACAACATACTGAAAGCCGGCCGGCCGCCCACCAGCCCGCCAGCCCGCCAGCCCGCCTGTACGCAGCATGTAAAACTATAATACGATCCGTTTTTTCAAAACGGGCGTATAAAAATCTGAAGCAGACTACTTTGAAAATATCTAAATCAAATATATGGAAAATCTCTATAAACTTATTTATTAGATAGGGTTGAAAACATTGTGGCAAAAGGAGATGAGCTATTTCTCCTTTTGCCAAAATGTTTTCAAAATGTGTCTGCTGCAGATTGGTCAGAATGTTTCAAGAAGTGGGATATCTCATTCAAGTAGTCAAATTGGGACTGATAGAGATATTAATTTATGACTTACTTTGCTTAAGTTTTGTATTTCATGTCTCTTTTTTTGCTTAACATGCTTTTTAAAAAATGCATGTAGATCCTGATTCTTTGCTGGAAAAGAAATAACTACACTTCACTCATTTTATATTTAAAATCTATTCATCTTTTGAAGAAAAAAAAATGTGTGGATAAAATGCATAACAATTAAACTGATATGATATTTTAAAAGTTGTCTGCAAGTAATATATCTGTGGGAAAAAAAGTGATTACTTAACCCTTTCCCTCATACGACAAAACATTGTGGCAAAAGGAGAAATTGCACGTTTTGTGCAATTTCTTCTTTTGTCACTATGTTTTCAAAAAGCCGTCTGCTGCAGAGGCGTCAGAAAGTGTCTATTTGAGGGAAAGGGTTAAACCCTTTCTCTCATATAGACGATGTCTGACGCCTTTGCAGCAGAGGGCTTTTTAAAAACATAGTGACAAAAGTAGTTATTGCTCAAAACGAGCGAGCAATAACGACGATTTCTCCTTTTCAACTTTTAGTCATAGGTTATCCATTTAATTAAAGAGAATTTCCATTTTTGACAAAATATGTTCAAAGTCGACTGCTGCAGAAATGTTGTATGAGGGAAAGGGTTAATAATATAATTATCAATTTCAGATATATTCTTGCCTGGATGTTTTAAAAGTCATCTGCTACATATGTTTTGTATGTGGGAAAGGGTTAAATAAACAAGAGGGCCATGATGGACCTGGATCGCTCACCTGATTTTTTTTTTTCACTTTAGCTTTATAAGCCCCGCCCCCATGGCGGCCAAAGTTTCTGACTAATCAACTAGGCTTGAAGAAATCTCATAGAGGGTCACCCTAGGACTATTTCTACAAAATTATTTGAAAATCGGCCTGACACTTTTGGAGGAGAAGACTTTTTAAGTTTTCACTTTAGCCATATAATGCAAAGTAGCCCTGCCCACTGGCGGCTGTGTTTTTCAACCAATCAACCTGGCTTGAAGGAATCTGAAAGTGGGTCACGTAAGGAACATTTCTACAAAATTATTTGAAAATCGGCCTCACACTTTCGGAGAAGAAGATTTTTTAAGTTTTCGCTATAGCCATAAGGCAAAATAGCCCCGCACCCTTGGCGGCCATGTTTTTCGACCAATCAACATGGCTTGAAGGAATCTGATAGAGGATCATCCAAGGAACATTTCTACAAAATTATTTGAAAATCGCCTGACACTTTCAGAGAAGATTTTTTGAGTTTTCTCTTTAGCCATATACGGCAAAATAGCCCCGCCCCCCTGGCGGCCATGTTTTTCGACCAATCATCATGGCTTGAAGGAATCTGATAGAGGGTCATCCAAGGAACATTTCTACAGAATTCTGCATGGATCTCAAAAATTTGAAGGAAATCTGGTAAGGTCATTGAGAGGATGCTTTCTGTGAAGTTTCATCCCAATTGACCCACTGGTTACTGAGGAGAAGAAGTTGACGCACGCTGGACGCCGGACAAAAGGCGATCACAATAACTCACCTTGAGCAAAGCTCAGTTGAGCTAAAAATGCATGCAAAATGTAGTTGCTTTTAACCCTTTCCCTCATACAGACACTTTCTGACGCTCTGCTGCAGACTGCTTTTTGAAAACATAGTGACAAAAGAAGAAATTGCTCAAAACAAGCAATTTCTCCTTTTGCCACAATATTTTCCACTTTTAGTCATAGGTTATCCATTCAATTATAGAGATTTTCCATTTTTCGACAAAATAGGTTCAAAGTCGTCTGCTGTAGAATTGTCGTATGAGGGAAAGGGTTAACATTACATGATTCAAGAATTGCCTCCTCTTCTGTTGAACAATTGGGAAATTCAGAAATGTTCTCTTCCTTTGGAAATATCTGATGAAACAAGGACTCAAAACTGGATGCACAGTTTCTGTCAAGGGAATATGTTTGTGTACAAGCTTTAAATGACAACAAGGATAGGGGAGGTAGCTTTCTGAAATAAAACAAATAAAACTGTTAACTGTTTACCTAATATGATAATTTTAGTGGTTTGCTTTGAAAACATATGTAGCCAAGAAAATAAATTAAACCTAGCCTTAATTGCAGGCTGAGATTCGAAACAGTGCTGAAAAAAAATCACAGAAATTACTCATTTCAGGCAATTTTTCCCTTTTCCTCATTTATAAGTCTAGTACATGTTTACATTCTATTGCCAAAAGGACAGTCACAACAATGTCACAAATGTTTTTAAACACTATTTTATGACAGTTATATATACCATTCAATTTCAATCAAAGTATTAGAATTCTAACATAGCATATATACTGTTTAGTCAAAGACGCGATGTTACCTCTAGTACGTTCATCAGATTTTCTTTAAATTTAACCCAGTTTATTAAAATTCACCTGTTTATCATTTAGACAACCAATCTGACAAAATGTCATCATTTTAGGGTCAAAAGTGCAGCCTCTGGAGCATTCAGGAGAAAGTTCTCAAATTTCAAATAGTGACATAGTCTTTTAACCCAATATCATCAATATTCAAATTTAGACTAGATATCATCAATATTCAAATTCAGACTAGATATCATCAATATTCAAATTTAGACGAGATATCATCAATATTCAAATTTAGGCTAGATATCATCAATATTCAAATTTAGACGAGATATCATCAATATTCAAATTTAGACTTTTGGTAGACATCACCAATATCATCAATATTCAAATTTAGACTTTTGGTAAATATCATCAAGACAAGCATTCTGACAAAGTTTCAACATGCTCATGGCAAAGCTGCTGTCTCAAGAGAGTTTACAATATTTTTCTGAACTTTGGCCTATTGACCTAGTTATTGACCAGACATGACTGATTTAAAAAGGTAGCCAGATTTTATCGTGCCAAACACTCTGACAAAGTTTCAAAATGCTCAAATTGAAAAGGCTGCTTCTAGTGTTAACAAGATTTTCCTTCAATTTTGTCTAGTGACCTGAATTTTTACCTGACCTGACCCATATTTGAACCGGGGTTAGATATCATCAGGACAATCATTCTGAAAAGTTTCAACAAGCTCAAGCTAAAAATACGGCTTCCATGGTGTTAACAAGATTTCTTTCAATTTAGCCTTGTGATCTAGTTTTTGACCTGACATGAACCATATTCAAATTTGGCCTAGATATTATAATGACATCAAGACGAGCATTCTGACAAAGTTTCAGGCTGCGAAAGTAAAGAAGGCAGTTTATACAGTGTTATCATGATCTTTCTCAAATTTGATCTAGATTTTGACCCAACATGACCCATATTTGAAGTTGGCCTAGATATTATCAAAACACCCATGACAAAGTTTCAACATGCATTTATATAAGTTTAAAATGTGACTTTAACTTAGTTAACACATTTTTCCTTCAATTTGGCCTAGCGTTCAACCCAACATGACTCATATTTAAACTTGGCCTAGAAATAATCAAGACAAACATTCTGACAAAGTTTCGTGGTTCTAAAAACAAAAATGTGGCTTCCAGAGTGTTAACAAGATTATGTTTAAATTTGTACCTTATGACCTAGATTTTGACCTCACATGACCCAATTTAAACTTGGCCATGATTTGATGAAGATGTATGTTCTGATAAACTTTCATGAAGATCGGATGCAAAAGGTTGCCAGTGTTAACAAGGCAATTGTTGATGACGAACGCCGGAAGATGCAGTGATGACAGACAAAATGTGATCACAATTTCTATATACGAAAGTATAATTATTGAAAAGGATTGAAAACATTGTGGCAAAAGAAGAAATTGCTCATTAAAAGCAATTTCTATGTTTGTCCCAATATTTTCAAAAGTTGTCTGCTCAAAAGACATCAGAACACATCTGTATGAGAGAGAGGGTTAATTTTAAACCTTTGAAGGTTTCGTTTCCCAGTGATGTTGTTCACATTTCCAATTTTCTTACCTCACAGTTGTTTTATTTCTATCTAACAAAAATGTGAGATCTTCAGGGCTCCAGTCTTTAAGAGATTCCTGCCATGGCTGTTGAAGATTGTCCCAGTGGTTTTTGAAGAAGAAATCCTGAAAACAGAGAGGTAGACCAGTCCTTTATGTAATACGAAAGATTAATGGAAAGATGGATGAACCATGTGCAAACCGATTTTTCACAAAGGGCACTAATGCTAATGCAGGATTTTTTTATTCTTTCAGTAACCCATTGAACTTGCAAAAATCATGCAAGTCGCCAATTTGGGTGTGTATAAAAAGCATTCGGCCAGACAAACAAACAACACAGATTTTTTTTTAAATTGATATTTAAGGTCATAAAAGTGTTATTTTTGTGTGAACTCACATTCGCACGAAAAAGTTATAAATAAATGGAACTGATAACGAAATATTTTTTCCCATTCTTCATAAAAGATGACGGCAATAAACAAAATGTTTGGTTGTACCGTTCTTTACTGACAAGGTGATCTGCCGTCGAGGACACTTTGTTGAAGAAAAAGCAGACAGGCCTTAAATTTTAAGTCTCAGACATGTTAATATATACATGAAATATTGCCACATGAGTCAATATGATATTTAAAAAAACATCGTAAGAAAAGGATGAACTCTCAAACTGTCCCTTTGTTTAAGAAAAAGCAGACATTTTTCTTTTTCTTTGAATAAGTTCTTTACATACATACATTTTAATTAAATTTACGCTTTTACAAACCTATATTTTTAAACAATATAATTACTTAATCAATCATTAACGAACTTTTAACTATCTTAATTATAACAAACTTTTAACTATTTTAATTGCCAAGGTTTCGGCTCTTAATTGTAATACAGTGAACTCGACGGTTCCGGGTCATCGACAATTCCGGGTCAAATTTGGAAAAAAATGTTTAGTATTCGAGAATGATACAGTATTTTGACAATTTGATTATCAAGTCATATTCCCCATTAGCTTGGCTAGTTTCACTTCGATTTAGGACGTTGTCATTTCAAGAACGGATGTCGTAATCTCGAATCACATGACTGCATCGATTCCCGCGAAAGCAAAATCTCAATATTTTTATTTACCTATCACAGCGTAAATTGATGATTGTATCCATAATTTCAGTAATACAGTTATGTATTGCACATACATGTATATGTTATTTACTACTGAACAAGATATATATCTTTTATTGACCTGTCGAAGTTGTTTATGCCAAACTAGCGGATAAATTTGACCTAGTTCACTTACAACACTTTCGGGTCAGCCAAAAGGAATTTCTCAAAATTATCAATTTATTAGTAAAACTATTTTCGGAACTTTTTAAGAATAATTTAAAGCTTACGGTGATAAATCAATGTTAAAAATTTGTTTATAAAATTTACATTTTTTGTCAAATATGACTTATTAGTTGGTTGAAAAATTCATCAGTTTTCGTGCATGAAAGTGTGTACTGTAAATTTAGCCCCATCACTGTTCTGTTTTTCGCGGCGAGGTAATTGCAAATGATATATTTTAGTTCTTTTTTTCATATTATTTAAATAAAAATGTTAAATGAATATCTTGTTATTAAAAAAACAGCTGTTTGAGGTTACCCCTGATAACAGTAATTAACATTTGTCACGTGACCCGGAAATGGCAAGTTCGACCCGAAACTGTCAAATTTACAGCTTGCAATTGCAGACACTAAAGAAACATTTTAACAAATTTGTATAATTGTTGAATTATATCATCGTGGGGAGGAAGTATTTGTTTAACATTTTATGTAGTTTTGTTTCTCTCAACTTTCTTTTGAAAGAGACAAGATTCGTTAATTTGATTACTACCGGTGAACTGTCGAGTTCACTGTACTTTAACTGTTAGAAGCCGAAGGTGTAAGCAACTACACCTCTAAGCTCTTTGAGTTTGATCGGCATACCAATAAAAGTAGGCCGAATAAGACTGGGCCGAAAAAAAAATTCGTAAATAGGTAGCACCTATAGATATATTATAAATTGCCATTTAGGCTAAATTAAAAAAATAAATGAGAAAATGCGCGAAAATGTTTTGGAGCGAACGAACCGGGTTTTTTCGAAAAAAAAAATCATCTTTTTATCACACTACTATACAGATTCTTTTAAACTTACTGAAACATAAGCATCTGCTATCCATTTAAATTCATTGAGAAAAGCTGCTGATTGTTGTAAGTATTGCTTGAGAACACTGGACGACTTTTTATCGCAAATAAGGGCCATTTCCAGACAGGGAAACAGCTAGATGAGAATCAAAGTACAGATGGTAAGGAGTTTATTTTTATGAACGTAATTGACTACATGTTATAGAATTTGGGGATAACTATAGTTTCTAAGAACTTATTTTAAACACCTAAACTTAACTAACTTAGTCATTTAATTTTACTGACAAACCATAATGTTATGGTAATGAGAATGAATATGTGGTTGCTTAGGGTATCAATATAATAGTCGCACTTGTTTTGTAAATTCGAACAAATCAAAATGCAGACAACACTATACGAACACTTTGAACACATTACATGGGATCCAGTACATGGGATCCAGTACATGGGATCCAGACGTTTCTCTGCTGCAGATGAGCCCAAATGTGTACACGTGTTGAAAAGGGTGAACATTATCCTGTCCAGTTAGAATTATGTGACGTCATATGTGATGTGACATCATATGTGACGTTATCACAAGTGAAGTGGAATTGCCTCTTGTTGGTTTGATGTTTATTTTCTCAAGAAAGGTTTCTGGTTTTACCGTTTATTGGTAGAGTAATATCATTTCTGCATAAATTGAACGTAGGATAGACAGTATCAAATAGTTGAACATTATTCTCCTGTTTAAATAGCTTATCAAGAAAGTACTACTCTAGCTTGATTTTTGGAGGTAAGAAAAAATAATTTCTGCGATATTCTGCATGTTTTCTTATGGTTCTACATTGCATTAACCAAAATTATTAGATTTTTTATATTTACTAACATTTGTGAATTGAACAGTTGATGTGCTTGTCATGTTGGCAACTAAAATTCAATACGCACAATAGTTATAACTTATATATATCGCATTTGGCCTAAAGTGGTCTTGTTCCAGGTCCATATCAACACATATGGTGCTTCGTGCTTCTTATTCAACGCATTTCCGTCTTAAAAATCAGGAATAAAGTTGAACTGAGCACAAAGAAAATTGTCAACTATTAGATGTATGTCTAACATTTGATTTAAAAAAAAGTCGAGACATTTGTAAACACTTTCCAACTCAAAACACTATAATAATAATAATACTCTTTATTTAAAGAGGGTAACACAGTTGGTAATAATGTTTATTTCATTGATTTATATTGTTTATTTATTTATTTAATGTTTATTTTATTATTTTTTTTTGTTTATTTATTTATTATATTGTTTTTTTGTTTTATTTTATTGATTAATAATGTTGGGTTTTTTAAAAAAATGTTTATTGATTATTAATTTTTATAATTTTCACAAAATTCACTGCAATAAAATTTGTCATTTGAACTGTTTAATTTAATTTCTACATGCTCGATACATGCACCACTCGGAAAGACCACAGAGTTGCTGCGATCCAGAACAGATAGATGTATGAACATGGGATCTCCGACGTATAACACTGACATAACTTTTCATAGACTTTGTATTGTAGATACAGATAGTCTAAAAAAAAGTGTCCGGTTTATATAATGTTTTCACTAAAATAATTGTCTGTTTGTAAGTTGGTTTAATTAAAGAAGCAATTTAAAGCTGCTCATAATTCAAGGGCTAACTTAAACGGCATATACATTGCCACTAGGCTTGGTATGTCTGAAGTTTCTAAAATATTGATTTGTTCGCAAGTTTGTAAAGAAGCAATTTAAAGCTGCTCATAATTAAAACGGTATACACATTTTCACAATTGTAGGAAGGCACGAAAGCAGTTATCACTTAAATTGCCTAATCAATTATAGCTCCCGGCTTTAATTGACTGTTGATTGAGTTGAACAATTTAAAAGATAATCGATAATCTTTTTTATAATATATTGTATTACCTCGATCCACACGTTTTTTAGCTCACCTGAGCTTTGCTCAAGGTGAGTTATTGTGATCGCCTTTTGTCCGTCGTCCGTCGTCCGTCGTGCGTCGTGCGTCAACTTCTTCTCCTCAGTAACCAGTGGGTCAATTGGGATGAAACTTCACAGAAAGCATCCTCTCAATGACCTCACCAGAATTCCTTCAAATTTTTGGGATCCATGCAGAATTCTGGTTTCCATGGCAACGAAACGAAAAAAACTTCAAAATTCTTCATCTCCCAAACTGCTTGGCAGATTTTCAAATAATTTTGTAGAAATGTTCCTTGGATGACCCTCTACCAAATTCCTTCAAGCCATGTTGATTGGTCGAAAAACACGGCCGCCAGGGGGGGCGGGGCTATTTTGCCTTATATGGCTATAGTGCAAACTTAAAAAATCTTCTCCTCCAAAAGTGTCAGCCCGATTTTCAAATAATTTTGTAGAAATGTTCCTTGGATGACCCACTTTCAGATTCCTTCAAGCCATGTTGATTGGTCAAAAAACATGGCCGCCAGTGGGCAGGGCTATTTTGCATTATATGGCTATAGTGAAAACTTAAAAAATCTTCTCCTCCAAAAGTATTTGGCCGATTTTCAAATAATTTTGTAGAAATGTTCCTAGGGTGACCCTCTATCAGATTCCTTCAAGCCAAGTTGATTGGTCGGAAACTATGGCTGCCAGGGGGCGGGGCTTATATAGCTAAAGTGAAAAAAAAAATAAAAAATCAGGTGAGCGATTCAAGGGCCATCATGGCCCTCTTGTTTATTTAATTGATAATACGTGGCAGGAGACCATCCAGTGAAGGCAGGACACACTCCAAATTTATATATATATAGATGTTGATTTACACTACACAACAGTACAAAGTGTTGTGGCCATTTTCCTATGACACTTAGCCTCATTTTAAAATAGGGTCAGGTCGTTTATATCATAAACAAATCTAAATTACAGTGCAGTTCGAATTCTCTGTTCTCTCTACAAGGTCGGTCTAGTGTTGAAGTTGACAATAAATTTATATTTTTTTAACACAAACAAGAAAAATAGTCAAGCAATGTCAATCGTTGAATGTAGCGAAAAAATTACTTACTGGCAAAAAAACAAAATTGAAAAAGATTGGCATGACATATATATATATGTGAACTGGACTGTAGATTTTTCCTTTCTGAAGGGAATATTACGTCAAACATGATTGCCAGGGACGCTTGAGAATACTATGGCGTTAAAAAAAGCACAAAGTTTTAGGAATTGGGAATTCACAGCAGTCTAAATTTATGACGAATAAATTGTCTCCTGCAATATATCTCTTGTTTAACCCTTTCCCGCATACAACAAAGTCTGCAGCAGACAACTTTGAAAACATACCCGAACAAAATTGGAAACTCCCTAAATGAAAGTACAATAATTGAATAGAGTTGAAAACATGGTGAAAAAAGGAAAAAATTGCTCCTTTTGGCATGTTTTAAAAAAGCTGTCTGCTGCAGAGGCATCAGAAAGCATTTATATGAGGGAAAGGGTTAATTAGGAGCCATGACATGTATAATCATAGTCACACAGAGAACTACTTTATAGTCAATAGTGCCCAGTATGATGCATTGTCACTTCTATGCCTATCATGTTATCAAGAATTCAATATTCTCCATAAGTACGACACATCATAATTGTTAGTCATCATAAAAAAAAAATCTACATGCCCTGACCCCTCACCAACAAAAGCAACCATTTTATAGAAGAAAACCTGGTGTTTTATTTTTTTTTTTCAAATTTGAACAAATATATTATTTAAAATGTTTATGCACAGGCGCTTGAAAATAAAATGTTAACACTATTACAGAAAGTTTTCTCGACTATAGAAAGCATGGAGGAAAATATTAAAAGGACCAAAATATTGGAATATGAAATTTAAAAAAAAATGATGTCCTTTTTTGCCTGTATTTTTGTGGTGGTTCTAAATATAAACCGTAGGTTTATCGATATTCGGTTATTCCATCCTATAAAATATATTTGACCATGACCCAGTTCCCTGTGCATATGGGCATTCGGTGGTATGTACCACTTCACTCTGTGATCTTTCACTAACGGTGTTATTAAACTTTCTTTCAAAATACTCAAGGTGAGCTATTGTGATCGCCTTTTGTCTGGCATCCATTCATGCATCCTACATGCTTATCTCACTTCTTAACCCATTCCCTCATATAGACGCTTTCTAACGCCTCTGCAGCAGACGGCTTTTTGAAAACATAGTGACACATGAAGAAATTGCTCAAAACGAGCAATTTCTCCTTTTGCTACAATGTTTTCCACTTTTAGTCATAGGTTATTCATTTAATTATAGAGATTTTCTATTTATTAACAAAATATGTTCAAAGTCGTCTGCTGCAGAATTGTTGTATGAGGGAAAGGGTTAAGTACTATTAATGAACACTTTATCATACAGAGCAATGGTACTGAAGTGAGCGTTTCAGGGCTCAAATTGTGTTAACTTGTTTAAAAAAAGCTTGAGCAGGCATGATGATTTTGTTTACCCAAGCCTTGCAGAGTTTATTAGTTATTATCATGTAATTTCGACCTTGTGAAAGACATCAAAGTTTTTCTAAAAGATACAAACTGTCCTTTAAATAATCGTTAGGTCAACCACAATTAATCGATTCACACTGCACAAACAAACAGTCATAGATATAATTGAGTGTGGCCTTTGTCACATGTATCTAAAGACTCCCGATCTAGGTGTGAATAATTAATCTCTGGTCAATTTTGTGTGACAAATTGACGAGAACAAAAGGTAAAACACAACTGTGTTTATATTTTATCTATTTTCCGAGTACTCGGTTACTAGAATCAAAACTGATTAATCGTATAACAAACGGTACCCGGTTAACAGATTAGCCGTTGACATCTCTTATATAATCTTAAATGGTCGATTCATGGCGTCGAACCTGGCAGGAGGTGCGGTTGGAATTCCATTTGTTTTCTTCTGTTCAAAAAATATAAATGGTAGAAAACTTTCTGATGATATGATGAACAATTACGCAGATAATTGGTCAAGTCTTCATCCAATCATATATAGTGTATTTTTAGTTTGGCCATTGTTATACCCTTTACGTTGTCACAAAACTTCAACCTTACCTCATAACTCAAAAACAGGTAAACATTTTCGAATGAAACTGTTCATTGTTGATGTTTAATGCCAATTAACATTATGTTATGTTATGTTGACAAACATGCAATCGAATCACTTACATAAATGATATGATGAAGGTGTCAAAAATTGGTGACCATGCAGTTTGACACTTGATTGTAAATTGATTCGTCATTGCAATATATTCATTAGTTTAATAGAATAAAACCGTCATCATTCATAATGATGTCATGCTGTTAAGTTAATACAAAGTATCAATTTAATAATGATTTATCCTTGAAAACAGAGAGAAAAGGATTCATTTACTTTTACTTTTAATTCATTTGATGACTAACGGACAAATACAATAGGGTACTCCAATACCATTACCTATTTTGTTAACATATGTTGCCCCCACTCTCTAAAAGGTAGGGAGTTTACCCTTTCTCACTTGTAGACACATTTTGATGCATCTGCAGCAGATGACTTGAAAATCGTAGCAAAGGAGAAATTGCTCATGATGCTTTCATCTCTGTTCCAATAATTAAACTTAATTTTGCCAAGATGTTTTTGATGTCAACTGCTGTAGATTTATGGTGAGTGGCAAAGAGTTACCCAAACTTGGTCACAATATGACATTATGTATTAGCATAGTATCTTGACCAAACTTATTTAATTATCGGATCAAACCTGTGACACCTTGTGCCAGTTCCAGGATTAATCTTAAGATGTCCGTCCATTATTTTCTAAGATTTTCTAACGACAATGCATGGTTAAAATTTCTCAAAAACAAGCACAAACTGTTCTCATCAGTTTACAAAAAGAACTGTTGGGCAATTCACACTTCTTAGCCAGGCACTGGTTCTCTCTGTAATATAGCTGAACTATTGAGGAAAAAGTTTGAAATGCCAATAAATAAATGTCTTTGGTGATGTTTAACCTTTCCCTCATACGACAATTCTGCAGCAGACGGCTTCGAACATATTTTGTCCAAAGATAAAAAACTCTATTATCTAATGGATAACCTAGCTATGACTAAAAGTGAAAAACATTGTGGCCAAAGGAGAAATTGCTCGTTTTGAGCAATTTCTTCTTTTGTCACTATGTTTTCAAAAAGCTGTCTGCTGCAGAGGCGTCAGAAAGCGTCTATATGAGGGAAAGGGTTAGTTAACTAGTTTGATGGTGCTCATCTTATATGTTGTGGTGAAATTCGGTTGTCAGGGATATTGTGTTAATGGGGTCATGTTTCACATTTTGAGTATCTTAAAAAATAGGTTAAAAGTTTTGTTTTTCAGTGGAATGTATTCATTCAGGTTTTGGATCATCAAATTTGAAATGGTTTAGCCAAGCAAAGAGGTTTACAACTAGTAATTTGGTAACGGAAGTGGACAAATGTTAACCCTTTCCCTCATAAGACAATTCTGCAGCAGACGACTTTGAACATATTTTGTCAAATAATGGAAAATCTCTATAATTGAAAGGATAACCTATGACTAAAAGTGGAAAACATTGTGACAAAAGGAGAAATTCCACGTTTTGTGCAATTTCTTCTTTTGTTACTATGTTTTCAAAAAGCCGTCTTCCGCAGAGGCGTCAGAAGGCGTCTATATGAGGAAAAGGGTTAACATCTTCACCCTTATTCTTCACCTGTTGCCAGTTGCAGGTCCAAATTGAAGCAATTGCAGTAGATGACTTTTGAAAATATTGTGACAAAAGTAAAAATTGCTCAAAAATAGAAATATCTATTTTGATAATATTTTCCTTTTGTTTTCAACTTTATTTAATAATTATACTTTATTTTAATGAGATTTTCCATTTTTTGACCTGCATATTTTCCGTTGACTGCTGCATATTTGTTGTAGGTTGGAACCTGTTAACCCTTTCCCTCATATGACAATTCTGCAGCAGACGACTTTGAGATATTTTGTCAAAAAATAGAATATCTCTATAATTGAATGGATAACCTATGACTAAAAGTGGAAAACATTGTGTCAAAAGGAAAAATTGCTCGTTTTGAGCAATTTCTTCTTTTGTCACTATGTTTTCAAAAAGCTGTCTGCTGCAGGTGCGTCAGAAAGCATTTATATGAGGGAAAGGATAAATAAGCACCTTAACCTGATACAGTTTTATATATTTGACGCAGCAGACGACTTTGGAAAGCAAAATTGAAAAAGGAGAAATTGCTCAAAATGAACCACGTCCCTTTTCCTCCCATTTTACTTTTTTTAGCTCACCTGAGCTTTGCTCAAGGTGAGTTATTGTGATCACCTTTTGTTATGTCGTCCGTCGTGCGTCAACTTCTTCTCCTCAGTAACTAGAGGGTCAATTGGGATGAAACTTCACAGAAAGCATCCTCTCAATGACCTCACCAGATTTCCTTCAAATTTTTGGGATCCATGCAGAATTCTGGTTTCCATGGCAACGAAATGAAAAAAACTTCAATTCTTCTTCTCCCAAACTTTGTAGAAATGTTCCTTGGATGACCCTCTACCAGATTCCTTCAAGCCATGTTGATTGGTCGAAAAACATGGCCGCCAGGGGGGCAGGGCTATTTTGCCTTATATGGCTATAGTGAAAACTTAAAAAATCTTCTCCTCCGAAAGTGTCAGGCCGATTTTCAAATAATTTCGTAGAAATGTTCCTTGGATGACCCTCTATCAGATTCCTTCAAGTCAAGTATGTTGATTGGTCGAAAAACATGGCCGCCAAGGGGGCGGGGCTATTTTGCCTTATATGGCTATAGTGAAAACTTAAAAAATCTTCTCCTCCGAAAGTGTCTGGCCAATTTTCAAATAATTTTGTAGAAATGTTCCTTGGATGACCCTCTATCAGATTCCTTTAAGCCATGTTGATTGGTCGAAAAACATGGACGCCGGGGGGGGGGGGGGGGGGGGGGGGCTATTTTGCCTTATATGGCTATAGTGAAAACTTAAAAAATCTTCTTCTCCGAAAGTGTCGGGCCGATTTTCAAATAATTTTGTAGAAATGTTCCTTAAGTGACCCACTTTCAGATTCCTTCAAGCCATGTTGATTGGTCGAAAAACATGGCCGCCAGTGGGCAGGGCTATTTTGCATTATATGGCTATAGTGAAAACTTAAAAAATCTTCTCCTCCAAAAGTGTCAGGCCTATTTTCAAATAATTTCGTAGAAATGTTCCTAGGGTGACCCTCTATCAGATTCCTTCAAGCCAAGTTTATTGGTCGAAAACTATGGCCGCCAGGGGGCGGGGCTTATATAGCTAAAGTGAAAAAAAAATTATCAGGTGAGCGATTCAGGGCCATCATGGCCCTCTTGTTTAATTTTTTCTTTTGGAAATGCAACCAGTTGCTAAGAAAGACTTCTGTTGAATACTGTTGTCTCTTGCCCTTCTCTTTCTCTAACATATTTTCATAGCAGATAATCCCACCAATAGTCTATGTAGGAAGGTACCTATTTGCTTTCGATACAACTTGTCTGATATGATCTGCTGATATTTCTCCACAATATCTCTTATTTTCCTGTCAAACCCTATGTTGTGGGCACTCAAATAAGGTGTCTCATTTGCAATTATTTTGAGTATAGACAACATAGAGTCTGATTGTAAAATGCAAAACTCAGATCAAAATATATATGCTGCTTAAGCCTTATTTGAGAACTCTTGGTCCAATGAAGCCCTAACATTTGGACCAAGTTATGAACAATTTCTCCTTTTTAGCTTTCAGGGTATTGTGATACCCCTTGGCGTCTTAGTTGTCACAAAACTTGAACCTTAGCTCATAACTCAAAAACTGTTCAACATTTTCAAATGAAACTAGGTACACATGTTTCTAGGAGCAATATGCATGTCTATACCAAGTCACATAACTTGGGCTTTAATAATTATTCAGAATTTCCTTTTTAGCTCGCCTATTCGAAGAAATAGGGGAGCTTATGTTATCACCCCGGCGTCCACGTTGGCGTTGGCTTTGGCGTCCGCGTTGACAGCTTGGTCAAACCTTTGCGTGCAAGGCCTTTTCTCAGACACTGTGTATGCTGTTGCTTTGAAACTTCACACACTTATTCAGGATCATTAGGGGACCTTGTATGTTAAGTCCCATAACTCTGGAATGGATTTTGACTGAATTGTGCCCCTTTTTGGACTTAGAAATTGGGTCAAACCTTTGCGTGCAAGGCCTTTTCTCAGACACTGTATGCTGTTGCTTTCAAACTTCACACACTTATTCAGGGTCATTAGGGGACCTTGTATGTTAAGTCCCATAACTCTGGAATGGATTTTGACTGAATTGTGCCCCTTTTTCGACTTAGAATTTTGGTCAAACCTTTGCGTGCAAGGCCTTTTCTCAGACACTGTCAGGGCTCTCACTAGGCTTAAATTTTAGGGAGAAGTGACTTCCCCCTCCGGGCAATTTAGGGCGAAGTGGGAGACTTTAGGGAGAAGTGGGGAGACTTAAGGGAGAAATCACATCTCTTTTTGTGTCGTTACGCGTCGTAACCGCATCGCATCGTTTGGGATAGAACACATTTACTTAAACAAAGATGAATGTTTTATTATTTTATTTTAATTATGATTATCACATGAAGTTCTAAAATTGTTTTTCCCTAAGAGTAGTTGCGATCCGAACATTATGTTCTAATGTCGCAGAAATTATTAATGAAGCTACCTTTTACTCGCCATTCCGTGTGTCAGGCATTTCATAAAGAAGTCGGTCGTAAGTGTCATAAACAATGTAAATTATTTGTATCGGGTTTGCGATCCGAACATTGTGTTCTAAAGTCGCCGAAATATAATTAATGAAGCTACATTTTACTCGCCGTGTAAAGGTTTCAGGCATTTTGTAAATTAGTCTGTCGTAAGTGTCATAAACAACGTAAATTATTTGTATCGGCTAAACATACACACTCTTTACAAGTAGAATTGAGGTATTGTCTTTTGATTGGTTAATTCCAAATAGTATGACACCCCCATGCTACAGCATTTATTATGAAACCCCTAAAAAAATCTCTAAAAAATCTCATTTTCTCAATTATTGAAGACGATTATCTCATTAAACCATGAATAGATTCATAATATTATTTATACTATTGAAAGGGTTAAAACATAATTCGACTTCCATCTCATTTACATCGGATACGTATTTAATGTTTTATCAGGGGGCGTCATACTATTTGATATGACATTCGGTACTTTGATTATGCAAATTGGACTAAAGTGCACGATTTTGATTGGTTCTACGTCATTGTGTGTGTTAAATGATTCGATTCTTCAGCTTTTAATGGATATACACTCTCAGTTGTCAAATAACTGATTACGCAACTGTGTATATCGAACTGTATAGGCCTACATCGATTCGACATGGTGCGTGACCGTGATCATTTTAACAGTGTCCGATGCTAGGACAAAATTGTCGGCGAAGTCAACTTCGCTTTGACTGAGATTTTGGGCGAAGTCGACTTCGCTTTGATCGAGTGAATGGGCGAAGTCAGAAACTTTTAGGCGACCACTTCGCCCAAATCGCCCCCTCGTGAGAGCCCTGCACTGTGTATGCTGTTGCTTTGAAACTTCACACACTTATTCAGGATCATTAGGGGACCTTGTATGGCGTTGGTATCAGCGCTGCCAGGTTAAGATTTGCATGCAAGTATTGAAAATTTGTGATATCTTGCAATAAATAATAGTGTGTGGTTTTATCTGATACTGATACTGTAAGTCTTCGGTATTATGTTCACTATTGGCATACATCGTATATAAACCAATTTACAGATTTAAAAGGCCTGTATGGACTTGGTTAACATTTGCATGGAAGTATTGAAAAGGTGTATTATCTTGCAATAGGTGATACTGTGTTACTTTACCTAATGCTATAACTGTTCTGAAGTAGGCCCTGATAGACGATGGCCCTGATAGGCGAGCTATATTGTCCTCCGACAACTCTTGTTTAGCTTATGTAATCACCCCGGCGTCCGTGTTGGCGTTGGCGTTGCCAGCTTGGTCAAACCTTTGCGTGCAAGGCCTTTTCTCAGATACTGTGTATGCTGTTGCTTTCAAACTTCACAAACTTATTCAGGGTCATTAGGTGACCTTGTATGTCAAGTCCCATAACTCTGGAATGGATTTGACTGAATTGTGCCCCTTTTTGGACTTAGAATTTTGGTCAAACCTTTGCGTGCAAGACCTTTTCTCAGACACTGTGTATGCTGTTGCTTTGAAACTTCACACACTTATTGAGGGTCATTATATGACCCTGTATGTCAAGTCCCATAACTTTGGAATGGATTTTGACTGAATTGTGCCCCTTTTTGGACTTAGAATCTTGGTCAAACCTTTGCTTGCAAGTTCTTTTCTCAGACACTGTATAAGCTGTTGCTTTGAAACTTCACACACTTATTCAGGGTCATTATGTCAAGTCCCATAACTCTGGAATGGATTTTGACTGAATTGTGCCCCTTTTTGGACTTAGAATTTTGGTCAAACCTTTGCGTGGCGCAAGGCCTTTTATCAGACACTGTGTATGCTGTTGCTTTGAAACTTCACACACTTATTCAGGGTCATGTGTGGTTTTATCTGATATTGTGAGTCTTCGGTATTATGTTTGTTCACTATCAGCATACATCGTATATAAACAAATTTACAGATTTAAAAGGCCCAAAAGGGCCTGTATGGACTTAAGTTATGTTTAACATTTGCATGTAAGTATTCAAAAGGTGTATTATCTTGCAATAGGTGATACTGTGTGACTTTACCTAATGCTATAACTGTTCTGAAGTAGGCCCTGATAGGCGAGCTATATTGTCCTCCGACAACTCTTGTTTTACTTAGAAAAAAACAGACAAGCGTTGGGTGTTCGCTTGCGGCGTTCTTGTAAAACAGTGTTTTCAACTGTCTCAACTGTCTAAATGTTATAAGTTTTATCTCAAGACATTAAGACAGCAAACAACTGTAACATTTCATATCAGTTGAACACAGTTAGAAATGTTGAGTTGAATATTCAGAGCTATAACCTTGTCTGACTATGAATATATAATGCATTTGAGTTATGTCAGACAAATAGTACATTGCTACAAAACTAGCGAGCTATACTAAAGTCTTTTAGCTGAAATCATATCTAACAGAACACCCATAAAGACTTATAGCTAGGCCAAACTGTGCTGCACAGAGATTGGCATAAAGCATCTGTGTTTGCAAGTCAAACAAAACCCCATTTTTGCATGATATGCAATGTGAATTATTTAGATCAATGACTTGCAAATTTTGGCATATCTATATACTGTTTGAAAAAAAAAAAAAAAAAAAATTGTTATCGTTTTGGCATTTTGATGTAAGCTAATTTACTCTTTTTGAATCACAGATTGTGTATAAGGTTTAACATTGAAATATATTTTTAGATCATCTGAGATGAAGGCTCAAAATTACCTATTCTGATCACTCTCTGTCTGTCATCTGGCCCCTCTGTCGTCGTCGTTTATTTTTAGCTTTATATTACATCTTCTCCTAAATCATTAGACCAATTTCAACTTAACTTAATAGGAATGTTCCTTTAGTAGTCCTCTTTCAAATTGAACAAAGATTTGAATTATATGGAGAACTTTGGTTGCCACAGCATCAGACAGGGGGGAAAATGCCCATTCTTTAAAATTCAGCGTCAGAAAAGTGGAAAAATGACAACAACAAAATCAATTGCATTCTTATGAAAGTGCTTTTTATAATGTCAAGATTATCGCTAGAAATGTTCCTTCAGTGATCATTTATATGATTTTATCAAGACATATTGATTGGTTAAAAGACAGAGCAGCCAGACGGATTCCAAAAAGGGGTAAAATTAACTTTTAGCCTTAAATGACCTCTTCTCTTAACCCTTTCCCTCATATAGACGCTTTCTGACGCCTCTGCAGCAGACGGCTTTTTGAAAACATAGTGACAAAAGAAGAAATTGCACAAAACATGCAATTTCTCCTTTTGCCACAATGTTTTCCACTTTTTGTCATAGGTTATCCATTCAGTTATGGAGATTTTCTATTTTTATGTCAAAAATACATTACCAGTCATTTAATACCTGATATATAATCTCTACACCCTTAATTCATCCAGAAAAAGAACTCGCCTTGCGTATTCCTCACGTATATGTGATATACACGGTCGCCCGTAAGAGCGGGAGAGCACGTGATATCTGGTTACTTTCATTTCTGGATCCACCAGCTAGACAGGCTAAGAAATTACATTTATTTTCTAATTATTCTTTTCTTGGTTTTTTAAGGCCTATTGCCTTATTAAGTTGTTTCATTCAGTTATTTAACTGCATTGACAGAGATATTCAACTTAAATTGTTTAAATTATTGTTGTAATTGTTTGTTTTTGTAGTCGACAACTGGCTGAAAAGCACGAGGTGGTTACCCCACCCATTATTTTCAGTTAATGTCGTCGGGTGCGGAACGTAATACTGAGTTCAAGACTTAAGTTCAACGATGAGTTCCCCAATCCCGTTATAGATGATATTTATGATTGATTGTTGTACATTACATGTGTTTATAACATAGACAAAAAATTTATTATTTTTGTTTATCAATTATATATACGTTCCGGGTTTTCACTCGGGTAGAAAAATAAAAAGTAGAAAAAAATTATAATTTTTTTTGTTTTTATTGTTGTGTTCATTTCGTATATATTTTTGTATCATAAATATGTCACATAAAGGTGAACGGAGGCGTGGCTCGTGTGGTCATGCTGTGGACGCATGGGACACGCATCCGAACTGTGTGGTTTGCTCAAAGTGCACACAGCTTTCACCGTGCGAGTACTGCTCTTCTTGGAAACGGGCTGGGAAGGGTAAGACTAGCAAAAGCAGGAAGGGTAAGAGTGCCCCTAAAAAGGCGTCTCTGATCTTTTCGAGTGAAGCGGAGTTCGAGGGGTTCTCCCAATCGGACTCTGCGACCGTGTTGAGTGGATCAAAGGTTAAGGCTGTTCCTTCTCCACTTAGCACAACCGCACCTCCTAGTCTAGCTAGAGACACGGAGGAGCGGAAGGTAGCTTTGGATGCTCGTTGTTCTCTCGGGAAACAAAAGCCTTCGGGCCAGACACCGTATAGAAACAGGGTGGAATGTGCTCAAGAGCTGGAGTCTTCTACACTTGAACGGCATTATCTGACGCCTGGTGTTGGGGCTCAACCTTCGAAAGAAGGGGATGCCGGAATCACCCGCCGGGAAACCGAGCGGGTTGGTTTGTCAGACCACTTGCAGGGAAACCTAGCGAGTTGGTCAATTCCAACACCACACTCTGAGCTACAGCAGTCTTCGGACGGCTGCAGAGTGCCGGATTACAATGTCTGCGGACAAAGTTTTCCGGAGACTTTTGGTAGGTCAGCCTCACAACTGCCTATCTCTAGTCAACCGGGTATTGCTAGTGCTGGACAGCAAAACCCATATGCCGAGGCGCGACAGGTCCCCGGGCAACCGGGGCGTCATCTAGCGATGACGCGACCTGTCACCGGTCAGTCATCTAGCCATGACACGACCCGGCTGGTCAGTCATTTTGCCATGGCTCGACAAGGTATTCATTCACTTAGCGGTGACATGACAGGTCTGCAGTCGAATAGCTACGACGCGGCCAGGCAAACGGTCAGTCATTTAAATATGACGCGACCAGGCAGTCACTCATTTCACGATGACGCGGCTAGCCAATCAGTCACGCATGTAGCCATGTCGCGACAAGGCGGGGTCAATCAGTTAGCTATGATGCGACCAGCCAACCGGTCACGCAGGTGAACATGACGCGGCAAGGAGATAGTCAATCATTTGGTAATGACGCGGCTAGTCTACCTGTCGGTTATGAAAACATCGCACGACCAGGCAGTCCGACTTTTGGCAATGACGCGACTAGCCAGCCAGTCGCTTATGTAAACATGGCGCGACCAGCCAATCGGTCACGCATGTGAACATGAGACGACCAGGCAGTAGTCAGTCATTTGGTAATGACGTGGCTAGCTTGCCTGTCAGTTATGTAAACATTGCACGACCAGGCAGTCTATCATTTGGCAATGACACGACTAGCCAGCCAGTCGCTTACGCTAACATGGCGCGACTGGGCACGGACTCTGTACTGGCTGACCGAATTGATACTATTATCATTCTATCTCAGGTCAACAACAGAGTGGTGTTATGAATATTCAGAGTAGGTTAAGCATCGAACTCTAATATTCAGCCGTAAAGCTCCGAGTACGGGAATTATCGGTCGGAGAAATCCTTCCGTTCCCCAAAGGGAACTGTGTACTTCATTAAAGAAGACACTCTTTCCCATTACCAACCACCGGTCAATTCAGTGAATCCGGTCGGTAAGACTCGACCAGGCAAACGGTTAATCATTTAGATATGACACAACCGGGCAGTCAATCATTGTACAATGACACGACTAGCCAACCAGTCACACATGTAGCCATGTCACGACAAGGCGGAGGTCAAGCAGTTAACTAATAGCAGTCATTTGGTAATGACGCGACCAGCCTACCTGTCGATTAAGTAAACATGGCACGACCAGGCAGTCCATCATTTGGCAATGACACGACTAGCCAGCCAGTGGCTTATGTAAACATGGCGCGACCAGGCACAGGCTCTGTACTGACTGACCGAATCGATACCAATTATCATTCAATCCGGGTCAACAACAGAGTTGTTATACGAATATTCAGAGCGTAGGACGCACCAACTATAATATTCATCCGTCTAGCTCCGGGAATGGGAATTATCGGTCGGAGAAATTCTTCCGTTTTCCCCAAAGGGAACTGTGAACTTCACTATGAAGACACTCTTTCCCAATACCAACCACCGGTCCATTCAATGGATCCGGTCGGTAATAGACGGGAATACCAAGCCTACCGGGGTTCAGCAATACCCAATCGTGGGATTTCACTGTACCCGGAGGGACACCTATATAGTAGGCAGTCCTTAGAAAGGCAACCCCTGGACCAGAATACACTAATTCATTCTGGGAAAGGGAGGTCCATGTCTGAGTCAGATGTAGATCAACCGGTTGTAAGACCAGTTAGGCTATGTCGGAGGATTAGACACTCTTCCAGCTCTTCGTGTTAAGAAGATGAGGGAAGTCAGTCGCTTTCAGATAACGACTCCTTAGACTCTAAGCTCCTCTTTGGTGGAAGGATAGCTGCGGGACTGTGTCTGATGCGTCAGAACAGTCCAGAAGTCTTTCGGCGAGCGCAGTTAATACATTTGCAAAGGGCCAGAAACACTCTGCGTCTTCTGCGGTTAAGAAGCCTTACCCTGCAAAGAGCATAAACGGGAAGTTAAGGCGTTTACGCCGAGACAACCGATTTACACAGGTCATAAGTCGGCTAACCGAAGGCCCCTTACCAAGGGGCTAAGAATCGGCAGCCTTCTAAGTACAGCACAACCCCTAGGCCTCAGCCCTAGGGATGCGCACCTTTCTATGATCGTCCCAAGGCCGGAGATTACAGTCGGGTCCGTCTGTTGTTTTTCATACAGGAATGGGAAAGTGTCACAGAGGATCGTTGGATCTTATCTGTGATACAGGAAAGGTATCCAATTCCCTTCATTTCTTTTCCTCTGACAAGTGAGCCTATCGACATGTCGTCACGTCATCCGGCCATGTCAAAAGTGATTTCATCGCTTCTGTAAAGAAGGCCATAGAGAGGGTTCTCAACCCCAATTATCGGGGTTGATACAGCCGTCTTTTCCTCGTCCCGAAGAAAGACGATCGGTGGAGACCGGTTATAGATTTATCAGCTCTAAATCTATTGATTCCGGTCGAGAAGTTCAAAATGGAGTCAACCTGCTCCATCCGAATAACTATTCGGGAAGGCGACTGGGCGGTCTCTGTATACCTCACAGACGCCTATTACCACATTCCGATCTCTCCCTCGTCGAGGAAGTACTTTCGTGTTGTGGTAAATGACAAGGACCAGAGGATATTCACTTTGTGAACTCTGAGACAGGGAGGTCAAGACCATCTCATACGTGAGCTCGGCCCGATGGTTGATTTCATGCGATCTCATTCTTCTTCGGAAAGGGATCAATTCCTCGGTCATGACTCCTTCATAGGATTCCATGTCGAATCGGACACTGACCTTCCGGTTCAGAACCGGCTATAGTCAATCCTCATGTCTTCGGGGAAAACCCACGAACCCGTTTTGTCTGACAAATAAAAGACATATCGGGATCACTGCCCCATATGATGATGAAACAATTTAGATCTGGACTCTAAAATAAGTTATCATTGGCGGAAGGTTACTGCATTCACTGCGGCTATAAGGCACATTTCGGCGTAGGCGGCAACATCGTTTAAACAGGGACAGAAACGTACAGCGACTTCTGCAAGGGCATTCTTAGAAGCCAACCTGTGAAGACGCAAAGAGACAGGCTAAGTTCGAGCCTATCGTTACGGGAGCTAAGTTGGCATACAACCAAGTAGAGCACTGTCCCTAATCCGCAGCGATAGGGAAGCACTCCTCTCTATTAAATCTTCTAACAAAGAATGATATAGAGGGGGTATTAACCTTCCATTCGGGGTTGCTACAACTGTCTTCTTCTTGTTCCTAAGAAAGACAGCCAGTGAAGACCGGTAGTAGACTTATCGACTCAGTTCGCGGCTAGTACGGACGAGTAATAGAATGGAACATTCCGTTTCACCAAGATCACAATCCGGAACGGCTGTCTGGGCGAGTTGTTAGACCTAACAGACGCCTATTACCACGTACCGATTGTTTTGTCATCGAGGAGTTACCGTCGATTCATTGTAAACGGGGATGTGTTCCTTTCAAACACTTCACTTCGATTACCTGCGTTCGGAATTATTTCCCAAAACAGGCAAGTCGGATCTGATTCCCTCCATAGACTCGTTGTAGGATGTTCCTCTTCGATCTGGCCCTTCGGATAGACTCGATTCGCTATATGCGAATCCGATTCGTTTTCTGGTTCGGGATCAGTAAGTAAGGGAAACAGCCCGATACATGCTTCACACCACACCCGAATTGTTTGCAAATATCGGGGCAGTGCGTTACAACTACAGGGCTTAACAGCCTACGGCATGTGATCAATAGAGTAGACAACTCATATTCTACTCAATCGGCAGTGGACGATCAGAATTCGCAAAGGAATAATAATAATAATAATAATTACTCCCTGAGGTGATAATGAGTCAACTTCCGGTTTCAGTTCTGAAAAGTGAAGATGATAATAGAAACACTTTACTGGCCCAGAGACCGTGGTTATACGTTCTGCTGGCCTGCCTATCGACATAACCGTTACATCTTCCTTAGATATAGACAGTTCTTACCGATTGATGTTAATAAGGTAGGTCAATCTCTCTGAACGTTCGTCGACGGCTACCGCTTCTTAAGTTCTTCTAAGAATTATAAATTCGTATTGCTTGGCGAACACTAACAGGGAAGTGAGTTCTTTGCTTTCAGTAGAAACGAATTACATTAAGTTTCACAGACTGATGGTTAGAATTAGAAAACCCCAATTGTAGGAGTTTAACTCCAAAATAGGATTTGTCTTGCGTCCTCTGGTCGCTTACAAGAGCTCCATACGAACCTCTTGAATCGACGTTTTTAAAGTTCCTTACTTATTAAACCGTCTTTTTATTAGCTTTAACTACAGATCTTCTCTTTAGAAACCGGGCATATCAGATTCAATGAATCTGATGGCTCCTTACTCTACTGTGTCAACAAGGGTTTTATGGCTAAGAACCAGTTGCAGTCGGTCCTTCCTGATCCGATTCAGTTTCTACTAATTCAGTCATTCTGCGATCTGTGGTCCTTCGGATTCCGACAGATCCCTTGTCCTGTCAGAACTCTTAAATATTATCTTAAGAGAGTTGAAGGGAATAGGGGTCGGAGAAAGAGGTTATTTCTCCCTCTTAAAGGTCGTTAAGATATATCAGCAGCTTCTTTTTCTCGCTGGATATCCATTACGATTAAATTAGCGTACAAGATTTGTCAAGTCGAGATTTCTCTTTTCGGCGGATACGCCTGCATGAAGTTAGAGCACTTCCGGCAAGTTGGACTTTTTTCGAACAATACTCCCCTTGAAGAATTCTTCGCGCGTCAGTTCGGAAAACTCAGTCAACTTTTTCATCTTTCTACTTGCGTTCTATGTCTGGTCAGACAGAGAACTTGTACTCTCTGGGCCCGTTGGTTGCATCCCAGCGAGTTGTCCGCTAAATTACTCCCAACATATCAATGAAGTGAACACTGATTGAAATTAATCAATCCCTGCTCTTACCTTATACTGTTGGGTTCATAGTACTTTGTAAATAAATTAGAAAATAATACACTACAAGGTGCTGCTACCTGGTACGACAGTAAGTATTGGCCGAACCTCCCGTCCGATGCTACAAAGTCATCAGGTATTAAATGACTGGTAATGTATTTTTGACATAAAAATGAAGTTTTTCAAAGTAAAACATATTTTTATTAGAAAATACTTACCAGTCATTTATAGAGTCCCGCCTCCCATCCCCGCGTCGTCACCCAACACTTAATGTTGAAATAAAAGTGACCAGATATCACGTGCTCTCCCGCTCTTACGGGCGACCGTGTATATCACATATACGTGAGGAATACGCAAGGCGAGTTCTTTTTCTGGATGAATTAAGGGTGTAGAGATTATATATCAGGTATTAAATGACTGGTAAGTATTTTCTAATAAAAATATGTTTTACTTTGAAAAACTTCATGTTTTGACAATATACGTTCAAAGTCGTCTGCTGCAGAATTGTCGTATGAGGGAAAGGGTTAATCCACCTGACCAGTTTCAACCAAACTTAATAGGAATGTTCCTCTTTCGAAATTGTTCAAAAAGCATATAAATTCTATGTAAACTGAATCTTGGTTGATGTGGCATCAGAAAGGGAGAAATCCCCAAACTTTACAATTCTTCTTCTCTGAATCTGCATTCCAATATAAGTTGAACATAAATAGATATGATCCTTGAGTGAGCCTCTACAAAATTATTCAAGCTGTATTGATTGGTTGAAAAACATAGTGGCCAAGTGGCATAAAAAAAGCGTTAAAAGACATAACTTTATAATACCATTCTTACTAAAGTTCTTGTCTGATTTCAAGATCATTTTGCAGAAATGTTCCTTTAATGACCCTCTACATAATTTGTCCAAGCCATAATAAGGCCAATATTTATTAGTTGAAAAAGATCATCAGAAAAGGGGTAAAAATAACTTTAAGCTTTTAAATGACATCTCCTCCCAAATTTTTAGACCGATATCAACCAAACTTCAAAGGCCATCTTGGCCCTCTTATTTCCTTATAAGAAGCTATTTTAAATTGTAAGTTACATAACAGTAGCAGGCATTTTAAACAATGTATGGCCATGTTATAACTTTGACATTAGAAACTTAAGCAATGACTTGATATAGTGAAAGGAGAAATTGCTCATTTTGACACGATGACTACTCAATGTTTTCAAAAGTCATCTGCTGCATATTTATCAATATGTGTCTGCATGTGGGAAAGGGTAAACCCTAACCTAGATATAGGAATATCTGTCAATGAATAAATACTTATTGAAAGAGTTGAAAATATTGTGGTAAAAGGAGAAATTGCTAATAATGAGCTGCAGATGAATCAAAACAGGTCTGAATGTGGGAAAGTTAGCCCCAATGCTTCATCTCGGGCTGATCGCTATAAATGAAAGTGTAATTATTGAATCGAGTTGAAAACATTGTGGCAAAAGGATAAATTGCTCATTATGATATTCCATGTAAATGTTTGCCAACAGGTTTTAAAGTTGTCTGATGCAGATTTATTTTATATGGGAAAAGTTTAACCCTTTCCCACATACAACACATCTGCAGCAGACGACTTCTAAATCATCTAAGAAGATACACAGAAAATCAATCAATTATTTACTGAAATAAGTCGAAAATATTGTGACAAAAGGAGAAATTGCTAATTTTTAGCAATTTCTCCTTTTGTCACAAATGTTTTCAAAAGTCGTCTGCTGTAGATACGTCAAAATGCGTCTACAGGCGGGAAAGGATAAAGACTCCCTGCTACGTGGTGCAGTTCACATATACTTTTCTGATGAAAGTCTTTTGTACTTTGGACTTTGGACTGGACTTTGGACAGTGAATTGAACAAAACATTGTGGGATGTGTGACATATAAGGCTCACATCTTAAACATTCCTTCTTCTCTAGGGTGGGCAGAAATTCCGAGCTTTTTATTGAACGTTATTTTAAATGGCAGATAACTGTTTACCTGATATGATACTTGTTGAAGTGTATTTCAATATCCATTTGAATAGAAATCTGGAAAAATTGTAGTTGTTCTTTGAACCCTTTCCCTCATGTAGATGCTTTCTGACGCCTCTGCAGCAGACGGCTTTTTGAAAGCATAGTGACAAAAGAAGAAATTGCACAGAACGTGCAATTTCTCCTTTTGCCACAATGTTTTCCACTTTTCGTCATAGGTTATCCATTCAATTATGGAGATTTTCTATGTTTTGACAAAATACGTTCAAAGTCGTCCGCTGCAGAATTGTCATATGAGGGAAATGGTTAATACAGATTTAAGAACAATGTTGAAAAAAGAGCAGTTGGTGGTTTTAAGAAATTGCTTCTTTTCCTACAATTTCCTCGAAAATCTTATGATGTATTTGGGAAAGGATTCAAAATGCATTATTTGCATTGTCATCTGTGTGGTTAACCCTTTCCCCACATAAAGCAGAAGACTGAAAAATATCTAGGCAAAGATATGGTAAATGAACGTAAAATTATATTAAAATGCATCTGCATGTGGGAAAGGGTCAACTCGAGGACACAATTTATTTTTATTTATTGGGGTTTTATGCTGCTTTCAACATTATTTCAGTTATATCACGACGACAGTTCACTTATTCAAGATCCCTGGGTAAACAAACCAGTACTAGGCTAGAAATCCAGGACACAAGCTTACATGTTACATACAGGCAATTAATTTCAAGGATCATGTTCTCTATTGCATTCAAATAGCATTTATTGTATGAATGCATGAGTTGACATTATTGACTTTCGTGCAAATTGTTTATTATTATGATGTACATGTCTTAGTATTTCATAAATGTCATTGTTAAAAAGGTCAAGGTCATGTAACCCTCATCCAATATACAGACACGTCTTGAGATGACTTTTGAAAACCTTTTGGCAAAAGGAGGAATTGCTTATGATGAGGATTTATTTCGTTTGCCAAAATGTTTTAAAACTTTCATTAACCGAGCTTTTCACATTTTTGCCTAGATATTTTAAGTCATCTGCTGTTTTATGTGGGTAAGGGTTGATATTGTCAAGAAATTATATGAAATATAGTTAGTATTTAAACCCTTTTCCTCATATAGACGCTTTCTGATGCCTCTGCAGCAGACAGCTTTTTGAAAACATAGTGACAAAAGAATAAATTGCTCAAACTGAGCAATTTCTCCTTTTGCCACAACGTTTTTTCACTTTTAGTCATAGGTTATCCATTTACTTATAGAGATATTTTATTTTTTGACAAAATATGTTCAAAGCTGTCTGCTGCAGAATTGTCGTATAAGGGAAAGGGTTAAAACCCCAAAAGGAAGCATGTGTGACATGAAATTATGAAATTATTTATATATAAAGTAAGAGTTCATAGTTGTTGAAACAACTGATTCATGATTCATGAGATCATTATCTTTTATAAACCAACATTTCTAAATTGTCAAGCATGGTTAAATAGTTATATATATTGAACTGGTAAACCCACCTTTCAGGTATATACAGTATAGACAGGGATTTAGTGTGAGGTATGTGTATTTGTACTGCTTTATATTTTGTTTAGATACTATGTGAATTTTCTAACGTATATTTTTGATCCTAGGAAAATATTAAAAACAAATTGACATTACAACTTATCAGCATGATTATGAGAAAGAGTAGAAAATCAACATGAGCAAATTAGAATAACAAAATTTGATATTTTTAACCATTTTGACAAACAAGTAATCTGCAGCAGACAACTTTGAAAACATCTAGGAAAAAACATGGAAGTCTCTGTTAACCCTTTCTCACATACAACAATTCTGCAGCAGACGACTTGAAAAATCTCAATAAAAGATAGCTTTATTATTAAATAAATTTGAAAACATTGTTGCCAAAGGAGAAATTGCTCATTATGAGCAATTTCTTCTTTGGCCACAATGTTATCAAAAGTTGCCTGCTGCTATTGTGTCAAAATACGTCTGCAGATGGGAAAGGGTTAATGAAGGTATAATTATTTTATAGAGTTGAAAAATTGTGGCAAACAGAGAAATGGCTCAATGTGAGCCATTTCTCCTTTTTCACAATGTTTACAATAGATGTTTGCTGCAGAGGCATCAATATGTTACTATATGTGGGAAAGGCTTTAAATTCAACTTCTGCAAAGGCATCAAATGTGGTCTGTATCATTGAAGGTTTAACCATTACAACTAATCTGCAGCCGATGTCTTTGAAAATTCCTAAACGAAAACACTGAAAATATCTATATAGAAGAATCTGATATAATTACTGAAAAAGTTTAAAGCATTGTGAGAAAGGAGAAATTGCTCACCATCTTTTCAGCAGATTCATCAAAATGCTACAATATGTGGGAAAGGGTTTAAAGTCAACTACTGTAACAGAGGTCCTGATAAGGAGGAGTATTCAGCTCTTTTCCCCACAATTTCTCTCTTATTATTAAAGCAAACCCTATGCTGTGGGTACTCAAAAGAATCGTCTCACTGAGACGATTCTTTTGAGTACCCACAACATAGGGTTAGAGGGTCAAATAAGGATTTAAGAAGATTCAAAACGCCCATTATCTAGAGCTCTGCTGTCAAAGTATGAAATGTGGTCTGCTTCACGAAAAAGGGAAAAATGAAATTCTATGGAATATTATAGCCTATTCACTGATATTATAATAAGACACACTTTGGAACGTCTGCAGTAAAGAACTTAAAAAAAAAGAAAAGAATTTTGAACTTCTAAAGTCTAAGATGGTTTGGTTTCTAAGGTGATAACTATTAAACCATCAGAATAATTTAACCCTTTCCCATAATACAGACGACTTTTGAGAGCAGTATGACAAAAGGAAAAACTGGTCAAGCCGAGCAATATCTCCTATTGTCTCAATGTTTCAATTTTCTTCAAAAATGTCAATCCAGTTTATAGACATCTATCATATTTTAGCCTAGATTATTTCAATTTTGTCTGCTGAAGATTTGTTGTATGTTGATAAAGGTTTAAAGAATTACCATTAAAAAAGTTATTGGAAAAAGACAAAAAAAACTGCACATATTTTTAATTTGAAGGAATTGTTCATTTATTTGTTCTCTCACATACCTTTCAGTTTGTTGCCCAAATGAGACATTATTTAAATATTTCCCTCATACGACAATTCTGCAGCAGAGTGAGTGAGACGACTTTAAACTTATTTTGTCAAAAAATAGAAAATCTCTATAATTGAATGGATAACCTATGACTAAAAGTGGAAAACATTGTGGCAAAAAGAGAAATTGCTTGTTTTGAGCATTTTCTTCTTTTGTCATTATGATTTCAAAAAGCTGTCTGCCGCAAAGGCGTCAGAAAGTGTCTATATGAGGGAAAGGGTTAAACGTCTATGTGACATTATTCATCCTGCAAATTGAACTGTCCAAGTTTTAACACTGACTACTGGAAGCTGTTTTTGAAGCTTGTGTTTTGAGTTATAGAGCTTGTCCAGCCAGGAAATCCATTTTTCGTCTGAACAGGCTCCGACTGCCCAACTCAATAAATTTATCTTGATAATCCTAGAATTGCGTATGGACTATTCCAAATGATAAGTCGGACTAGTCCATTTTAAAAATTCAGCATTGAAAGGGTTACTACAGTGTGGAGTGTTCACTGATTGATCAGTCCAGTGGCAGTGATGGATTTGATTAAAACTATATGGAAATGTTAATGTAAAGATTGTCTCTAAATCACCAGAGTTATGTTCCATTATGTCCTGTATAACATCGTGAATATCACAATTACCTTGTGAACACTCTACAGACCACATTAGTCATCCAATCTTCATCAGAACTTTCATCTTCGTCAAATCTCGGTCAAACCCTTAACTGGGTCACGCTGGTTTTCATGTAGATCAATGGGTTAACTTTGCCTCATATAGACGCCTTCTGATGCATCTACAGCAGACAGCCTTTTGAAAACATAACAAGCAATTTCTCCTTTTTTCACCATGTTTTCAATTCTATTCAATTATTGCATTTTATTAAAAGGGAGTTTCCAATTTATTTTGGGTGCGTTTTCAAAATCGTCTGCAGCAGAATTGTTGTATGTGGGAAAGGGTTAAGGAAAACTTTATGAATAATCTAGAAGCCTCAATTCATCAAGTTTCAGGTTTTAAAACTAAGTCATGTAAGGTCCAAAAAACATTAGATTCCACATTTTTCACCCAATCTTTATAAATGAAAAATGATCAGAACATGAAAGTACAATTTCTGAATAAAGTTGAAACTTTGTTGCAAAAGGAGATGAGCAAATTTCCACAATGTTTTCAAAAGGTGTCGGCTGTCGAGGCACCAGAAAGCGTCCATATGTGGGTAAGGGTTAAAGTAGATGTCGAAACTGGCTTAGTGAGAGAACTGACCTTTGTCAAAAATTGTCTGTTTCTTGTAAAGGGATAAATTCTGTAACTTGAGATAGTGAAACCTATCTTAGATAATCGGGTAGAATGAAAATGGATCTAAGCTGGGAAATGTAACAAAGACCTTATTTTCTGTGTCCAACCATTTGCCTTTTTCCAACTCTAGTTTACCTTTCAAATCATGGTGGAAAAGAGTCCTTTGAAACAGGGTTGGAAAGAAGTTGTGATTTAAGAGTGTGAAAATCTTTTTCGACACTCAATAGATGATGGATTGCGTAATGATACAGTTTTCTAATTCATTTCTTTTCCTTATTGTCTTTCAAGTTTATCCGTTTCCCTCATATAGACGCTTTATGACGCCTCTGCAGCAGACAGCTTTTTGAAAACATCGTGACAAAAGAAGAAATTGCACAGAACGTGCAATCTCTCCTTTTGCCACAATGTTTTTCATTTTTTATACCTCCAAAAAACAAAGTTTTGGGGGGGTATATAGGAGTCACTGTGTCGGTCGGTCGGTCGGAAGCCATATTTTGTCCGGACCATATCTTAACAATGCAACATAGGATTTGAACGAAACTTCATAGGATGATACAACACATTGAGAGGAAGTGCGGTGTACAGGAACCATAACTCTATTTTATCTAAATACAGTGTAATTGCCCTTTGTTACTTTTTCTTGTCCGGAGAATTACTTAATAACTAACAGATGGAATCTAATAAAACTGCATACAATGGTAGAGCATAATGAGAGGAAGTGCAGTGTACAAGAACCATAACTCTAATTTACATAATTACAGAGTTATTGCCCTTTGTTACTTTTTCTTATTCGTAGAGTCTTGTCCGGAGCATAACTTTAAAACAAATTGTTGGAATTTAATAAAACTTCATAGGATGATACAACACATTGAGAGAAAGTGCAGTGTACAGGAACCATAACTCTATTTAATCTAAATACAGAGTTATTGCCCTTTCTTATTTTTTCTTGTCCGGAGAATTACTTAATAACTAACAGATGGAATCTAATAAAACTGCATACAATGGTAGAGCATAATCAGAGGAAGTGCAGTGTCCAAGAACCATAACTCTAATTTACATAATTACAGAGTTATTGCCCTTTGTTACTTTTTCTTATTCGTAGAGTCTTGTCCAGAGCATAACTTTAAAACAAATTGTTGGAATTTAATAAAACTTCATAGGATGATACAACACATTGAGAGGAAGTGCAGTGTACAGGAACCATAACTCTATTTAACCTAAATACAGAGTTATTGCCCTTTGTTACTTTTTCTTGTCCGGAGAATTACTTAATAACTAACAGATGGAATCTAATAAAACTGCATACAATGGTAGAGCATAATCAGAGGAAGTGCATTGTACAATAACCATAACTCTAATTTACATAATTACAGAGTTATTGCCCTTTGTTACTTTTACTTATTCGTAGAGTCTTGTCCAGAGCATAACTTTAAAACAAATTGTTGGAATTTAATAAAACTTCATAGGATGATACAACACATTGAGAGGAAGTGCGGTGTACAGGAAACATAACTCTATTTAATCTAAATACAGAGTTATTGCCCTTTGTTACTTTTTCTTATTAGTAGAGTCTTGTCCAGAGCATAACTTTAAAACAAATTGTTGGAATTTAATAAAACTTCATAGGATGATACAACACATTGAGAGGAAGTGCGGTGTATTTTGTTGGTCGGTCGGAAGCCATGTTTTGAGTCAAGGTGCTGTTTTGGGGGTATTTATCATCTTCAGTGATAGTTCTAGTTTTCATAGGTTATATATTCAATTTTCTGTGTTTTGACAAAATACGTTCAAAGTCATCTGCTGCAGAATTTTCTTATGAGGAAAAGGGTTATACAAAATGTTTTTATATGAGTGGGCCACTTGTTGTAAAACATAAAAAGAAGGTAGTGACGCTCCATTTCCTCCAACTACCTTTTTACCCTTTCTTAGATACAAATCTACAGCAGATGACTTTCAAAACATCTAGGCCAAATGTGGAAAATCTCTATAAATAAAAGTATTGTATTAGCCTTTCCCTCATACGACAATTCTGCGGCAGACGACTTTGAACATATTTAAGCAAAAAATGGAAAATCTCTATAATTGAATGGATAACCTATGACTAAAAGTGGAAAACATTGTGGCAAAAGGAGAAATTGCTAGTTTTGAGCAATTTCTTCTGTTGGCACTATGTTTTCAAAAAGCCGTCAGAAAGCGTCTATATGAGGGAAAGGTTAAACAAGGTTGAAAACATTGTGGCAAAAGGAAAAAGTGCTCATTGTGATGAACTTCTCCGTTTGCCCAAATGCTTACATAAGTTTTCTGCTGCATATATGTGTCTTAATACACCTATGTGTGGGTAGAGTTAACCCAACACTGAATAAGGCATTTATAGCCCTTACTTGTATTCTGTGACCTTTTAACATAGCTTTTATACCATTGCAGCAGACGGCATTTGAAAACGTTTGACAATATTTTGAGAAAAAGGAAAATAATTGCTCAAATGAGGAAGCACTTCTTGGTATCAATATTTTTCCTTGTTGTTTATGAAATACGTTTTATCTTTACCAACATCTAGGCAAAAATGCGGAATGAGAGTTATAATTATCATCCTCTCAGGATGAATTTTTACGAAACTTAACAATTTTTTCACAAACATTGCCTTTTATATGAGTTCCCGTTTCACTGACCTAGGTCAAAGGTCAAGGTCTAAGTGACTAATCAGTCAAAACGATATTGCTCTAGCATCCTTATTTCTTATTTGATTTTTATGGAACTTAATACATATTCACAAGCATCATTTCTTGTACAAGTTTATGTTCCACAAATCTAGGTCAAAGGTCCTTATCACAGTGAATATAATACATCTGTACACAAAATAATCACGCATAGCACTTTTATGGGAGGACAGAATTCCTTCATACTTCGTACACAGGTTCAGTGTCAAGAGAGCTTCAAAGATTTTAAATTTTATTTTCAAGTTAAACTTTTAACTTTCTTAGTCACTACCAATAATTGACTATAATTAACTATAATGGTTTGGGACAATTTAAAAGTTTACTTGTTGCCCACAGGCATTATTGTAGCCTCATGAACTGATAATGTACTCTTTCCCATGTGCCAACACATTTTGACATTTCTGCAGCAGACTTTTAAAAAAAACTTGTGGCAATCCTTTTTAGCTCGCCTATTCGAAGAAATAGGGGAGCTTATGTTATCACCCCGGCGTCCGCGTTGGCGTCCGCGTTGCCAGCTTGGTCAAACCTTTGCGTGCAAGGCCTTTTCTCAGACACTGTGTATGCTGTTGCTTTGAAACTTCACACACTTATTCAGGATCATTAGGGGACCTTGTATGTCAAGTCCCATAACTCTGGAATGGATTTTGACTGAATTGTGCTCCTTTTTCGACTTAGAAATTTGGTCAAACCTTTGCGTGCAAGGCCTTTTCTCAGACACTGTGTATGCTGTTGCTTTGAAACTTCACACACTTATTCAGGATCATTAGGGGACCTTGTATGTCAAGTCCCATAACTCTGGAATGGATTTTGACTGAATTGTGCCCCTGTTTCGACTTAGAATTTTGGTCAAACCTTTGCGTGCAAGGCCTTTTCTCAGACACTGTGTATGCTGTTGCTTTGAAACTTCACACACTTATTCAGGATCATTAGGGGACCTTGTATGTCAAGTCCCATAACTCTGGAATGGATTTTGACTGAATTGTGCCCCTTTTTGGACTTAGAAATTGGGTCAAACCTTTGCGTGCAAGGCCTTTTCTCAGACACTGTGTATGCTGTTGCTTTCAAACTTCACACACTTATTCAGGGTCATTAGGGGACCTTGTATGTCAAGTCCCATAACTCTGGAATGGATTTTGACTGAATTGTGCCCCTTTTTCGACTTAGAATTTTGGTCAAACCTTTGCGTGCAAGGCCTTTTCTCAGACACTGTGTATGCTGTTGCTTTGAAACTTCACACACTTATTCAGGATCATTAGGGGACCTTGTATGGCGTTGGTATCAGCGTTGCCAGGTTAAGATTTGCATGCAAGTATTGAACATTTGTGATATCTTGCAATAAAGAATAGTGTGTGGTTTTATCTGATACTGATACTGTAAGTCTTCGGTATTATGTTCACTATTGGCATACATCGTATATAAACCTATTTACAGATTTAAAAGGCCTGTATGGACTTGGTTAACATTTGCATGAAAGTATTGAAAAGGTGTATTATCTTGCAATAGGTGATACTGTGTGACTTTACCTAATGCTATAACTGTTCTGAAGTAGGCCCTGATAGACGATGGCCCTGATAGGCGAGCTATATTGTCCTCCGACAACTCTTGTTTACTAAATAATAATACATGTATAGTTGCAATTATTTCTCCATAATTTTGCCTAGATGTATTGAGAGTCATCTGCTGCAGATATGTTGAATGTGGACCCTTTCCCACATACAATAAATCTGCAGCAGTCATCTTTAAAAACATTGAGGCAAAAAAATGAAAGATTTTACTCTAAATGAAAGTATAATTATTGAATCGAATTGATAAAATTTTGGTAAAAGTTTTCTGCTGCTTCTGAAGTTTGGAAAGGATTAACAATTAACCCTTGGTTTTGGTAATAAGATACTGAAGCAATTTATTTATAACACAAGAAAGTATGAAACCCTTATTTCTGACAGAGATAAAATTGTAGGAAGACTTCTCATACCAAAGGTCCTAGGTTAAAATCCTGTGATGAATGGGGTTCTGTCTTTGAGATTTTTTCCTGCAAACGGCGCAATGACTGGTTTATAATGTCTCCAGGAAGCAGACATAGAGCATGATTAGTTATAAGCTTAGATCTTGTTTCACAATCAATGAAGGCTGAGCCCCGGTAGCGACGCGGGCTGTCAATCCAGGGGTTGTGAGTTCGAACCATAGCTCGGCCAACATTCTTTCCGACGTTTGACAAAAATCACTGTGACACGTGTCATTCGTCTTTCACCTATGGGTTAACAGTCTATGTGGAAAAGCAGCCAGTTGCTTGGAACGTATGTTGTATGGAGAACTGGTGTGAGAAAACCAGGAAACATATGAGTAGGTAAACTGGCTGCCGTGATATGACGTGAAAAATTGTTAAAAATGGCGTTAAACCTCAATCAATCAATCACAATCAATGTAAAATAAATATATTTAACCCTTTCCTTCATATGACAATTTTTGAGCCCCGGTAGCTCAGTCCAGGGGTTGTGAGTTCGAATCCCGGCTCGACCAACTTTCTTTCCGATGACTTACAAAAGTCAATGCGTCATTCGTCTTCCACCAATGGGCTAAGTCTATGTGGAAAAGCAGCCAGTTGCTTGGGAAGATTGTTGTGTGGAGTACTGGTTTGAGAAAACCAGGAAATGCATGAGTAGGTGAACTGGCCGTCGTGATATAACTGAGAAAATGTTAAAAACGGCGTTAAACTCCAATCAATCATACAACAATTCTGCAGCAGACGACTTCTAACATATTTTGTCAGGAAATAGAAAATCTTTATAATTGAATGGATAACCTATGACTAAAAGTGGAAAATATTGTGGCAAAAGGAGAAATTGCTCGATTTGAGCAATTTCTTCTTTCGTCAATATGCATTCAAAAATCCGTCTGCTGCAGTCGTCAGAAAGCGTCTATATGAGGAAAAGGGTTAAACTAAATTATCAAAATAATCATTTGGCAAGGATCCTAAATTTGTTGTCCCTTAACCCTTTGCCCACAACAACAAATCTGCAGCAGACGACTTGAATAACACTTGAATAACAATTGGGAAAATCTCTTTTAACTGTCCAGAAGAACTTTTATTGAAAAGAGTTGAAAACATTGTTGTAAATGTAGAAATTGCTCATTATAAGTGACTGACCTCATAGGTTATTGATCCTGTACTGTGAAATCATCGTTGGACCGAGCTTGCGAGGCTACGTTCGCCAAAGAACGAGGTCCAACGATGCTTTCACAGTACAGGGTCAATACTTTCATAATAGTTTTACGGTTTACGCTGTGGAGTATTTTTCTTATCTAGAGTTGATAAATCTGCTTCCGAAAGCGAAACAAAAAGTTTGATTAAATAAGTAGTCATTTTGTTTCAAATGCGGTTTGGAAATTTGAATTATAACGGTGACGTTATTATTTTAAATGACGTCATACATGTGCATGACTAATATTTTAGACACCTGTGTATACTGTTATCCGGTCAAAAATGTACTGTTAGCAACAGTCCTTATCTATGGTGGAATCCGCTGTGGTCGAGTGGTTTAGCATCGGGGATTTTGAAACCGGGTGTCCCAGGTTCGATCCCCAGTCGCGGCACTACGGTCATGGTGGAGTGCCCTTGGGCAAGGCACATTTTCTAGCCTAGTACTGGTTTGTTTACCCAGGGATCATGAATAATTAAAATTAATTGCGCGCTAAATGACCTTAGCTGTCGATGCGCCATAAAACAATATACATTCATTCATTCCTTATCTATGGTCATGATCACTCCTTGAGACCGGTCATGATCATGACCACTTTCTTCAATGCAAAGTGAACGGAACAATATGAAAGTATGCAATAAAATCGGAGTATTTCTCTGTATTAATTGTTTATGTATATGGGTTATCTTACCAGTTCTATACGGAACTGTTTTGATAGGCTGACGTAAAGGTCAATCTGAGACGACCCGTATGGGGCAGTCATGATAGATCTATATAAAACGCGAGCGCACAGAGTTTAAGTTTGGTTTTTAATGAGATTGATGTTTTCCAACTTTGATCATATTTTGTCAAAAAATAGAAAATCTCTATAATTGAATGGATAACCTATGACTAAAAGTGGAAAATATTGTGGCAAATAGAGAAATTGCTCGTTTTGAGCAATTTATTCTTTTGTCACTGTGTTCAAAAACCTGTCTGCTGCAGAGGTGTCAGAAAGCGTCTGTATGAGGGAAAGGGTTAATGAGATTGATGTTTTCCAAAACCTTGTCAAAAGAGTAAAGAAGAAAAGTGTGTAAACCTTCAAGGTTGACTGAGGTCAACATTTTTCTTACTTCACTGGGTAACTAACCCTTTTCTACATTCAATAAATCCGAAGCAGATGACTTTGAAATCATTTGGACAAAAATATGGAAAATTTCTATGATTGAAAATATTATTAATGAAAGAGAAAAATTGCAGCAAAAGGTGAAATCACAATGATGAGTAATTTTTCGTTTTGCCAAAAGGTATTCAAGTTGTCTGCTGCAGATGCATCAAATCATGTTCATATTATGTAATAAAGGGATAGGAACATTTAATGCATAATTAAACTCTGAAATGGGTTATTTAACCCTTTCCCTCATATAGACGCTTTCTGACGCCTCTGCAGCAGACGGCTTTTTGAAAACATAGTGACAAAAGAAGAAATTGCACAAAACGTGCAATTTCTCCTTTTGCCGCTCTGTTTTCCACTTTTAGTCATAGGTTATCCATTCAATTTTGGAGATTTTCTATGTTTTGACAAAATACGTTCAAAGTCGCCTGCTGCAGAATTGTCGTATGAGGTAAAGGGTTAATAGTGAATTACTTTGAAGTAACTTGTGAAATAGTATGGACGAAGTTGTATAATGTTTGAAAATATTGGGTTTGTTTGACAGGTAAAATGTTTCAGGTTAATAACCTTAATCCAATCTGCAGCAGACGTTGATGAAAACATCTTGGGGAAATCTCTGTAAATATAAGTATAATTATGTCTCCCCCTGTATACAGGGGAGATATATTGTTTTTGTCCTGGGCGTCTGTCTGTCCTTCTGTCTGTCCGTCTGTCCGAAATCGTGTCCGCTCCATATCTCCAAGACGGCTTGAAGGATTTTCATGAAACTTGGCTCACATGTTCACCTCATCAAGGCAACATGCAGAACCCGCGTCTCGACAATATAGGGTCAAGGTCAAGGTCACGCTTGAAGGTCAAAGGTTTGAGGCTTTATTTCGTGTCCGCTCCATATCTCCCAGACTGCTTGAAGGATTTTCATGAAACTTGGGTCACATGTTCACCTCATCAAGGCGACGTGCAGAACCCGCGTCTCGACAATATAGGGTCAAGGTCAAGGTCACACTTGAAGGTCAAAGGTTTGAGGCTTTATTTCGTGTCCGCTCCATATCTCCGAGACGGCTTGAAGGATTTTCATGAAACTTGGGTCACATGTTCACCTCATCAAGGCGACGTGCAGAACCTGCGTCTCGACAATATAGGGTCAAGGTCACGCTTGAATGTCAAAGGTTTGAGGCTTTATTTCGTGTCCGCTCCATATCTCCCAGATGGCTTGAAGGATTTTCATGAAACTTGGGTCACATGTTTACCTCATCAAGGCGACGTGCAGAACCCGCGTCTCGACAATATAGGGTCAATGTCAAGGTCACGCTTGAAGGTCAAAGGTTTGAGGCTTTATTTCGTGTCCGCTCCATATCTGTCCCAAATTTATAGGTTGGAATGTTTTGAGAGATTTTGACAGATATTTGAGGGGAGACATCTGTTTTTTGCAAAAACAATTCTAGTTATTGAATGGTGTTGAAAAACGTTGTGGCAAAAGGAGAAATAATCAAATTTCTCATAATTTAGCCAGACTGTTTTCAAAAAAGTGTCTGCTGCAGTTGTGTGAACATGGGTAAATGTGGCTAATTTGTAATTTGTAATTCAATATCAGTTCATTTACCTGATATGCTGTTTTTTATAAAACAGGTGAAAAAAAGGCTACATATGCAACAACTTTGAATGACATGTTGTTTTGGTATAGATTTGAATATAGTGCGGGGAATAGGAGCAATTTCTCTGAATGTTTTCAACACTGTATCAAAAATAATTTGTCCGAGTTTTCAGATGTTACAATCTTTTCCTGCAATGTTTTTAAAGACAAGCGAATGCAATTCGACTCATCAACAGCAGATGACTTTTGAAAACATAGAGGCAAAAGGAGAAATTGCTCATAAAGTTTTGATCTTTATTTAATTATTATACATCATGCATATTTTTGGCTAGATATTTTCAAGTTGTGTGGTTGAGATTTGGAATATAGTCTCACAGGTTTGATCCCTGCTCAGGGCGGTCATGGCGGAGCGCATTTGGGAAAGGCACATTTCCTTACCTTGGACTGGTTTGTTTACCCAGGGATCATGAATGCATCAGTTGTTATATACTATCCTTGTAAGCTTGAGCACCAAAGAGGCAAGAAGCCATCCCTACCATTGTACTAGTTATTGTGATACCCTGGGCGTCATCGTCCCATAACTTTAAGTTTAACCTCACCTCATAACTCAAAAACAGTTCCACATAATTCAACTTAAACTTGGTACACATCTGCCTAGAGACAATACACATAACTTTTGGTTTAATCATTATTCAGTTATGCCCCTTTTTAGACTTAAAAATTCTTGCAAAACCTTTAACCTTGCCCATAACTAAAAAAATCAAAGTACAAAGTACTGAAGGTAGAATTGCGATCGTTTAAGAAGAGATACAGAAGTGCATATATGAATATTTATTTTACCGGTTACCTTCAGGCAAAGTTTCAAGTGTGTAACCCTTTCCAGTGCTGAGATTTTGCCTCAACCTGAAACTTTAACCAAAATGTTGACGAACAGACAGACGGAGAGACAGACATCGCCAATCTATAGACCGGAATTGCTAGAGCAATCCGGCCAAAATAAAAATAAATCATCAATTTTAGCAGTAAAATCCTGCCAAGAAGTAATGAATTGAGAAAAAAATGTGCTGAGAGGTCCATAATTTCAAACTTGCTAAGATTTGGTCTGTGCAATGAATGTACAAATTGAAAAATGTATTGTTGACATGTATTTTCTACACCATCATTGTAATGTTGTTTATCATAAATAAAATTATTCCTTTTTTTAAATAAACTTTTAATCAAAATGTGTGTCTCAGTGTTGTCTTCTTCAGCAGTTTGACAGAAACAAAGCCTAAATCTGAAATTGTGTCAATGTCTGTCCCATAAGTTTTGCTTGTGATTTGAACTCTCATAAAAAAAGCACGGAAAGGGACAACTTTCCCAACTTTGATTAAATATGTTTTCAATTAAATTGTAAAAAATCTTTTTCTTGTTTTTTGAAAGTTTTGTAATTATTATTTAAGACGGACATTATATACTAGAATAGCCAACTGACTATCATTTGAAAAAGTGTTTCTTATTTAAACCTTTCCCACTTGCATACTTTTGAAAACATTGATGCAGAAGAAGAAATTGCTCATAACAAGCTTTCTCCTTTTGCAACAATGTTTTCAACTATATTCAATAATTACACTTCCAATAAATGTGATTTTCTGTATCTTTGCTCAGATTTTTTTTTAATTCGTCTGCTGCAGAGTTTTTATATTGTGGGGTGGGTTGTGATTTGTTTAAGGGCAAGCAGGATTGGGAATTGAGTGTTGCACTTATCCTAATGAAACACTCGCCTGCCTGTGCATGTTTTAGCTTAACTTAACTTGTTAATGTTCTTTCCATCATCAACTTAGTCATCTGTTAGTAATCAACTCTAAGAACGAAATAATCGCGTCAAAATCTTGAATCGCGTCAAAATCATAACAAACAAACTGTCAAAATCTAATTTTGAACTGTGTAATACAAATTTAGAATAAAAGGATGAATCAGTTATGTTGTAACAACCAATATCCGCGGGTCATTTACCTGATTTTGGCCGAAAGAAATGATCGATTTCTTGCAAGATTTATTCGTTATTCGTTCTGCCTATTATAATCAAAGTATTCTAAACGCTTTATAAACAAGTGATTTAAAGCGCTCAAATCATTTGATGAAATTTGTTTCTTTAGACGCGGACCTTGTCGAAAGCACCTATCCAAAATGCAAAAGTCATCGTTAATCGTTGTCGAAGGAATAGATGGACTGAGAGAAAGAGAAAGAAAAGGCTTAGCAATGCATACTATCTTTATGAATAAGGACATGAACGAATATGTATGGACTAGCACCTAGAATTTCGTACTAGCCGATCCTTCATTCCACTCGCTTATGCTAGCGGGCGAGTGGATGTTTACATCTCTGCCGAGAGGGAAAAAAGGGTTACAATTTACAAAGGGTAATTGCGCGGTGCAGTGCTATATTGGCGTAGTGATATCTAAATAATTGTGTACACTTTAAATATGATATTTACACTTACAAGACTTGTTATTTTCTATTATAAGCTTGAATAATCGGATTTTTTTTCGTTACTCTATGTTTGCTTTTGTGAGCATTCGTAAATTAGTCAAACCAAAAATTGCACTTAATTGTTGGTGGTGAAGGGCATATACATCACGTGACTTCAAACTCACTATGACTATGGCAGCCTCTGCGCATGCGCAAGTCTACCAAAAACATTGAAAAAATGACAAGCGATGTTGTTCGCTCCGCAGCGTTCTTGTTAAAGTCTTTGGTATTTCACTTGATCTGGGATCTTACCTTGGTCTCCTGCCCCAAAGGCAGACCTTAATATGTTCCTTAACCCTTTCCCTCATATAGACACTTTCTGACGCCTCTACAGCAGACAGCTTTTTGAAAACATAATGACAAAAGAAGAAAGTGCAAAATTGTCATATGAGGGAAAGGGTTAAGTGATTCTTTACAAAAATTGTTCAAGGTTTCTTTATTTGTTGAAAACATGCCTGCCAACTGGCATCAGAATGGGGGTAAATGATATAACTTTAAAACCAAATGCGTCGCTGATATTGTACTTACATAAAAAAAGACTGCAGCAAATAAAGCTTTGGCAAAGAAATTGTTGTCGAAAATGGGATTAACAGTGACTCTAAACGCAGAGAATATGTGATGTTTATCCATTGATTGACAGTAAAATTAGTTTTAACACTTTCCCTCATACGACAATTCTGCAGCAGACGACTTTAAACACATTTTGTCAAAAAATAGAAAATCTCTATAATTGAATGGATTTTAACCTATGACTAAAAGTGGAAAACATTGTGTCGATTTAAGCAATTACTTCTTTTGTCACTATGTTTTCAAAAAGCTGTCTGCTCTGGAGGCGTCAGAAAGCATCTATATGTTCTATAAATCAAAATGACCATAATGCATGCATTTGCCCAACATCTCTCCATGAGGACCCCATGCACCTCTTACAAGCCTTATTAACCCTTTCCCTCATACGACAATTCTGCAGCAGACGACTTTGAACGTACTTTGTCAAAACATAGAAAATCTCCATAAGTGAATGGATAACCTATGACAAAAAGTGGAAAACATTGTGGCAAAAGGAGAAATTGCACGTTTTGTGCAATTTCTTCTTTTGTCACTATGTTTTCAAAAAGCCGTCTGCTGCAGAGGCGTCAGAAAGCGTCTATATGAGGGAAAGGGTTAATGAAATGAAGCTTATTGATAATGATGACACATTAACAAAATTACTGTCATGTATTTTACTTTTCATCACATGCTATGTATCTTAAGAGCAAACCTGTTACATTTTCACAGACAAAACCCTTGCTGCCAGTTGATGCAAATACTAATCACAAACATCCTGAAGAAAGTTTCCATAACATATATGTAGGGAATGCTTGATCAAACAAGTAAACAAAAATCTGCTTCTATTCTACAAAATTATAATTTTAGTTTACATAAGGAAGGTTTAAAAATTGGCTCATTAAATATATGCCATGTATTACCAAAATAGATCAAATCAGACAATCTCTAAATGCCATACACATACTTCGACTTTGTGAAACTTTCTTAAGTGATGATATCCTAAACAGTAAACTACATGTTAAAGTTTTCAAATTTGAGAAGAAGGACAGAAATAACATGATGGAGGACTACTTGTATACACGAAAGATGATTTGAGCTATAAAAGAAGACTAGATCTTGAATCTGTTGAAATAGAATCTATATGGCTCATATTTAACCTACCCACATTCCAAACCATTAAACACATCTTTTATATCGGCCACCAAATTCTTTAGCCTCATGGACTAGCCTAGTACTGGTTTGTTTACCCATGGATCGGGAATAAGTGAAATGGCGCCGTGATATAACTGAAATAATGTTGAAAGCAGCATAAAACCCCAATAAATAAATTAGCCTGATGGATAGATTTATTTGAGAAACATAACAAGTTGCAGCTGCATCAACAGAAAATCAAGAACTGATTCTTCTAGGCGACTTTAATTAATTTATCTACCAGAATGTAACAACAACAAATGGCTAAATTTAAATACAGTTTTTATCCTTACTTAACTAGTTGATGTCCCCACACGTAATAACATGATAGATGTTATATTGCAGATTCCTTCTATGTAGGAATGGGTTAATTTGCTTTAATTGCATTGATCAGAATTGTTTTTTCTGTCCTGTAAATAAAGATTTTGTCTTCAGGAGCACATAATTATTCAAGTGAGCTTTTCTTGGGCTTCGGAGCTCTCTAAGTGTCTCTTTCTTTACAAACACTTTGAAATAGTGAAGGCGTTGTTTTAGAGTATTTTAAGGTGAAACTGTTAAAAGAGCACATGCTGGTATTTAAAATTCAAGGCTTAACCAGATAGCTCATAATGAGCACTATGTCCTTTTTGCCGGTGTTTTCATCTCTTTTCAAGAACTGTGCTTTCATTTATTGAAATTTTCCATTGTTTTGTCCAGATGTTTTCAAAGTCCTCTGCTGCAGATTTGTTGTATGTGGGAAATGGTGAGATATAGAGTTTAATTAACATTGTTTTCATGATACGGGATTTAAATCCCAAGTGGAAGAGATTCTTGCGATATAAAAACGAGTGCGCCATAGCGCACAAGTTTTTATATGGAAGAATTTCTTTCACGAGGGATTTAATTCCCAAATCATGAAAACAATGTTTATTAAACTATATAGTATATATATACTCGGCGATAATTTTCGTTTTTAAATGACAATACCCCTGTGCAGCTCATTTATTTTAGCTCAGAAGTGGCGAGATCTGAATGACGTAATCTGCCAGTTTTGCAGTGACGTCACCGACAATGTGTACATTGATTGAATTAAACTTGTGTCATGTCGATTCAAGCTCTTATTTGCGGATTTAAAAGTGCAATTGTGGATTATTTAACGGTTCATCATGGAAATAAAGTGTTAGGTAGTGAAAACGGAGCTTAAAATTAAGAGATTTAAAAAAATTAGTTCCGAAAATCCAGCTAGTGAGCTATATCGCACACGTAGGCGATATTGCTCAGTAGACAAAAAGTCTCAAGTTGGGAAATCTCTATATTTTATCATTCAGTATATAATATAAAGGCATATCAGGTGACTAGGTAGAAGAGTGTTATTTAACCCTTTCTCACATACAGCAAATCTGCAGCTGACGACTTTGAACGTATTTTGTCAAAACATAGAAAATCTCCATAATTGAATGGATAACCTATGACAAAAAGTGGAAAATATTGTGGCAAAAGGAGAAATTGCATGTTTGTGCAATTTCTTCTTTTGTCACTATGTTTTCAAAAAGCCGTCTGCTGCAGAGGTGTCAGAAAGCGTCTATATGAGGGAAAGGGTTAACCCTTTCTCACATACAGGCTACAGCAAATCTTCAGCAGACGGCCCGGAAAACATCTGGGCAATAACACGGAAAATCTCTATGAATGAAGGTATAATTGCTTAAAAAAGTTGAAAACATTGTGATAAAAAGGAGAAATTGCTAGCTTGAGCAATTTCGCCTTTTGTCACAATTTTTTTAAAAGTTGTCTGTGGCAAAAGGCATCAGAAAGAGCCTATATGTTGCAAAGGGTTAAATGATCTATAGGAATTATTTACTGATTGTCATATGAGATGGGCCTTCACAGGAGAAAATAGAAATGAGTCGATCATTGTTACCAGTCTGGAGACTAGACTAGACCATGCATAGGGAGTCTTATCTCAGATCTGCTCTGATTTGTTCTCAAATCAATGGCTCATTTCAACAGTTTCCAACTTTGCACTTTGATGTTTCGGCAGTAGACCACTTTTAAAACGTTGTCACAAAAGGAAAAATTGCTCTTGATGAGCAATTTCTCTTTTTATCACAACATTTTAAGTTTTGTTTAATAGATATACTTTCATTTCAATAGGATTTTCTTATTTTTGGCCGGATTGCTCTAGCAATTCCGGTCTATAGATTGGCGATGTGCGTCTGTCTGTCCGTTAAAGTTTCAGGTTGAGGCAAAATCTTTGCACTGGAAAGGGTTACAAACTTGAAACTTTGCCTGAAGGTAACCAGTAACAAGTTCTATTGATTTCTATGGTTACTTTGACCTTGACCTTGGTTTGTCGATTTTCAAGGTCAAATTGCCGACAATCCGTCTTCAGCGGTTTCTTGTTACCTAGATATTTTCAGTCTTCTGCTGTAGATTTATTTTATGTGGGGAAAAGTTAACCCTTTCCCACATAAAGACGCTTTCTGACGCTTCTGCAGCAGACAACTTTTGAAAATATTGTGGCAAAAGGAGAAATTGCTGCAGATTTGTTGTAGATGGGAAAAAGTTAAAGAATTTTCTAATAAAGAGTCCATACACTATACATGTATATATGTAGGTATGTGTGACCCATTATCCTACATCAAATCTCAAATCATTTTATTGTTGCTTTAGGTGTTAATAGAACTGAATTTTAAACAGTTTGAATTAATTGTAAAATGGATGTTATGATTGATGAAGTAATGTTTATATGGTAGAAGTTTCCCTCATACAGACGCTTTCCGATGCCTCTGAAATAGACAGCTTTTAGAAAATATGGCGACAAAAGAAGAAATTGCTTAAAAAGAGAAATTTCTCCTTTTGTCACCATGTTTTCAACTCTTTTCAATCATTGTACTTTCATTTAAAGGGAGTTTTCAAAAGAATTCAAAGTCGTCTGCTGCAGATTTGCTGTATGTGGGAAAGGGTTTACACGCCTCACCAATAGGAAAGAATTTAATAATAGTAGTAATCATTGGTAATGGCTGCCATTTCGTGTTTAAAAACATTTAATAAAAATTATGTAAATTCTCCTTACATGAAATAGCAATTATTGAATTATGTTGTAAACATTGCGGCTTAACTAAAGGAAAAATTGCTTGTTTTAAGCAATTTCTCCTTTTGCCACATTGTTTTTAATAGAAGTCTGCTGCAGAAGCATCTGTTAGAAAGCGTCTATAAGTGGGAAGAGTTAATATACCATACTATAAGGTTAAATGTTAACTGTATATTTGATTTTTTATACTTTAACTCTTTCCCGCATATAGACGCTTTTTGACGGCTCTACTGCAGACGAGCAATTGCTCCTTTTGCCACAATGTTTTCAACTTGTTTCATTAATTGTACCTTTATCTATAGAGATTTCCCACAAGTTTGCCAATATATTTTCAAAGTCGTCTGCTGCAGATCTGTTGTATGTGGGAAAAGGTTAACCCTTTCCCTCATACGATAATTCTGCAGCAGACGACTTTGAACCTAATTTGTCAAAAAATAGAAAATCTCCATAATTGAATGGATAACCTATGACTAAAAGTGGGAAAGATTGTGGCAAAAGGAGAAATTGCTCGTTTTGAGCAATTTCTTCTTTTGTCACTATGTTTTCAAAAAGCCATCTGCTGCAGAGGCGTCAGAAAGCGTATATAATTTTTATGGTATTATAATTAATAAATACTTTTTATTTCTACAGATATGGTATAACAAAGAAGATAAAAACAACAACAACAACAGACAAGCAGATAGTCGTGAATTGACTTATAGCCATGGAAACATCAACTGTAGAATCTCAAGAAGGAATAGAGACTGAATATGGGTGAGAGACATGTATTATCAATAATATTTTAATTTTGTTACGTTGAATCAGCTAGTTTAAACATCACCAACTTACAGATGCATTCTGATGCCTCGATCTTTAGCCAACGACTCTTGAAAACATAGTGGCATAAGGAGAAATTTCTCTTTTTGCTGCAATATTTTCAACTCTTTTCGATAGTTATTCTTTCATTTTGTTAAGAGTTTTTTTTGCATTTTTGCATTTGAAATTTGCTGTTACAAATTTGTTGTATATTAGAAAAGTTGACCTTTTATGATGCAATGTAGTTTAGTCAGTATGTGGTCATTTAACTCTTTCCCCTTTCCCACCTGCAGACACATTTTGACGCAATAGCAGCAGTCGACTTTTGAAAACATTGTGGTCAAAGGTGAAATTGCTCATGAGCAATTTCCCCTTTGGCCACAATGTTTTCAACTTTATTTAACAATTAAGCTATCTTTTATGGACATTTTTCAGGTTTTTGTCACAATGTTTTCAAAGTCGTCTGCTGCAGATATGCTATATGTGGGAAAGGGTTAAATACAACAAATCTGCAGCATACACCTTTGGAAACTAAACTGTGGAAAGTACATGTATAACTGGTGAGTAGAGTTGAAAACATTGTTGCAATATCTCCTTTTATCACACTAAGTATACAAAAAGTCGTCTGCTGCAAACACATCAAAATGAATGTGCGAAAAGGGTAAGTTACTTTTAAGCAATTGATTTGCAATAAAAAGTGAGAAAATTATATGTTAGAATTTCAATCTACCTTCACACTACTTATTTGATGCCATCATGGTACAAAGCCCATACTCAAGAAATGTAATTCATGTGTAGACTGATTAATACATTGTTGATTGTCTCCCTTGATGAATCAGTATATAGTCCTGAGTCTGCAGAACCTGTCAATTCCCTTTGGTTGATCTATATCTTTTGACCATCTCAGACATCAGACTCATTTCTCCTTCAATCTTAAATTCACCTTTATCAAATATGTTTTCTAAGTTCTTGGCTGCAGAGGTGTATTTACCCTTTTTTCATATACAAAAAAATGCAGCAGACAACTTATAATCCTTTCCCATATATACGACAAATCTGCAGCAGACGACTTTAAAAACATACCCGGAAGAAGTTGGAAACTTCCTTAAAATGAAAGTACAATAATTGAATAGAGTTGAAAACATGGTGACAAAAGGAGAAACTGCTCGTTTTGAGCAATTTCTTCTTTTGTTGCCAAGTTTTTAAAAAGCCGTCTGCTGATGCAAATGCAAATGCAAGTTTAATTATTGAATAGAGTTGAAAATATTGTGGCTAAAGGGAAAGTTGCTCTTTATGAGCTATTTCTCTTTTTGCCACAATGGTTAAAAAGTTGTTAGTTGCAGACGTTACAATATGTGTCTGTATGTGGGCAGAAGAATGGATAACAAATCAGTCTTAACCCTTTCCCTCATACGACAATTCTGCAGCAGACGACTTTGAACGTATTTTGTCAATACATAGAAAATCTCCATAATTGAATGGATAACCTATGACAAAAAGTGGAAAACATTGTGGCAAAAGGAGAAATTGCACGTTTTGTGCAATTTCTTCTTTTGTCAATTTGTTTTCAAAAAGCCGTCTGCTGCAGAGGCATCAGAAAGCGTCTATATGAGGGAAAGGGTTAACACTTTTAGTCATCGGTTATCCATTCAATTATAGAGATTGTCCATTTTTTGACAAAATATGTTCAAAGTCGTCTGCTGCAGAATTGTCGTATGAGGGAAAGGGTTAACCAAGTTCCATTATTGTTTCTAAATTCATCAAATAAACAGTTAGAAAGTGATTTTTAACCATTTCCCAAATGTAAATCTGCATCAAATGACTTAAAAAACATTTATGAAAAAATCTATATCAATTTATTTTATTATAATCATTGCATAGAATTGAAAACAATGTGGCAGACAGTATCAATATGTGTATGCATGTGAGAAAGGGTAAAGATAATTTCTTTTTCCAAAAAAGGAATCCTAATGCCAATGCCTTAACTATATGCACAGTTGACCTAGTCTAAACTCGCTGTGTAGATGTTATTTCAGACAAAATACTAGATGTGGACCAGTAATTTCAAAGGGTGGTGTGTTTGTTATACTGGAAACAGTGATCCAACAAGTCCAATTCTACAATTCTTGATAGATTCACTCTTTCCAATGTGCCAACACACATACACAATTTGAAATCATTGTTGTAAAAGGATAATTGCTCCCTTTACCACAATGTGGTCTGATTCATCTCTAACAAATAGTTTAGTTAATAGAGGACAATATTTGAGAAGACTTAGTGCAAGGTTTGAAGCAATAGGCTATAGGTATGCAAATTTCATCCAAATTAATGAATCTCTGTGTTAAATTGCTTAACCCTTTCCCACATACAACAAATCTACAGCAGACAACTTTGGTATAAAACATACCCGGAAGAAATTGGAAACTTCCTTTAAATGAATTAAAAGTACAATAATTGAATAGAGTTGAAAACATGGTGACAAAAGGAGAAATTGCTTGTTTTGAGCAATTTCTTATTTTGTCGTCAAGTTTTTAAAAAGCTGTCTGCTGAGGAGGTGTCAGAAAGTGTCTACATGAGGGTTAACCCTTTCCCTCATACGACAATTCTGCAACAGACGACTTTGAACGTATTTTGTTAAAACAGAAAATCTCCATAGTTGAATTGATAACCTATGACATCAAGTGGAAAACATTGTGGCAAAAGGAGAAATTGCACGTTTTGTGCAATTTCTTCTTTTGTCACTATGTTTTCAAAAAGCCGTCTGCTGCAGAGGTGTCAGAAAGCGTCTACATGAGGGAAAGGGTTAATAAATAGTTTAGTTAATAACGGAAATATCTGAGAAGTGCAAGGTTTGAAGCAATAGGCAAATTATGTATGCAAATTTTATCCAAATTAATGAATCACTGTGTCATATTTTAAATACCCTTTCCTATCTGCTATAGGAAACTTTTGACAACATATTGTGGCAAAAAATATACTGTATACTCTTTTATATTCAATTTCTTCACAATAAAGAGGATAGTATGATCTTACATAGGCTACAATAGTGGTTTACATTTGTATCTATCATTTAGATAATCTAACATAAACAATCAAAGCACTGAAAGCGCTGATGGTATAGGGGGCATATGTTAGTTGAAAACATATGGCATAGATCATATGGACAAACATTGTTGAAACAATGAAACAATGACCTTTAAACAAACCAAACCAAAAATGTTTGAAGCAACACATATTGCCTGCCAAGAACATATACCTCATTTGTCAAAGTTTTACCCTTTTCTTGTATAAACAAAATATCGAAGGACAAAGGATTGACAAAAAAAACCCACCAAGTCTTAAATTGATATATTGGACATATATTGAGACAATAACCGAAGAAATGAAAAAATTGAGTTTACACCTAAAAAACAGATTAGATTTGACGAAGTACAAAGCTTGGGGAAGCACTCATTAACGAAAAAGGGAATTTCACGGAACGCATGTGTTGCATATAATAAGTGAGAACATTGAAAGACAAAAATATACACACTCCAAACGCAGCATGCTAAATTTATGGTAATGGTGCACTGCAAATCTGTAGGTCATAAGTTACCTACAAACCAAGTTTGAAATTGATACAATGAAAGTTAATTGAGACAATCGCTGAACTAAATAAGGAAAAATGGAGATAACTGAAAAAAACAGACCAGAGTTATGTACCTAGTACTTTGCCGTTTTCCTGATCACACGGGTATAATTGTGACCACTTTGAAATAAATCTGCCATACAGAAACAACGTGTTAACCAATACATGCAATCCATGACGGACGGACGAATGCACATTCAAGCAGACAGCCGGCCGGACGCCGGATTATACCTCCAAGCTTTACAGACGGAGACAACTCATAAAGTATTGATTACAGAAGACTGGTTCGATGCGTCAAAACACGTCAGCTTAGATTATGGTATTTGTAAAGTATTTGCAATTTAATTGTATCTCCGAAACGGGACCGGACCGTCAAGGTTAATTTTCAAAAACCTATTTAGACTACATTTCTAGTTTATTTGTCAACAGATACATCTAGGACTATATTACACGTTGATGAACGTTGAGTCTTCAATTAACGCAAATGCATATATACATTATAATTTTAGTCGCAAAATCGCTAGAAGCTTCTCAACTATAAAATAAATAATGACCTTGTGGTTATAACTCGGATGTGTTGACAAATTCGGCCAAATTTCTTTCCGACGTTTGACAAAAGTCAATGCGACATACGTCATTCGTCTTTCACCAATGGGCTAAGTCTATGTGGAAACGCAGCTGTTGAAAGCGGCGTTAAACTCCAAACAAACAAACAAACAAAACTATGTGGAAACGCAGCCAGTTGCTTGGGAAGATTGTTGTGAGGAGTACTGGTTTGAGAAAACCAGGAAATACATTTGTAGGTGAACTGGCCGCCGTGATATGACTGAAGAAATGTTAAAAACGGCGTTAAACCCCAATCAATCAATGTTGAAATTAACTTATGTATAATTTGTAGATTTAATTTCTATTTGCTAGTAGGGTCTACATACAGCGACACATGAGAATATTCAACACAAAACGCAACCTGTTTTACCAACAATTCCCCAGTAGCGGTGAGACCGTTTGTAACATTATTTCATGGCATGTATACACAGTATGACCTCTCTCTTTGGACGAATTATGTTGTAACAAGTTTGTTTACAGTATTCCTTAACCTTGACCACATAGACTAAATATACAGCAAACAACATTGAACTAAGGCATAACTATTGACCTGGATTAATAAAAGTATGATTTTGAATAGTGATGAAAACATTGTGGAAAAAGACAAACTTGTTGATTATCATTCATTTGTTAAGGTTAGTCAAATGTGTCTAAAAGGGGCAAAGGTTAAAATAATAACTGTAGACAAATGTTTTCGTTATCTAGGTTATAGAAACAAATTGATTCATGTTTGAAAGCATTGTTTGAAAAGGAGGAATTGCTCATTGTCAGCAATTGCTCCGTTTGCAAATATACTTTCAACATTTGTTTGTAAATAAGTAGCTATAACGGGAACGGTTCAACCCTTTCCCGCTTACAGTCGCTTTTTGACGCATGTGCAGCAGACGGCTGCAGAATTGTTTATCATGACCCATTTCCTCTTTTTCCACAAAGGTTTCAACTATATATTTTTCCCCTTGATGTAAGGCAAAATTGCTCGTAATCATTCATCTCTAGCATGTTATTCAAAATGTGTCCGGAAGGGAGAAAGAGGGAAAGAACGTCCATAGTAAAACGTTTAAATATGAAAAGAATTAATTTGAAACGTGTTTGAAAGCATTGTGTGAAAAGGAGGAATTGCTCATTGTCAGCAATAGCTCCATTTTCAACAATATTTTTTAAATATTCGAACTGTTACAGTATCACGGAAAGGGTTCCGCTTCCATGGGAAGGATGTAACCATTTTCCGCCTACAGACGCTTACAGACACATGTGCAGCAGACGACAATCGAAAACATTGTGACAAAAGGGGAAATTGCTTTTCGTAGGCAATTTCTACTTTTGCCACAATGGTTTCAACTCCTTTCAATAAATTTATTTACAGTGCTTTGCACATTTCTCTTTAAGTCGACTGTTGTAAACTAATGGGGTCACAGAACGGTCGACGTTACCTCGCACTACTGACATTGAGGTCAACCATAGTTCAGAGTGTGTTTCATTCATAGAAACTATTTTGTCTCATAAAATTATGCAAGCGGAGGGTTTTGTGATTCGGTCGAACCAATGAAATCGTTGAAAAGGCAGATTATAACCAATCAAAACTCGATTTTGGTGTAGGTATACACATGTGGACTGCGGTTGCAGCTTTTAATCCGACTTTTCGAAAGCAGCTTCGCTATGAGATAGTGGCGAAACGCCCCTATCCCAAAAAATCATATGTTGATTGAGATATTGATGATTTTTTTACACCTAAACTGCAGTAAATAGATTTCGAAAATAGTGTGGAAAAAGAGAGAAATTGCTTAAATGTTATCAATTATTTATATAAAAATTACTACCACATTGCCTTAAATCAGAAGACTCTGAATGAAAATAGAGTATGAGGAGAATTAAGTGGCCTAAAGGGAAGCTACCACAATCTTTCTTGAAATAAAGTACAGCTAAGAGAAGAATGTTAACGGGAATTAATGTCTCTGCAGGAGGTATATATCAGACAGGTTGGAGAAAAGTGTTATATTTTGTCTGTATAGTTGTAAAGTACAACCAGCTATGCTGTAAAAAAACTATTGATTTATCTATAAATTGTTAGGCACTCTCAAGTTCTAGCAAATAAATAAAATATGAATTGCTTGCTTGATGCTGTGGAGTGAAACAGTTGAACCCTTTCTACATACAGACGCATTTACGACTTTTAAAAACAGTGTGGCAAATGATTATTCCTTCATTAATAGATAGTTTCTGTATTTTTGCCTCTATGTTCAATTTGAATTGTTTAAATGTTTGAAAGGTTATGACAGCAAGAGAACAAGATCACATTTTCAGATGTACAGTCTGATCTATTTATTCTCTGTTTGCTGTTCGTATTATCTTTCACTGCAATTAGATAAAATGTGAAGTATTTGATAAAGGTTACAATTGTAACTGAAGTGATATTAATTCAGATTGGTAGATTGGATTGTAAAGGATTATAATTTGAGACAGTGCTGTGAATAAGTAAACAAAGTGAAAGTTCTAGGATGCTGCCTTAACCTGTGTGTGTAAGATTAAACTATCTATGTTTGTATGTTAGCTTCCGGATATCTTTTTGTGGATTATTGGTCTAAATGACTGAAGGTAAACAAAATGACTATAACTATACTTTTTATAGATTTTCACAACAAATGATTTTTTTATTTATAATATGTGGCTTTTTTTAATGTTAAAACCTTTCCCAGTTACAATAAATCTGCAGCAAACGACTTTAAAATTTTCAAGAACAATATCTAGAAAATCTATATAAATGATTGTAGAATTATTGAAAAGAGTTAAAGTCATTGTGGCAAATGGAGAAATTGTTCTTTATGAGCCCTTTTTAGCTCTAATGGCCAAAGGCCAGAAGAGCTTATGTTGTGGCGTGGTGTCCTTCTGTGTGCATGCGTCCATGCGTCCGTAAATAATTGCTTGTGAACGTGATACAGTCCTCAGTTTTGATTGTATCTCAATCAAACTTATACAGTAGTTAGATATCCATGAGGGCTCAGTTCCTTTCGCAAACCAGCCAGATCCGCCCATGCAAGACTGGATTAGGGCCCTTGAAATTGTCAAAATTGCTATAATAGAGCTTGTGAACACAATTGAGGCTCCATTTAGTATCTGATCTTCACCAAAGTTACACAGTAGTTGGGTATCTATGAGAGTTTGGTTCCTTTCGCAAACCAGCTAGATCCATGCAAGACTGGATTATGTCCCTTGAAATTGTCAAAATTGCTATAAAAGAGCTTGTGAACGCGATAAAGTCAACAGTTTTGATTGATATAATAGTTTGACAAAGTATGTTCAAAGTCGTCTGCTGCAGAATTGTTGAATGAGGGAAAATGTTAAGTTGTTAACAACAGTTGACTGCTGCAGAGGCAAATGGACTCTTTTATTCACAGCCCAAAGTCAATTAGATGTTAAGAATAATTTATTGCTTATTATTTAACCCTTTTCTACATACAGATGCTTTCTGATGCCTCTGCAGCAGACGACTTTTGAAAACATTGTTACAAAAGGAGAAATTGCTCAGTTTAATTGCTCAAAACAAGCAATTTCTCCTTCTGCCACAATGTTTTTAACTTTATTCAATAAATATGCCTTCATTTATAGAAAGTTTCCATGTTTTTGCTTAGATGTTTTCAAAGTCGTCTGCTGCAGATTTGTTGTATGAGAGAAAGGGTTTAGGTTGGATTTTACTTTTTCAAAAATTTATATATATTTAAACAAGCAAGCTCATTTTGACGCAGCGGCAGCAGAAGATTTTGGCCGTATTTTCTTTTCATTTGGATTCACTTATTGTACTTCATTTAATATATAGATTTTTCATATGTTGATTGAGATGTTTCAAAAGTTTTCTGCCGCAGATTTGTTGTATGTTGGAAAGAGTTAAATATTGTATTTGTTTGAGGTTGGAATGATTTCGAGATAGAACCTTAATCAGGTAGGTTTCATTCGTCTCACTGTTGCTTTTGGGGGGGATGGGGGTCATGTATATGTGTTAACCTTAAAACAATGGTTTTTTGGTGGGGATCGGTCATGTATGTGTTTACCTTAACACAATGTTTTCTTTTTTTTTCTTTTTTTTTGGGGGGGGGGGGGGGGGGGGGGGGGGGGGGAAAGGGGGACACATGTATAATATGTGTTTACCTTAACGGTATGGGGTCATGTTTATGTGTTAACCTTAACTCACTGTTGTTTTCTGGGGTTTGGGGGGGGTCATGTATATGTTTTTACCTTAACACAATGTTGTTGTTGTTGTGGGTATGTGTGTTTACCTTAACTCATTCCCACCTGCAAACACATTTGTCTCAATGTTGTTTTTTGGGGGATGGGATCTGGTATATGTGTTTACCTAAACTCTTTCCCACCTGCAGACTCATTATGGTGCATGTGCAGCAGACGACTTTTGAAAACATTGTGACAAAGGAGAAATTAGTCATAACAATTAAGCAATTTCTCCAAATGTCAAAATGTTTTCAACTTTATCCAAAAAAATACACTTTGGTTTATAGATATTTGTCTATATTTTTGAAGAGAATATTTCCATAGTCGTCTGCTGCATATTTGTTGATTGTGTGAAAGGATGGATGATGATATTATACATCTAAACAGCTGTGATACATGATTATATTTGTGATAATGTAACAGTGATAGCTGTAGGGTCATTTTAACATGACAGAGATCCATGTATTTACATTTAATCTTCAGGGATAATTTGTTTTATCATTAACCTTTTCCCATGTATAGAAGCTATCTGACACCTCTGCAGCAGAGGACTTTTAAAAACATTGTGGCAAAAGGAGAAATTGCTCATAATGAGCTCATTCCCCTTTTGCCAGAATGTATTCAACTCTATCAAGAATTTATGCTTTCATTTATAGAGATTTTCTATGTCTTTTACTTGATAATTTCAATGTAGTCTGCTGCAGATTTGTTGAATATGGAAAAAGGTTAACCCTTTCCCTCAAATAGACGCTTTCTGACACCTCTGCAGCAGACGTCTTTTTGAAAACATGGTGACAAAAGAAGAAATTGCTCATGATGAGCAGTTTCTTCTTTTGTCACTATGTTTTCCACTTTTAGTCATTGGTTATCTATTCAATTTAGAGATTTTCCATTGTTTGACAAAATATATTTAAAGTCATCTGCTGCAGATTTGTTGAATATGGAAAAGGGTCAATTAAGGTACAGTAATATGGGTCAGTGACCAACTTTTATAGTGATGAATTCTCATCATGGAAATAAAAGAGCAAGCTTTCTCACATACATACACTTTCTGACAGCAATTTTCTTTTAAACATTGTGGAAAAAGGAGAAATTGTTTTACATAGAGATATATAGGGAAAAACTTTGAAAATCTTCTTGTCTACAATGCTACAAATCTCAATTTAAAGGTTCCAAAAGTGAAAACAGAGCTATACAAAAAATCATTTAGCTATTCTGGTCCGATTTTATGGAATAGTTTGCCACAATCAATACGTAATACTCCAAGCCTTAATACATTTAAAGAAAAAATTAAGGATTATCTATTAAATCATGCTAACTTAACTAAAAATGATTGACATTGTTTTTGTTCTTTAAAAAGTTACTTGAGTGTTGTATATGAATGACGTAATTGTATGAATTTTGCTTCATGCTCATAATAGCATAGTTGTTGTATTCATGTTTGTATGTTACTTTTCCATTTGATGTATCTGAGGGCCTCAGGGAAGATTAGTGTATACTAACTGTATTTACCCTCGTAAAATAAAGTATTATTATTATTATATTATTATTATTATTGTCTGAAACCGAAAGGCCTAGAGCTTAGATATTTGGTGTGTAACATTGTATCTTGGTCCTCTATTAAGATTGTTCAAATTATGCCCCTAGGGTCATTCCAATACCAAAGAAAGATCATACTGATGTTTGTTTCTCTTTGTGTTGACATAATATTGTTTTTGGGAAACAAGGTGACAAATAGTTTGGATGCTTGCTACACACAATCAAGCTCTTAATACGTTATGATCGAAAACATTTGAAAACCAGTCTTATCACTTTTTGTAATGCCAATTTAAGTGTTGATTAAACTAAGATTGAAAACAACCGAAAACCAGTCTTCCATATACAAGGCTCTCACTAGGCTTAAATTTTAGGGAGAAGTGACTTCTCCCTCCGGGCAATTTAGGGCGAAGTGGGGAGACTTTAGGGAGAAGTAGGGAGACTTAAGGGAGAAGTGATATTTCTTGTGTGTCGTTTCGCGTCGTAACCGCATCGCATCGTAATCGCAATTTTTGGGATAGAACACATTTACTTAAACAAAGATGAATGTTTTATTATTTCAACTTCGCCTTGACTGAGATTTTGGGCGAAGTCGACCTCGCTTTGATCGAGTGAATGGGCGAAGTCAGAAATTTTTAGGCGGCCACTTCGCCCAAATCGCCCCCTCGTGAGAGCCCTGATATATATAGACAGCTATATTTAGGCAATGTGGAAGTCAGTCCGGATTGTCAGAATTTCTAAAGAAATGTTACAACAAACAACAACAAACTAACAAACTAACAAATCTTTTCTTATTTTTGCCTGTGGAAAGGGTTAATAAAATCCTAAATTTCGAGAAACAGTTATAATTGAGTATGACTTTGAAAAGGTACCAGCTGACTTTTGTGAATAATGCAGGTACCAGCTGACTTTTTTTGAATAATTCAGGTTCAGATCAGCCTTTGCATCAGAATCAATCTTTTCAAAATGTACAAAATTATGCAGAAGATAAAACAAACAAATACAAAAAAAAAACCTGTAAAAGTGATTTGTTTTGCTACAGGTGTAGAACCTGATCTCTTTTTTGTAAAGGTTGATTTGTACCTTTGTGCATGGACTGGCTGTAAAAAGTATATACAACACCGGGGAAAGTTGAAAAACCTCATTACAGATGTTGTCTGGAGTGTCTACTGGGTAATAAAGAAAAAACAGATCTTGGAAACTGATGTCTTTTTGATCTAGATGTATGCATATTAACCCTTTCCCTCACATAAACGCTTCTGCAGCAGACGGCTTTTTGAAAACATAGTGACAAAAGAAGAAATTGCACAAAACGTGCAATTTCTCCTTTTGCCACAATGTTTTCCACTTTTTGTCATAGGTTATCCATTCAATTATGGAGATTTTCTATGTTTTGACAAACAACGTTCAAAGTCGTCTGCTGCAGAATTGTCGTATGAGGGAAATGGTTAACCCTTTCCAATAAACAACAAATCTGCAGCAGAAGACTTTGAAACAAATCTTTATATGAAAGTATATTTATATAAAAAGTTGATTTGAAAACATTGTGACAAAAATAGAAATTGATCATTTTGAGCAATTTCTCCTTTATTGTTTTCAAAAGACGTCTGCTGCACTGGCGTCAGAAACCGTCTGTTTGTGGGAAAAGGTTAATGACTTTATCGAAAGCAGTTGTATGTACATCCTGTAACCAGACAACAGTTTTGCATGAAACACTCAATCTGTACTGTTTACATAGCGGCTGACTTTAACTTTTTCCCTCATCTAGACGCCCTTTGACGCCTCTGCAGCAGACGACCCACAATATTTTCAACTCTATTCCATTATAAGCTTGTCTGTTTTTCAAAGAAAAAAAGTCTAGGTATTGTCAAGGTGATACCCTTGGCTTTGTTGTTGTCTGATCATCACAAAACTTTAACTTAATAAACGTACAACATTTTAAATGAAACTAGGTACACATGTTCCTAGGAACAATTCTCATTCTTATAGCAAGTCACATAGCTCTGGCTTTAAAAATTATTCAGATGTGCCCCTTTTTAGCTCGCCTATTCGAAGAACCCTTTCCAACATACAGCAAATCTGCAGCAGACAACTTTGAAAACATCTTGGCAAAAATTTGAAAAATCTCTATAACTATTTGTATAATAATTGAATAAAATTGAAAACAATGGCAAAAGGAGAAATTGCTTGTTTTGAGCAATATTTCCTTTTGTCACAGTGTTTTCAAAAGTCGTCTGCTGCAGATGCATCAGAAAGCGTTTATATGTGGGAAAGGGTTAAAATTAAGACAGATATATAGAAAAGTCAGAAAAAAGTATTGAATAAACAGAAATCAACTCAGTGATTTATTGAGGGCTGGATATTTTCAGGTATTTTGAAAGATACAGATGAAATTAGTTTTGTTGCGATTGTTTTTTGCAATGTACAATTTTCTATTCATAAGTTGCAAGTTGCAAATTTGACCAATTTGAACCATTTCCCACATAGAGACACATTTTACACATCTTTAGCAGACCCCTTTTGAACACACAATGGCAAAAGGAGAAATTGCTTATAACAAACTATTTCTCCATTACAAGAGATTTTTCTGATGCCTCTGCTACGGTGGCACAGAGGTGACATCCGCAACACTTTATTTATATTGTGGCCACAAGTTACTAAGTTGGCTACCTGGGCGACTGTTTTGCCTTTTATGGCTAATATATAGTGAAAAGTATAAAAACTCTTCTCCTCCTAATGTATCTGGCCGATTTTCAAATAATTTTGTAGAAGTGTTCCTAGGATGACCTATTTTCTGATCCTTTAGGAAATATTTGTAGCACGTGGAAAACATTTTGGGAAAAAGAGATATTGCCCAAAACAAGCCAATTTGACTTAAATAAACAGATTTCTGCCTGGTTATCATCAAAATACAGAACTACAAGGGAAAGAGTTTAAAGCCAGTAGAAGAAAACTTGTATTCTGTGAAGGCTTGTTTTTATTTGATATTAGATGGTCAAATTATGTGCATGATATTATCATGAAAGCTTTAAAATAATTAGTCGCCGGGCAGAAGCCCGCGACTTCTATTTTTAATAGCTTTTCGGAAATCACATGGGAGGGCGGCTTATTATTAGAAAGAAACAAATCTAGATGATTTGAACATATTACAATTGTGGTTGTTTACGAACACTAATAAATGACACATCTAAAATGAAATAAATATTCCGATTTTTTAATGTTTGCAGTTTTTTTTATTTCACTCGCATTTAAGTTTTTTGTCTTATTTACGAAGACAAAAGTGGTCCCTTCAAGACGTGAACCAACACCCCCTAATGCAGACTCTTATGTGTCATCATTGAGGTCAATTTCGGATTCTCCTTTTAATAGCAATTTTAACTTACTAAATGTTGTTTTCATGTTCAAAGAGATGTCTTGATTTGTGTAGAATTCATTTAATAATGTTAATCCATGAATATCTAAAGTAGGAACTGTTTCTAAGCTAAATATAGACCCTATTCTGTTGTGTAGTTTCGTGACCTTTAACATCGATTTTCGCGCATGCGCATTTCAATATGAAAAAGCGAGTGATATTATTTTATTTTAGACAAGTACAAGACGAATGTTTGACGCAAAGATTGACAAACATTGAAATTATATGAATGAATACTATTATTTAAATAATTAACAACAGCAAAATTAAATTTAAGCCAGATAAATGTGTACACATTTCGTTAATTTTTTATAGATACCCTAATGTATAGGTATGTATATAAAATTTATAAGCAAATGTTTTCATTACTACGTTCCTAATGTTTGAATAGACTAAGGAAAGTCAAGAATACATAAATAAATCAATGCAGTCTTTTCCGGCGACATTGATGCCTTGCATCAACTTTCTCTTGTATTTTTATTAGAACTATTAGTAAGACAACATGTGGTAAAATAATTGTTTAACCCTTTCCCACATACAGCAAATCTGCATCAGACGACTTTGAAAAATGTCTACTCAAAAACATGGTAAATCTCTATCTCTAATCTCTAATTACTGAACAAAGTTGAAAACATTGTGGCAATTGGAGAAATTGCTCGATTTGAGCAATTTCTCCTTTTGTCACGATGTTTTCATAAGTCATCTTCTGCAGATTTATCAACATACGTCTATAGGTGGAAATGGGTTAAAAGTGGTAGAAATAATGTTTTAAAAATGGTATAAATCATATTTTCTTCCAACAGGGTCCTAGACCATAATATGACAGGTAAACAATATTTACTGTTTCACCAATTCCTCACCTTGTTCTGAACATATAGAAGAGGACAATTTGTGTGTAGACTGTCTTAACCCTTTCCCTCATATAGACACTTTCTGACGCCTCTGCAGCAGACAGCTTTTTGAAAACAAATTAGTGACAAAAGAAGAAATTGCACAAAACATGCAATTTCTCCTTTTGCCACAATGTTTTCCACTTTTAGTCATAGGTTATCCATTCAATTATAGAGATTTTCTAACTTTTGACAAAATATGTTCAAAGTCGTCTGTTGCAGAATTGTCGTATGAGGGAAAGGGTTAAAGGCAGGATGGCATTTCATAGCGATCACTTCTTTATCAATATAAGCTCACACTTTGAGATTTGTTTAACCCTTTCCCACATACAACAAATCTGCAGCAGACCACGTTGAAAACATACCGTTAAAAAAATGGAATCTCCCTTTAAAAGAAAGAACAGTAATTGAATAGATTTTAAAGCATGGAGACAAAAAACGTCTTCTGCAGAGGCGTCAGAAGGCGTTTATATGAGGGAAAGGGTTAAAGCTTTCCTGAGCAGGAAGTATATGTGAGCTCTTGTAATCACTTATTATCCATCGGCGTCTTCATCAACAGTTCATTTGCATTTTCCTGCACACAACTTTTTCTCCTAAAACAATGGACCAATTTCAAATAATAACATAGGAATGTTCCTAGTAGGAGATCCTTTTTCAAAGTTATTTGAAAACTTTAATTCTATGCAAAATTTTGGTTATAGCAGCTCCAGAAAGTTGGGAAAAGCCAAATCATTAATAAATCTTCTTGTCTAAAATTACTTGCCTGCATGATTTGAAAATGATTTGGCCCAAATGGTCCATGGATGACCCTCTACCAAGACTGTTTAGATAATTCCCAACTGTTTCAAACCATGGCTTCCAGCGGGTGAATCTTGTTTTCATTAGATGTGTAAAGTAAAAACTTCACCAAGTTTGTTGAAATTATACTAATCTGATTAAAAACATTGTATGCTGACATGGGACGGCACTTTGTTTTCCTTATATTTATAGAGTTGGAAAATTGAAAATTAAATAATTTGACTATATGACCTTCATGTGGTTTTTTTTGTGAACTAAACATCTGTGCTATACTTGTCAGTGCCATCCCTCTATCCCATCCCAAAACCTGCCAAAAATATACAACACTGCCTTGTCCAAATACCCACCATTACTGTTCAATTATTTCCTTATCAATCCTCTGTAAGCGCTTAAACTTGTTTGGCGTGCATGCATGGTCACGGATTTCGCTTACACTTATTCAACATGTTGACATCACAGAAACAAGGTCAATAAAGGAAAATATTGTTCAAACTCCGGAGGCCGCATTTTTACTTTGAGCAAGTTGAAACTTTGTCAGAATGTTGTCTTGATGATATCTAGTCCATGTTGGAATATGGGTCATATATTCAGGTAAACAAATATAGATCACTAGGCCAAATGAAGGAAAATCTTGTTAACACTGTGGAGGTTGCATTCAGAATAATTGTCTTGATGTGTTTTGCATTGCAGTACATTGTATAATTAAGGTGAGCGAACTAGGGCCATCATGGCCCTCTTGTTTTATTTAGTTAAGTGCTTTTAAAATGTTTCGTTGAGCTTATCCTGCTTTACTTGAGAAATTCATTATTTTAATATATCTTTTGAAAGAGAAAAACACACACCTTAAGTTATAAAATGAACATATTTTGTTTATAAAATAGTGTTTTGTTTCGTTATAGCAAGGCCATTGTGAAGACTATTTTGAACCTTTATTCGGATACATGTACAGAGAATTATCAGATGTATACATTTTCTTTCCTGGTAACATGTTGTTACTCCATATTCGTTGTCAGTTTATGAAATAGTTTAACCCTTTCCCTCATACCACGAATCTACACCTGACAACTTTGAAAACTCACCTGAAAACATTTGGGAACTCGCTTTAAATGAAAGTAAAATAATTGAATAGAGTTAAAAACATGGCGACAAAAGGAGAAGTTTATTCTTTTGTCACTGATTTCAAAAAGCCGTCTGCTGCAGTGGCGTCAGAAAGCGTCTATATGAGGGAAAGGGTTAAGAAATGTCAATTATTTTTTTTGGCATCCTGTTTCGATGGGAACACTAATATATAGAGGATATTTGTTTGTTTTGAGTGGATATGGAATATATCTCATCGAGACGTGATACGTAGCGCGAGTGAAAATGTTAAAATTGTATCACTTCGAGTTGAAATATATTCCATATACACTCAAAATAAACAAATTTTCTTTTTATTTAATGACAAATTGATGAAAAACAAATAATATACCCATTATGTATTTCTTTATATATAACTTGTGTAGTATAACATGACCGAATACTAGGAAAATGACGTCACGTCAGCGGTTTGACGTCATAAAGTTAGTCCCTTTGACGTCATTTATTCATATTCCACAGTGTGGAATAAGGATTTTATTTCACTGATAGAACACAGTATTTCATCACTTAGCATTAAATAATAACTCTTATTTCATAGTCGTTTCTTCCGGAATTTGTTTGACAACATTCATTTTTCCAAAGAACTTTTTAATTATCAGTTTAATAATATATTTGAGTTCTTACCGAGTACATGAAAACAATAATGCTTTTGCAAACATTTGAAAAATGGTACCTTTTCTAGCCGTGGTAACACATTTAAAAGCCATATTCACTGCAACTTTTTAAATTATTTGATAGAAGAGTTGATGATATCCATGGATCCATTATTTATTTTTAACCCGCATGTCGGCAATAATTGTATAGACATTAAAGCAATTCATTATTTTGGGAAAGTTTGAAAAATGATATATATTGTAGCCATGGTAACAGATTTTAGAAGCACTCCTCCCCATAGCTTTTGCGCAATATTAATTTAGAAGTGGTGTTAATGTTCATGTATCCATTATTATGTCTCCCCCATTCATGGGGAAACATATTGTTTTTGCCCTGGCCGTCTGTCTGTCCGTCTGTCACACTTGTTTCCACTCAATAACTAAAGAACGCTTGGGCGTAGGAACTTAATACTTGGTATCCAGGTTGGTCATGACAGTAGATGACTCCTATTGATTTTGATGTCAGATGGTCAAAGGTTAAGGTCATTGTGACCTTGTGAGGTAAAAAATGGTTTCCGCTCAATAACTGAAGCTTGGGCCGAAGAACTCCATACTTGGTGTGCAGTTTGGTCCTAACCAGTAGATGACCCTTATTGATTTTATTTGTTTTGAGGTCACAAGGTTAAAGGTCAAGGTCAGGGTAACCTTCAGCTGAAAAATAACTCAAGAATGCTTATGCCCAGGAACTTCAAATTTGGTGTGCAGGTTGGTCCTAACCTGTAGATGACAACTATTTATTTTGATGTCAGTAGGTCAAAGGTCAAGGTCACAGTGACCTTGGGCTGAAAAATGGTTTCTGCTTAATAACTGAAGAATGCTTGGGCCCAGGAACTTCGCACTTGGTGGTCACCACCAGCAAATGACCCATATTGATTTTGAGCTCACTTGGTCAACGACCATCATTTCTTTTCCTCCCCTACGACCACACAAATGGGGAGACAAGCTTTTTCAAAAAAGCATTCTCTAGTTCATTTTAATTCACAAAGCTGCATTAAATTTTAATAAACATTTAAAAACTGCCTCAAAATAGTATTTTTTTTCTATTGTGCTATTTTTCGACTTCACCAAATGGGTTAAAAATCTTTGGAATAACAATGGAAAGTCTGAACAAATATAGTTGTTGCAATAAAACAATGAAGAAAATGTGATAATGGCAGATATTGCACCATGTGTTCTGCAAAATGTTTGAAATTACAGTGAACTTTTCGTCATGTCGAATTGGATAGTATAATCAAGAATATGTAACATACAGCAGCAGACGACTTGGGAAATATAAAGGCACAAATTTGGGAAATCTCCATAAATGTCAGTTATATTATTAGTCCCCTACCGGCGTGCCGAAGGGGACTCTTAGGTTTGCACTCCGTCCGTCAGTCCGTCAGTCCGTCAGTCCGTCAGTCAGTCCATCTGTCAGTCAGTCAGTCAGTCCGGCAAATCAGTTTTCCGCACCGGAATCCAGTTCTTTGTCCGGAGCATATCTCCGAAACTATACTACCTAGGTCTATGAAATTCCATATGTGGATATATCTCATCAATGCGGAGTGCAGTGCATATGAACCATAACTCTTGCTTCCCTAATTTTTGAGTTATTTCCCTTTCTTTATTTTCATACTTGATTTTTGTCCGGAGCATATCTCCAAAACTGTACTAGCTATGGTTATGAAATTTCACACATGGATGCATCTCATCAAGGGGGAGTGCAGTGGACATGAACCATAACTCTTGCTTGCCTAATTTTTGAGTTATTTCCCTTTCTTTATTTTCATACTTGATTTTTGTCCGGAGCATATCTCCATAACTATACTAGCTATGGCTTTGTCCGGAGCATATCTCCAAAACTGTACTAGCTATGGCTATGAAATTCCATATGTGGATACATCTCATCAATGCGGAGTGCAGTGCATATGAACCATAACTCTTGCTTCCCTAATTTTTGAGTTATTTCCCTTTCTTTATTTTCATACTTGATTTTTGTCCGGAGCATATCTCCAAAACTGTACTAGCTATGGTTATGAAATTTCACACATGGATGCATCTCATCAAGGGGGAGTGCAGTGGACATGAACCATAACTCTTGCTTGCCTAATTTTTGAGTTATTTCCCTTTCTTTATTTTCATACTTGATTTTTGTCCGGAGCATATCTCCATAACTATACTAGCTACGGCTATGAAATTTCACACATGAATACATCGTATCAAGGGGGAGTGCAGTGGACATGAACCATAACTCTTGCTTGCCTAATTTTTGAGTTATTTCCCTTTCTTTATTTTCATACTTGATTTTTGTCCGGAGCATATCTCCATAACTATACTAGCTATGGCTATGAAATTTCACACATGAATACATCGTATCAAGGGGGAGTGCAGTGCACATGAACCATAACTCTTGCTTCCCTAATTTTTGAGTTATTTCCCTTTCTTTATTTTCATACTTGATTTTTGTCCGGAGCATATCTCCAAAACTGTACTAGCTATGGTTATGAAATTTCACACATGGATGCATCTCATCAAGGGGAGTGCAGTGGACATGAACCATAACTCTTGCTTGCCTAATTTTTGAGTTATTTCCCTTTCTTTATTTTCATACTTGATTTTTGTCCGGAGCATATCTCCATAACTATACTAGCTATGGCTATGAAATTTCACACATGAATACATCGTATCAAGGGGGAGTGCAGTGCACATGAACCATAACTCTTGCTTCCCTAATTTTTGAGTTATTTCCCTTTCTTTATTTTCATACTTGATTTTTGTCCGGAGCATATCTCCAAAACTACTAGCTATGGTTATGAAATTTCACACATGGATGCATCTCATCAAGGGGGAGTGCAGTGGACATGAACCATAACTCTTGCTTGCCTAATTTTTGAGTTATTTCCCTTTCTTTATTTTCATACTTGATTTTTGTCCGGAGCATATCTCCATAACTATACTAGCTATGGCTATGAAATTTCACACATGAATACATCGTATCAAGGGGGAGTGCAGTGGACATGAACCATAACTCTTGCTTGCCTAATTTTTGAGTTATTTCCCTTTCTTTATTTTCATACTTGATTTTTGTCCGGAGCATATCTCTAAAACTGTACTAGCTATGGTTACGAAATTTCACACATGGATGCATCTCATCAAGGGGGAGTGCAGTGGACATGAACCATAACTTTTGCTAGCCTAATATTTTAGTTACTTCCCTTTCTTTATTTTCATACTTGATTTTTGTCCGGAGCATATCTCTAAAACTATACTACCTATGGTTATGAAATTTCTCACATGGATACACCTCATCAAGGGGGGTTGCCGTGCAGATGAACCATAACTCTTGCTTGATTAATTTTTGAGTTATTGCGCGGGCGGAATCCAGTTCTTTGTCCGGAGCATATCTCCGAAACTATACTACCTAGGTCTATGAAATTCCATATGTGGATACATCTCATCAATGCGGAGTGCAGTGCATATGAACCATAACTCTTGCTTCCCTAATTTTTGAGTTATTTCCCTTTCTTTATTTTCATACTTGATTTTTGTCCGGAGCATATCTCCAAAACTGTACTAGCTATGGTTATGAAATTTCACACATGGATGCATCTCATCAAGGGGGAGTGCAGTGGACATGAACCATAACTCTTGCTTGCCTAATTTTTGACTCAAAAGTGCAAACCGGTAGGGGACTATGGTATTGCTTGCAATCCTCCAGTTACTTGTTGAATTAATAATGGGCAATTTCTTCTTTTGCCACAAATTTCTCCTTAGCCGTCTTCTACAGATGCATCAAAATGCACCTTTACGTGTGAAAAGATCAAATGATTTAATAAAATGAATTTAGATAGTAATTTAGAGATAAGATAATGATATTAATTAACTAGAGTTACAAGACTCAATTGTCATCATGGTCCAGTATTTGGGGTTACTATGTGTAAGCTTACTGGTAAAGAGCATTTTCACCTTTCTCCCTGATGTTTTTCTTCAATAATGTTTTCCTTCCATCATGTTTTAAGTACTATTTCAATCAATCTTTCCATTTTTCAAATTTTACTTATGTATCCAAAGCAGATGTCTCTTAAAAATAGCATATCAGGTAAACAGATAAATCTTTGTATGTAAACAAATACAAATGTACTCAACCCTTTCCCTCATACAACAAATCTGAAACTGACGGCTTTGGAAACATCAATTAATCCGACTTGAACCTACACTGTTTGGGTTTCAAGTTCAGTGTGTTACTTAACAAGCTATAGTGAAAATTGACGGCAATATTGGTACATAAGAAGACAGAAATGCTCATGGTGAGCAATTTTGTTGCCTTTTGTCTGTTGCACGGCATCAACAATTTCTTTAAACAATATCTCTTAAATTAGTGGGTACACTAAAATAGTTTTTGTGGCGATTGGTTTGACAATCACCACAATGCTAACAGAAACAACAACAACGAAACAATTTACATAGTCAGTTTTATACAGCCCGTTGACTTTTTATTCCTTATCGCAAATAATAATCATGTCAGTGCTACTTTGGTACCGGATTGATACTAAGATTTGAGATTTATTGAGATAATATCTACATAGAGTTAAATTATGTAAATATTATCTTTCTTCATGTTTGGGCAGATAATAAATATCATTGCGCGTTCTATAACTCGCATAATAATCAGGGTTTTCAATAAACGGCGAAACATGGCCATTTCGTTTTGTCAAAATCGCCGGTTCAAATATGTGCCAATTATTAAAGGTGTTATTTAAAATATATGAATAAATAGACTATATTCTCAGGAGTATTCTGTGATCGCTGCTAGCACTCGCCGAAAGTCAACGATTAACGATGACGTATCCTTTGTTTAGGTGTCTTCGACAAGGTCCGCGTCTAAATTCCTGACTTTCATCAGATCAATTGAGCGCTTTAAGTTGTCTGCTGCAGATTTGTTGTATGTGGGAAAGGGTTGTTAGAAACTTTTCACATATAATTAGTAAATAGTAAATTCTCTGAAATGTACATATAGTTTAAATTTGTGTTAACTACTTGAACATATGGCTGATAAATTATTTGTGTTGGTAATTAGCCCCAACACTCTCATTTGGCTGAGATTCAACAAATTATTATCCCTTTCCCACCTGCAGACGCATTTTGACGCAGTAGCAGCAGACAACTTTTGAAAGCTTTTGTGGCCAAAGGTGAAAATGCTCATGATCGATGAGCAATTTCCCCTTTGGCCACAATGTTTTCAACTTTATTTTAAAATTAAGCTTTCTTTTATGGAGATTTTTCAGGTTTTTGTCACCATGTTTTCAAAGATGTCTGCTGCAAATTTGTTGTATGTGGGAAAGGGTTTGAGGGTGGGAAATGGACTCCTTTCCCCCTTCCCTTTCTCACTTGTAGACCTATTTTGATGCATCTTCACAAGGTGACTTTTGAAAACATTGTGGCAAAAGAGAGATTGCTCAAAATGAGCTATCTCTCCTTTTGTAACAATGTTTTCAATTGTATACAATAATATTACACATAGAGGTTTTTCATATTTTTGTGCATATGTTTTCGAAGTCGCCTGCTGCAGAAGTGTTATATGTGGGAAAGGGTTAAAACAGGACTATTAAGCTGTAGATCAACCTAGGCACAGATTAATTTGGTTATTTAGTACCTTAAGATACTCTGTAGCAGATATATATATTTTTTTAGAACTTGCTTGTAAAAAAAAAGAGAAATTGCTTGTTATTCTGATTTATCTCTTGAGACCTGTCTAATCACGGTCATTAATTGTGAGTTACAAAATCCACATCACACAAATCTGCTACTGATGACTTTGAAAACGTCTCATCTAATACAAAAATATGGAAATACCTATGAATGGCGTTTAAATACTGAACAGAGTTGAAAACATATTGACAAAAGGACAAATTGCACATCATGAGTAATGTCTCCTTTTGCAACACTGTTTTCAAAAGTCTTCTGATGCAGTTGCAGTTGCTCTGGAATCACCCCTACTCCCTCCTAATTATTTTGTTTGGAATAAGAGGATATCCAAATGATTTTTAACTCACCAGGGTCCAATTCCAACAACCTTACTTAGCGCTAAGTAATACTTAACCCTCTCCCTCATATAGACGCTTTCTGAGGCCTCTGCAGCAGAAGGCTTTTTGAAAACATAGTGACAAAAGAAGAAATTGCACAAAACGAGCAATTTCTCCTTTTGCCACAATGATTTCCACTTTTAGTCATATGTTATCCATTCAATTATAGAGATTTTCTGCTTTTTGACAAAATATGTTCAAAGTCGTCTGCTGCAGAATTGTCGTATGAGGGAAATACTTTTTTCAGCATTGATGTTTTCAATGCAGATGACTATCAATGTCATACCACTTAAACAGTATACATGAATTTGTATTGTTTGAATCTTTACAGAGCCGACCAGATCCAGCAAAAGTCACAAATTGGAGATGGTGATGCTTCTGGTACCCAGGATGGACCTGTAGATCCCCCTGGGAGCCTGACAGCTGAAATTGTTACAACACCAACTGATGCCGCAGCAGCGGGGCATATTCATGTTACACTAGTAGGGAGCCAGGAACCAGAGAATACAGAGATGGGTAATTCAGGATCCATGGCCATACAGCAAGTACAGCCTGCAGGAGGGGATCATGTTGCAATGGGCTTTGTGAAGACTAAAGAAGACAGGAAGAAAAAAGGTGTTTATTTTTATGTAGTGGAGCATACTAGTGCAAACCGGTCTATCTTTGCCCCATTTCAGTCACATTTAGAATTTTCCCTGGACCTGACATGTCTTTTGGAATGGAACTTAGTAGCTATCATAACCAAATCAAATAGTCACTTTTAACCATTTTCCACAGACAGCAAATCTGCATTATAGCTTTGTAAACATCTAGGCAAAATTATGGAAAAGATGTATAAATGAAATTATAATCATTGAATTTAGTTCAAGGAGAAATTGCTCATCCTGTCTACTTCAGGTGATTCAAAATGCTTCTATATGTTGGAAGGGGTTAAATATTTCTGTTGACTTAATTTAACCCTTTCCCTCATATAGACGCTTTCTGATGCCTCTGCAGCAGATGGCTTTTTGAAAACACTTTCCCTCATATAGACGCTTTCTGATGCCTCTGCAGCAGATGGCTTTTTGAAAACATAGTGACTAAAGAAGAAATTGCACAAAACGTGCAATTTCTCCTTTTGCCACAATGTTTTCCACTTTTTGTCATAGGTTATCCATTTAATTATAGAGATTTTCCATTTTTTGACAAAATATGTTCAAAGCCGTCTGCTGCAAAATTGTCGTATGAGGGAAAGGGTTAACTAACTTGATTCAATAATCATAGTACCACTAAGTTAAAGAGCTATTGCATATTTCAAAACCATCTGCTGTAGAAATGTAGTAGGTTATCCCTGATTCCCTTAACCCTTTCCCTCATATGCCAATTCTGCAGCAGATGACTTTGAACATATTTTGTAAAAAAGCAGAAAATCTCTATAATTGAATGGATAACCTACCTATGGAAAACATTGTGGCAATTTCTTCTTTTGTCAATATGTTTTTAAAAAGCTGTCTGCTGCAGAGGCATCAGAAAGCGTTTATATGAGGGAAAGGGTTAAGGCCTTTTCTCAGGTACACCCCACTCTAACACCACCTTTCACATTGTTTCAGTTTTAGATGATATATTTCCCGCTACCAGTTTTACAACAACAGAATTGGATGGTGTGGTCAAATTACGAATGTCGGACACAGGTAACTGTGCCATTAAGCCAACAACTGTAATAACAATGTTTAAACAAGTGGCAGAAAAATTACCGGACCATTGTGCCATGGGTATGTTTTCATCTTGATTACAATTTACAAAATAGTTTTGTCTTCTGATGTGTTGACCGTTTCCAACATAAAATAGTTTTGTCTTCCGATGTGTTGACCGTTTCCAACATAAAATAGTTTTGTCTTCCGATGTGTTGACCGTTTCCAACATAAAATAGTTTTGTCTTCCGATGTGTTGACCATTTTCAACATAAAAGGGTTTTTGTCTTCCAATGCTTTGACCGTTTCCAACATAAAATAGTTTTGTCTTCCAATGCTTTGACCGTTTCCAACATAAAATTGTTTTGTCTTCCGATGCGTTGACTGTTTCCAACATAAAATAGTTTTGTCTTCCGATGTGTTGGCCGTTTCCAACATAAAATAAAATCTGCAATAGACTACTTAAAAAATCTAGGTAAAATGTGAAACATCTTAGATAGAGTTGAAAACATTGTGGCAGAAGGAGAAACTTCACATTATAAGCAGTTTCTTCTGTTGCCCCAATGTTTTCTGAAAGTAGTCTGCTGCAGAGGTGTCAGATAGCATCTGTATGTGGGAAAGGGGGGTTTAGTTTTTATATCTGCAATTAAACCACTATCCGGTTTTAAACAACTCTAGAGATTTGATGTTTAATCAACATACAGCAAATATGTAGCAGAGGACTTTGTGAACATCAAGGGATAAGTATGTAAAATCTCCATAAATGAAATATTGGATACAGTTGAAAACATTTTGGCAAGAGGAGAAATTGCTCATTATGCTGCAGAGGCGTCAGAAAGCGTCTACAAATGGGAAAATGGTTAATATGACTAAACATTATTCTCAGGTGTGAAGAGAGAAGGTAAATGGGTGAAGTGGAAGTACAGTGAGTACTACACAGATGTACAGAAAAGTACCAGATCCATGATAGCTGTAAGTACTCATATGCTGATGATGATGATGATTGGGATAATGTGATATGTATGGTTATAGTGATAGTGATAATATTGGCTAATTTAACCCTTTCCACTATAGGACAATTCTGCAGTAGATGACTTCGAACATATTTTGTCAAAAAATAGAAAATCTCCATAATTGAATGGGTTACCTGTGACTAAAAGTTGCCAACATTGTGGCAAAAGGAGAAATTGCTTGATTTGAGCAATTTCTTCTTACATCACTTTTTTTTCAAAAATCCATTCGCTGCAGAGGCGTCAGAAAGTGTATATATATGGGAAAGGGTTAAATATCTATTTAAAAATAACCAATTGCCCGGATAAAATTGTTTTGAAACTGAATTAACTATTTAACTTTTTCCCCACATACAAAAATGGCTTTTAACCCTTTCCCTCATATGACAATTCTGCAGCAGACGACTTTGAACATGTTTTGTCAAAACATAGAAAATCTCCATAATTGAATGGATGACCTATGACAAAAAGTGAAAACATTGTGGCAAAAGGAGAAATTGCACGTTTTGTGCAATTTCTCCTTTTGTCACTATGTTTTAAAAAAGCTGTATGCTGCTGAAAGGTGTCTGAAAGCGTCTATATGAGGGAAAGGGTTAAAGTCATCTAGTCATGAGTATGGTAATATGACTCAATAAATTAAGTATAATCACGGAAGAGAACTGAACTACATTGTGGTAAAAGGAAAAATGGCTCATTATGAGTAATTTCTCCTATTGCCTCAATGTTTTCAAAAATTGTCTGCTGCAGATGCGTTAAACTGTGTTCGCATGAGGGAAAAGGTTAACACATAAGGGCATGGTGTGAAACAGTTAAGTATATCAGTTTGTTGTGTAAGACAGGTTTTAAATGTGGGCAATAACAGTTTGTAATCATTTATGCATTTTCATGCATACATTATAAAAAGCAATTACATGTATACCTGACTGTTTGCGTAAAAACTTGTGTTTTTCCTATTATGCTCAGATCCATATCATGCTCCCTTCTGGCATGTCATTTTAACTAGACAATAATCTTAATTAAACCCTTTCCCACAAACATCAAATCTGTAGCAGACAAATTTGAAAACATATTTGGAAAAATGTGAATCATCTTTCTGCAAATGAAAATATTGTTATTGAATAAAGTTGAAAACATTGTGGCAAAAGGAGAAATTGGTGATTATCTTTTCAAAAATCGACTGCTGCAGATGCATCAGTAAGCATCTGTTTATTGTTTGTCTGTTCACATAACACTACAAACACATTCTCCTCCGAAACCAATGAACCAATTCAAAACAATTTTACAGGTCCTCTTTCAAAGTCGTTCAAAAATTTAATACCATGAAGAACTTTTGTTGCTGTGAATTCAGAAAGAGGGACAAGTGCCAAAACTGAAATAATCTTCTTTCCAAAAGCACTGTACTGATTGAATTTTGTTTTGCCCAAATGTTCCTTTGGCGACCCTCTACCAAGATTGTTAAAACTATTATGGTCAGTTGTTTGCCTAATATGTGTTTTCTAAAAACTTTAAAAAGATTATTGTCCAAAAGGACTTACTCGATATGAAAATATTTTGGCACAAATGTTCCTTGAGTGACCCACTATTAAGATTGTACAAATTATTCCGATCCATTGATAAACATGGCCGCCATGCTTGGGTTGTTTTCTAAAACTAGGCTGTTTGTCAAAAGTTGAATGCTTAATTGATTAGTATTCCAGGTTTCTGATGAAAGATTGTTGTATTAACACATTTCCCATGTATTACAAATCTGCAGCAGACGACTTAGGACACATTTGCACAAACGTATGGAAAATCTCTATAAATGTTTGATTATTGTACATAGTTGCCACAAAAGGAGGAGTTGCTCATCTTGTGCAATTTCTGGGTGTTTTCCACAAAGTTTTCAAAAGATGTCTGCTGCAGATGTATAAGTATATATGTTCATATGTGAAAGGGTAAATAATAAAATATATATGTACTATATAGAGGAGGTGCTAAAATGATTCTATGTTTTTCAGTTAGGTTTAGAACCATATCACAGTGTGGGGATTTTGGGGTTTAATTCTCCGGAATGGTTCATCACATATCTAGCTGCCATGCATGCTGGGTAAGTATTGGGATTGTGTTATTGTTATTATAGCAAAGTGCAATTTAAGCTATTGTGATCACTAACTGTCTGGCGGTTCACATTTTCCTACAAATATGTTCTCCTCCTAAACCAATGAATCAAATTTAAAAATCAATCCTTAATATTGCTCTTAACCAAAATTGTTCAAACCATTCTGCCCTGCTGCTCAAGATGACTGGCAGAGCAACTAGCTTTTTAGCTTCTATTTAAAATTCTGGTGTGCCAGGTGAGCATGTAGGACCATAATGGTCCTCTACTAGAGGTTTTCCAGATCTGAAGTTACTTGAGAAATGTCTATTGAACACTTTCTACTATCTACTAAACAAAATGAAAAATTAAAATTCAAAAAATACTTCATTGAAAAGTTCACTGTCAGTACTGTCTAATGATTGGCTTATCCCTTTCCCTCATATAAACGCTTTCTGACGCCTCCTCAGCAGACGGCTTTTTGAAAACATAGTGACAAAAGAAGAAATTGCTCAAAACAAGCAATTTCTCCTTTTGCCACAATGTTTTCAACTTTTAACCATAGGTTATCCATTTAATTAACTATTGACAAAATATGTTCAAAGTCGTCTGCTGCAGAATTGTTGTATGAGGGAGAGTTAAGACTACATGTGCATCAGACATTTCTGTAAAAGTGCAAGTGTGAATTAGAATTTATTTGCAATTGATGTCATGCATGAGCAATTTATATGCAAGAGAATGTGCTGGACCCAGACATCTCCACTTTTTTCTTTACTTATCTGACCTTCCCTCCCCATTACAGATGCATTTCTACACTTCTGCAGCAAGTTTCTTTTGAAATAATTGTTGCCAAAGGTGAAATCACTCATGAGCTAATTCTTTTCTCCAAATGTTTTTTACACTATATTTTTATTTGAGGAGATTTTCAATTATTTTTGACTAGAAATGTTTGAGATTGTCTGCTGCAGAATTGTTCCATATAGGAAAGGAGGGTTAAGAACTGCTGAAGAGAAGTGAATTAGAGTTGTTTCGCTGTTGCTTGGAATTGCCTATTGATCTAATATAATTGCAGGGGTAAAGCTATGGGTATCTACACAACAAACAACCCAGAGGCATGCCAGTATGTGTTAGAAGACAGCAAAGCTAATTTGGCCGTTGTAGAGAATCATGTACAGTTACAGAAAATTCTAAAAGTTTGGGATAATCTTCCGCATCTCAAAGCCATTATTCAATACACAGGGGAAGTGGCGGAGAGACGGGAAAATGTTTACTCTGTAAGAATCTTAACTTGTACCTCTGGTAAATGATATTTCCCTTGTGCTTTTAGAGGAGGCAACAATCTGCCCGAGGCACATGGGATGTTTCCCTTTTGGAACAGTTAACAATTCTGCCTGAGGCACCTGGGATGTTTCCCTTTAGGAACATTTAACAATTCTGCCTGAGGCACCTGTGAGTTTTGTGTCACCCTGCGTAGCATTGTAGGCACTTAGGGATTACTTTTTTTTTGTCCGGCGTCTGTCGTCACACTTTTTCATCACGTTTTCAAATAACTTTTTTTCTACTCAAAGGATTACATTGAAACTTCTGACAAATGTTTATATCAATGTGTGTGATTGGTCCACAAAAGGGGGATAATCCAAATATTTTTATATCTGAGTTATTGCCCCTTTTTTGTCAAAAATTAAAATTTTCAAATTACTTTTTTTCTACTCAAAGGATTGGATTTAATCTTCTGACAAATGTTTATATCAATCTTTGTGATGGGTTCACAAAAGGGGGATAATCCAAATATTTTTATATCGGAGTTATTGCCCCTTTTCTGTCAAAAATTATAATTTTCTGACAAGGCCCCGGCAGGTGACACACGTGATCCGGGGAGCACTCCATTCTAGTTTCTGTCCGGCGTCTGTCCGTCACACTTTTTCGTCACACTTTCAATAAGCAGGTGCAGGTGACACACATGCTCCGCAGAGCACTCCATTCTAGTTCTCTTTGAGGCACATGTGATGTTTTTCAAACCGTTGTCTGAATACAAAAGGTCTAATGGCAACATTTCAAAATTTCATCCTACGGTAGTTGCCAAGTGATCATAGAGCTATATCAAAGTGATACTATCGCAAATTTTGTTTCAATAAAATTTGCTTAAAACTGTTGGTAATATAGGCTTAACCTTTACGATGTACAAAAATACTGCAGTAGACAGTTTTGCCAACATCAAAGAAAAATTAAATTGAATGTATTATTATTGAATAAAGTTGAAAAAACATTGTTTAAAAGTGAGAAATATGACACCATGTTGGAAAGGATTTCACCCAGGGAACATGAATAATAAAATTTAAATGCGCGCTAAATGACCTTAGCTGTCGATGCGCCATAAAACAATATACATTCATTATACATTGGAAAGGATTAAAAAGGTTTTGTATTTTTCAGTGGGAAGAATTCATGCAGAAGGGTAAAGATGTCCCAGACTCTGATGTCGAGGACAGATTGAGTGTTCAAGGGCCAAACACATGCTGTTCCCTTATATACACGGTATGTACATATCAAAAGTACCTGATATGAAAACTAAAACATGCAAAATGTAATTTCATCAACAACTCAATGCATACATTTATAATGTACCCATTTAAAAACACAACACATAAGTGCATCAAAAGTTCTAGATATTTATACATTTATAAGGTAGCTCATAAAACCAAGTAAACGTAAAGTTTATGAAAAACTGTGCATAAACATTAATAATGTAACCATTTAAACACACAACACATAAGTACATCCAAAACTCAGAATATACATTTTTAGCTCCACTGGCTGAAAGCCAGTCGAGCTTATGTCATGGCGAATTGTCCGTCGTGCATGCGTGCGTGCGTGCGTTAACTTTTTCCTTTAAACGACTTCTTCTCCCTAACCACTTGGCCAATTTGGTTGAAACTTCATGGGAAGCATCCTCTCAATGTCCTCTACTAAATTCCTTCATTTTTTTTTGATCCATTCAAAATTCTGGTTTCCATGGCAACCGAAAGAAAAAAATAGTGAGAACTTAAAAAATCTTCTTCTCCGAAAGTGTCAGGCCGATTTTCAAATAATTTTGTAGAAATGTTCCTTGGGTGACCCTTTATTAGATTCCTTCAAGAAATTTTGATTGGGCGAAAAACATGGCCGCCAGGGGGCGGGGCTTTTTTGCCTTATATAGCTATAGTGAAAACTTAAATAATCTTCTTCTCAAAAAGTGTTCAGCAGATTTTCAAATAATTATGTAGAAATGTTCCGTGGGTGACCCTCTATCAGATTCCTTCAAGCCATGTTGATTGGTAAAAAAACATGGCCGTCACAGGGCGGGGCTATTTTGCCTATATGGCTAAAGAGCAAACTTAAAAAATCTTCTCCTCCAAAAGTGTCAGGCCGATTTTCAAATAATTTTGTAGAAGTGTTCCTTGTGTGAACCTTAATTAGATTCCTTCAAGAAATGTTGATTGGGCGAAAAACATGGCCGCCAGGGGGCGGGGCTTTTTTGCGTTATATAGCTATAGTGAAAACTTAAAACATCTTCTTCTCCGAAAGTGTTCAGCCGATTTTCAAATAATTTTGTAGAAATGTTCATTGGGTGACCCTCTATCAGATTCCTTCAAGCCATGTTGATTGGTCGAAAAACATGGCCGCCAGAGGGCGGGGCTATTTTGACTTAATGACCATAGTGAAAACTTAAAAAATCTTCTCCTCCGAAAGTGTCAGGCATATTTTCAAATAATTTTGCAGAAACATTCCTTTGGTGACACTCTACAAGATTCCTTTAAGCCATGGTGGTTGGTAAAAAAAATAGCCACCACGGGGCAGGGCTGTTTGGAGATTTTATTTTTGCCTTATGGCCGTGGAGCGATACTGGCCCTCTTGGGCCTCTTGTTTATGTGTCCATGAGCTTGGACAGGTTCACTTTTAACCGTCCTAGGCCAACGTCATGGTGACTATATTATTTCTGCATAAAACAACACCAAGCTCTAGCCCTTTCATTGTGGACGGAAATCCTTCATATATCATACACAGGTTCAGTGTCAAGAGAGCTTGGACTGGTTAATACTTCTGTACAAAAGAACACAGCAAGGGGTTTTTATGGTCTACATTATTCTTGTTACAATTGTCTTGAGACCGTAACCTGTTTTTTTTGGCTCATCTGAGCATGAAGTGCTCAAGGTGAGTTATTGTGATCGCCCTATGTCCGGTGTGCGTTGTGCATGCGTCCGTTTACATCTTCTCCTCAGTAACCAGTGGGTCAGTTGGGATGAAATTTCACAGCAAGTATCCTCTCAATGTTCTCTCCATATTTTCTTCAAATATTTTGGATCCATGTATAATTCTTGTTTCCATGGCAACCAAACGATAAAACCTTTAATATTCTTCTTCTCTCAAAATGGTTTAGTTTCCGTATATGTAAATATATTGAAAGCTTTAAAAGTCTTCTTGTTAACTTTGAAAATCTTCACAGGAATTGGTTGGTTTCCTTTCAAATTTGTTCAAAAAATGTGTTTCCATGCATAACTTTAATTGCTTGGGCATTAGAAAAGGGGTAAAATGGCAAAACTCTAAATATCATCTTGTTCAAAAGTACTTGCATGATTTTAAATGAATGTGAGACCCTCTTCCAAGACTGTCAATCCGACAATCAAAGCTGCAAAGGCTGCTTGTTTTTCTACATGTGTATAGTAAAAGCATTACATATCTCCTTGTCCAAATATACTGGCCCAGTTTGAGATTGATTTGGCACAAATGTTGCTTTGGTGATCCTCTACCAAGATTGTTGAATTATTCCGATCCATTGAATAACATTGCTGCTAGGGGGTTGGGATTATTTCCCTTATATGTATGTGTAGTGAAAACTTTAAAAATCTTCTTGACCAAAAGTATAGGCCCGATTTGAATATACTTTTCAATGTTCCCTGGGTTACCCTCTACCTACATTGTATGAATTAATCCTATTCTTGTTAAACATGGCCACCGGGAAGCATAGCTCATTTCCCCTTAAATGTAAAGAGTAAAATCTTTGAAAAATATTGAAGTTCTATTAAATCAGGTGAGCAATATAGGACTATTATGGTTCTCTTGTCAGAAAATTCTACTTTTATTTGTAGAATGTTTCCATGGTTATGTTTGTCTAGATGTTTTCAAAGTTTCCTGTTGCAGATTGTTTGTGTGTGGAAGAGGGTTAACAATGAGAACAGTTTTAACCCTTTCCCTCATATAGACGCTTTCCGACGCCTCTGCAGCAGACGGCTTTTTGAAAACATAGTGACAAAAGAAAAAATTGCTCAAAACAAGCAATTTCTCCTTTTGACACAATGTTTTCCAATTTTAGTCATAGGTTATCCATTCAATTATGGAGATTTTCTATTTTTTGACAAAATATGTTCAAAGTCGTCTGCTGCAGAATCGTTGTATGAGGGAAAGGGTTAATTGAATGTTTCTACTTTCAGTCTGGTACAACGGGAAATCCGAAAGCTGTTATGCTAAGTCATGATAACGTAAGTTTTTTATTTTATTCTTTGAAAACAACTTGTTGGTTTGTGTGTCAACTGCCTGTAAGGTAGGGAGACATCTATTAAAGGTTGTTGTTGTTGATCACTTTTAGTATTTTGACCTTGTTTGAAAGTGAAAGTAGAGAATGCTAAACACCGGTTTTGTCCGGGCCCAATTTGGTCCAAACTGACGGTTACCATTTTCGCCTGGTGAGTTCTTTCTTGCATAATGCATAACCCCACATTTTCTTTGGATTGTTTTAAAGCTAGGAGGTAACTCTTTTCAATGATATATAGTGTTTTACATGAGAAACGCTTAGAAAGTGTGACATTGAAGTCGTTTTGAGCAATTTCTTCTTTTGTCACTATGTTTTCAAAAAGCTGTCCGCTGCAGAGGCGACAGAAAGCGCCTTTATGAGGGAAAGGGTTAATGAAAACATTATGACTTGTGTATATTTAGACTAGTGTTTTTTCAAGAATGTATGTGTGGTATAAAATAAGCTAATGCAGTCTTTTCTGCCTTGCATCAATTTTCTCTTATAACTACAATTATAGAGATTTTACATATTTTTGAGTCGACATTTTCAAAGTCCTGCTGAACATTTACTGTATGTGGGAAAGGGTTAACAATGTATATTTGTATTGCAGTGCTCCTGGACAGCCAGCAGACTGGCCAATGTGACAGGGTTTGAATATGGAAAAGAAGTGATGGTCACCTTCCTTCCACTCAGTCACATAGCAGCTCAGTTGTTAGATATCCTAATTCCTCTCAAATATGCTTTCACTGTGTATTTTGCTCAACCAGATGCTCTCAAGGTACTGTATATTTTGCTGAATTGTTTACAGGCTGTGATATTCTGATCACTCTCTGTCCGTTGTCTTCGTTAACGTTTAGCTTTAAACAACATTTCCTCCTGAACCACTGGACCAATTTCAACCAAACTTCACGGGAATGATCCTTTGGTGCTACTCTTTCAAAATTGTTCATTCAAAGATATAAATTCTATGAAGAACTTTAGTTGCTGCGGCATCAGAAAGGGGGGAAAACTGCCAATCTTTAAAATTCTTCTCCTCTGAATCCGCTTGTCAAATTCCAATATAATTTAATAGAAATGTTCCTTGGGTGACCCTCTTAAAAATTGTTCAAGCCTTATTGACACACATGGCTCCGAGAGGGCATCAGAAAAGGGGCAAAATAACAAAAAAAACCAGTAAATTGGATTTTTAGCTCGGCAAAGCACGAAGTCAGGCGTCAGTCGTCCGGCAATTATCACTTGTCGTCAACATTTGTTTGTTGACACTCTAAAGGCAATATTTTGCATCCAATCTTCATGAAAGTTTATCAGAACATATATATCCATCAAATCTATGCCAAGTTCACAATTGGGTCATGTGGGGTCACAAACTAGGTCACTAGATCAAATTAAATGAAAATCTTGTAAACACTGGAAGCCACATGTTGAAACTTTGTCAGAATGATTGTCTTAGTAATATCTAGGCCAAGTTCCAATATAGGTCATGTTGTGTCAAAAACTAGTTCACTAGGCCAAATTAAAGGAACATCTTGTTCATGCTTACCAACCTTTTCTCATTCTCAAGGGGGAGTTTCATGATCTCAAAGTGGGAGATTGGGGTTTGAAGGGGGAGATTTTCAGTGGGATGAATTTAACAGTAGAAATGTTCACGATATAACGGAATTTAGATAACTATGCAGGAGACAATACTTTCAATATTTATAGAAAAAAAATAAAATACTCATTTTGAGAATGTTTTCTATTTAACAGAATATTTTCAACTGTATTTTAGCATTTAAATATTATTTTGGCATGTTTTCAAATTCATGCATTGATATTAAAAAAATACTTTTAATTGTGGTTATCTAGAAAATCAAGCAAGTTCTCTGTTGTCAATGACTTTTCATATTGCATCCAAGAAAGAAAAATCTTAACCACATAAATTAGACCTACTTTTGAATGAAATAATGAGTACCAATGGAATCTTTGTTAATCTAATGACACAGGGAGAAATCATTTAGTTGACAGACACACATTGTTTTGAACTTGTTGAAAGAAAGGGCCTTTAATCAGTGACAATTTGTTTAGAAGTGGATGTTACAAAATGGTTGTAGTAATTTTCAGTATATTCATTCATGATTTAAAAAAATATATTATTTTCTTTTTTTTTTAAATTTCGAAATTCATGAGTTTTTCCCTCACGATCGTGGGAGTGGGGTTACCCTATTCAAATCATGAGACTCTTGATTGAATCTGGAGGGTTGGTAAGCATGCTTGTTAACACTCTTAACCCGCATTTTAAACTTGAGCATGTTGAAACTATGTCAAAAAGTTTGTCTTGATGATATCTAGGCGAAACCTATTTTGAATTGATACAGATTTAATGCATTATTACAGATGTCCTTTACTGATACGCTGTCTAATTTTCAGTTTGTGTCCACTCTTAATAACAATTTTACCTTAATAAGCAGTAGAATTTGCTACTATATTATAACTCAGCTGATCGATTTAGGGCCATCTTGTTAGAATCATCTTCTTTGAAAACAATATTTTTTTAAACGTTTTGAAAAGATTGTGGGGAAAAAAGAATTGCTTCATATTTACTTTATTTTTGGACTTTTGGACTTTTGACATTTTTAGCTCACCAGAGTGCTCAAGGTTAGTTTTTGTCATCGGTCGTTCGTCGTCAACATTTGCTTGTTAACACTCTAGAGGCAACACTTTGCATCCAATCTTCATGAAAGTTTATCAGAACATACATCTCCATCAAATCGTTCAAACTGGGTCATGTGGGGTCGCAAACTAGGTCACTAGATCAAATTAAATGAAAATCTTGTTAACACTCTGGAAGTCGCATTTTAAACTTGAGCATGTTGAAACTTTGTCAGAATGTTTGTCATAGTAATATCTAGGTGAAGATGAATAAAGGTTATGTTAGAAAATGCTTTCAGTCAACAAACATTGCTGCCAGGCAAAAAACTCATATTGCCATTGGCTCGAAAGAGTTAAGTCTTTACCCTTTCCCTCATATAAACGCTTTCTGACGCCTCTGCAGCAGACAGCTTTTTGAAAACATAGTGACAAAAGAAGAAATAGCACAAAACATGCAATTTCTCCTTTTGTCACAATGTTTTCCACTTTTCGTCATAGGTTATCCATTCAATTATGGAGATTTTCTATGTTTTGACAAAATACGTTTAAAGTCGTCTGCTGCAGAATTGTCATATGAGGGAAAGGCTTACATAGCCCATTCTCAGGTGATCGCTCCAGGGCCTCATGGCCCTCTTGTTACGATTGTGTTTAGCTCAACATAAAAGTTTTGTTATTTTACTTTTTGTCTTTTACACTTATATTGATAGTCAAAGCGGGGGACTGCGAGACATTTAATTACGCATAATTCTTGTTTTTATTTAACTGTTTCTGTTCATATCAAATAATGTTTTAATGTCAAATAAATGTAAAAAGGTGTGCAGAGAGAGATTAATTAATTCATGCCAAATTTTGTTTGTCAGGGATCTTTAATTGATACACTGAAGGAAGTGAGGCCTACTGGATTACTGACGGTGCCCAGATTGTGGGAGAAAATACAAGAGAGAATAACAGCTGCAGGGAGACAGTCAGGCTCTATGAAGAAAAGTATAGCTAAATGGGCCAGAGATAAGGGTTTAAAAGGAACCTATGCTAAAATCAATAAGTGAGTCGTTTAACAATTTACCTTATCTCTTGTGAGTCTTATAAAAATTAACATTATCTCCAGTTGCCATGATATTTTCTAAAGCTGTCTGCTGCAGATGCGTCAGAATGCTCCTGCATGTTTCTGATGTATAATTGGAGAAGGAGTTTCAAACATCCTTTAGTTTCTTTCTTAATCCTGTCACTAACTGTTTTTACAAATTTTAAAAATGTTCAAATAATAAAAATGTTTATTGTTTAATCCAAAACATTGTAGAATTAGGAAAACATTTCATCCCCAATGCTTTCAAATGACATTTGTTGCAGAGGCTTCAAATGTCTGTATAAAGGACAATTCTGCAGCAGACGACTTTGAACATATTTTGTCAAAAAATAGAAAATCTCTGTAATTGAATGGATAACCTATGACTAAAAGTGGAAAATATTGTGGCAAAAGGAAAAATAGCTTGGCAATTTTTTCTTTCGTCACTATGTTTTCAAAAAGCTGTCTGCTGCAGAGGCGTCAGAAAGCATCTATATGTGGGAAAGGGTTAAAGAGTCTTCTTGTTCCAAAAGTCTCTGTGACCTGCGTCATTCGTCTTTCACAAATGGGCTGTTTAACAGTCTATGTGAAAAAGTAGCCAGTTGCTTGGAAAGTATGTTGTGTGGTGTACTGGTGTGGGAAAACCAGGAAACGCATGAGTAGGTGAACTGGTCGCTATGATATGACTGAAAAATTGTTGAAAACGGCATTAACCCTTTCCCTCATATAGACCCTTTCTGACGCCTCTGCAGCAGACGGCTTTTTGAAAACATAGTGACAAAAGAAGAAATTGCTCAAAACAATGTTTTCCACTTTTAATCAGGTTATACATTCAATCATAGAGATTTTCTATTTTTTAACAAAATATGTTCACAGTCGTCTGCTGCAGAATTGTTGTATGAAGGAAAGGTTAAACCCCAATAAATCAATCAATGTTCCTATAATACTACAGGCAGAGTGTACCGTTTGGCTGGAGCATTGCCAACATGATGGTGTTCAAGAAGGTTAAGAAGCTGTTAGGACTGGATCGGTGTAGAATATTCGGTTCAGCAGCTGCTCCCATCATGAAGGAGACGCTGGACTTCTTTGCGAGCTTGGACATTCGGTTAGATGAGGTGTACGGCATGAGTGAGAGTACCGGTGAGTTTCTTTACACATCCACTTTCCGTCATACGACAAACCTGCAGCCGGCCACTTTGAAAACGTATGGGGCCCAAACTTGCAAAATCTCTATAAATGGATGTTAGCTTTCGAATAGAGTTAAAAACATTGTGGGAAAAGTAGAAATTGCTCACAATGAGCAATTTCTACTTTTTCCACAATGTTTTTAACTCTATTCGCCACATTGTCTATTTTGCCACAATGTTTTTAAAAGTCGTCTGTTGCTGAGGCAACATTTAGTGTCTGTATGTGGAAAAGGGTTACTCTTCCCTGATTCAGATAAAATTAAATGCATTTGTAGCAAATGACTTGAAAGCATTGCGAGAAAAGGAGAAATTTACAACTCTGTATCAAATTTAACCCTTTCCCTCATACGACAATTCTGCAGCAGATGACTTTGAACAAATTTTGTCAAAAAATAGAAAATCTCTATAATTGGATGGATAACCTAAAAGTGGAAAACACTGTGGCCAAAGGAGAAATTGCTGGTTTTGAGCAATTTCTTCTTTTGTCACTATGTTTTCAAAAATCCGTCTGCTGCAGAGGCGTCAGAAAGCGTCTATATGAGGGACAGTGTTAGACACCAAATTTGTTCATCATCAGATATCTTCAATGAAGACACTGATCCCTATCACACTTACAGACACATTCTAAAACTTGGAAACTTTGTGGCAAAATGAATTATTGCACATGATAAGCAATTTCCTTCTTTGCTGCAATGTTTTCAACTCGATTCAATGAATCAAACTTTCATTTATAGTGATTTACCAAATTTTAACCAGAATATTTCCAAAGTTGCCTGCTGCAGATTTGTTAAAATGTCAAAAAGCTCTTAACCCATTTCTTCACGCAGACGAATTTTGAAAACATTGCAATAAAAGGTAAAATTGCTCAAAACAAGCAATTTCACCTTTTAATGCAATATTTTCAACTTTTTATCAATATAGTTCTTTCAGTTTTCTAGATTGGTGAAATTGTTCGTCTGATGAATGTAAAGCAGACGACCTTTGAAAAGCCATGTGAAGTAATGGGCTAATGAGAGAGTATTTTTACGAGTAGAGCTGAAAACATTGTGGCAAAAGAAATTACTCATTCCGAGCAATTTCTCCACTTGCCATACTATTTTCAATAGTTGTCTGCCGCAGATATGTCAGAAAGCGTCTACATGTAGGTAAAGGTTTATAATTATCTCTAACACAGGGCCCCACACATTTGGCAGAGATGATGCTTGTAAACTTTGCAGTGTGGGTAAAGAAATGCCAGGATGTGAAACTCGTTTGGAAAACCAAGATAAAGATGGAAATGGCGAGGTTGGTATAGACTAGATTCTGGTTATCTGTAGACAGTTTTCCCTTTCCCAGTTGTAGAAGTATTTTGACACAGTTGCAGCAGACAACCTTTGAGTAATTGCTCATCATTTGAAATTTCTTCTTCTGCCACAATGTTCCAACTTTCTTCAATAAATGTTTCTTTTTGAGCAATTTCTTCTTTTGCCAAAATATTTTTCAAAAGTCACCTGCTGTAGATGCATCAGAAAGCGTCTGCAACTGCGAAAGGGAAAAATGTACATTGGAAAGGTTTATGAATAAACATGAGAATTTCAATTGACTACATGTTATTGTGTAACTGTAAAACTATTTACTCTGTAGTTGAGTTTTCACCTTTCTTTCTCAGATCACTTCTGATAACATCCGGAGAAATGGAAAAATTTCCATTTTATGAGTTGTCATTACATATAAAGTTTTATTAAACGAGTTCAAGAAATTTGTTATTAAGTGAGCCTTTGGCAGATTCTTTTTATCACATGAAGAAACTCAAAAAGAGAATCGTTTTTCGCTGTCAGAAAATAGTCCCAACTTGTAAAAAACTGTTAACTAATCACACAAACAAATAATCTTATGACCGATAACGGTCCCTTCACCTCGTCTATCTATTGTGACTTTTGTGTTTACCGGATACATGTTCTCAGCCATTTTGTAAACATTTGCGGATGAATACAAAAATAGTGATTCGGTCATGTTATATTACACTTGTAATATAAAGGAATACGTAATGGGTATATTAAATCGGGTACAAGCATTTTCATGTGATAAAACCTAATGAGGCTATACATTTTGGGAGACCATTTTGTCCTCAAAATATGTTATATATTATGTACATGATATTGTTCATTCAAAAAAGATAAGCAATTTAAAATAAAAGTAAATTTATAACAACAACCTAAATGATAAAACATGAAATTTCAAAACAGAGTGTTATTAAATATATTAATTTAATAGTACTAAATAATTTGAGTCATTCAGTCAATTGTGATCACTCACTTTCCGACGTTTGCAAGGTTGGACATTAACCTAGGACCAAACTACATTATCTAGTGAACAGCTGGTTCGGTCCAGTAACATCTGTAGCTGACTGGTCCAAATTGTCCAGTTGAAAACATAAGTGATGTATAATTAAATGCTATATAAACCTGATTTCATAGATTTATAGTTCTTTTACGAGTTTGCATCCTCTCAGAGTTTGTTTACCCTCACGACGCTCACACTGACTGACTGTGTATGTTGCTCTAATTTCATTGGCGCTCTGTGCTAAATTATCACAGTTAATAATTTGCTGTGATCTCATTGGCTTCAAATACTTTTCATTACAGAGATCACCTTCAAGCCGGTGAAATTTATCTCTTTATTTATGTGTATGTCGTAAAGCTAATTTGCGAATTTTCAGTTTCTTGTCTTGTTAAAAGCCACTGGCCCATAAATAAAAAAAATTATTGTTAGTTTAAACTTATTTATTTTCATCTATTGTGAAACAAGCTTTCGGTGTCTGCTTCCTTCAGACTTAACCAGTACTCTCACTGTCTGTGTGAAAAAATCCAAAAGGCAGAAAGATAATATTTAACACCCAGTCTGTCTTCTATTCAAATCTTCTTTTGAAATCACAGGTTCCTTAAGCATTTCTCTTTCAAACGTGATATAACTATTTCATTCTATATAGAGCATTGGTTGCTGCAGCACCAGAAAGGCTGAAACTTTAAACAAATCTTCTAGACTATTCGAAAAGTATCGGCCAGATTTGAAAATAATGTGGCTCTAAAGTTCCTTGGGTGACCCTCTACCAAGATTGTTCAAATTGTTTTGATCAGTTAAAAACTGTCCACCAGGTGGCAGAGCTTATGTTTTAATATATTTAAAATCTTCTTGTACAAAACCATTGGCTCAATTTTAAAAGTATTTGGCACACATTTTTCATTTTTCTACTAAGATTGATCAAATGACTCAGATCTGTTGTTTTCCTTATAAGTAAAGAATAAGAATATTGAGAACTATTGTACTATTTTAAATCTTGATTCGTGAGCGATATAGGTCCATCATGGTCCTCTTGTACTGTATTACAGGTATGTTTTTGGGGTCGACATGTGTTTATGGGATACCTGAATCAACCAGAAAAAACCGCAGACACCATGAGTAAGGATGGAGGATGGTTACACTCTGGAGATATCGGCAAAAAAGATGCAGATGGTTTCCTGTTCATAACTGGTAGAATAAAAGGTACATTTATATTTATCTGTTGATTCTAATTCAAGTCCTGTTTTCACTGCCAATCTGAGTACCTTGATCTCCCGACCTTTATCCAACCTTTACCCAACTTATATCAGATCATGTACTATCGGGCATAAAAGCAGCACAATAGCAGCAGATAAGGTACAAAAATGAAGTGTTTTGTTCGATATTCAGTTGGCCAAAGACTATTGAAGAAGCAACATCATGAGAATTGAGCAGAAGGCTTTATTCGAGTATGATCTGGGGCGGTCTGCAAATTATCGAGTGGATCGAGTAAATGCATCTGATTGGGGTTTGTGTTCATAAATGTCTTCCTGATGAATTAGGCCTTGTACACAAGTATACATGAGTTTACCAGAGGACTACAAGGTGTGTTTAAGAAGGCTTCTGACAGTCATAGGTTAAAGGTCAAGGTCAAAATTAGACTTTGACTATTCCATATCAACAACCTTGTGACCACTCTACACTGAACATCCATTGACCGATCTTAACCAAACTTGGTATACAGTTAGTATATGGCAAGGTCTAGAAGCCTATTTATTTACAAGGTCATAGGTTAAAGGTCAAGGTCAAAATTAGACTGACTATTCCATATGAACAACCTTGTGACCACTTAACACTGAACATCCTTCCACCGATCTTAACCAAACTTGGTATACAGTTAGTATATGGCAAGGTCTAGAAGCCTATTTATTTACAAGGTCATAGGTTAAAGGTCAAGGTCAAAATTAGACTGACTATTCCATATGAACAACCTTGTGACCACTTTACACTGAACATCCTTCCACCGATCTTAACCAAACTTGGTATACAGTTAGTATATGGCAAGGTCTAGAAGCATATTTATTTACAAGGTTAAAGGTCAAGGTCAAAATTAGACTGACTATTCCATATGAACAACCTTGTGACCACTTAACACCGAACATCCTTCCACCGATCTTAACCAAACTTGGTATACAGTTAGTATATGGTAAGGTCTAGAAGCATATTTATTTTCAAGGTTAAAGGTCAAGGTCAAAATTGGACTTTTGACTATTTTCCCATATCAACAACCTTGTGACCACTCTACACTGATCATCTCTTGGCAGATCATAGCCAAACCTGCCATACATTTAGCATATGGTAAGATCTAGAAGCCTATTGATTGTAAATGTCAACAGGCAAAGGCCAGACAAATTACACTTAGTTCTGTGGTACATAACATTAATATCCAGGTCATTAGCCATATTTTTAGCCATATTTTTAAATTGAATATCGAGGGGATGCATCCGCTTTGCGGTGCCCTTGTTTATTGAGAATTGCTTAGATGTTTTCAAAGTCGTCTGCTGCAGATTGGTTGTATGTGAGCAAGGGTTAAATGGATTTTATTGAAGAGTAATTTATAACCGCATGGCAAAAGAGGAAAACATTGTTCACCATGAGAAATTTGTCCTATGGCCACAATTTACCTTTTGAAGATGCATCAAAGTATGTCTGCATGTGGAAAAGGAATAACAGTTTACCTTAATTTATTTCAGCAAGATATATACTATTGACAAATTTGAAAACTTTCTAGGAAATAACTGCTTTAAGCGGTTTCTTCTTCTTAGTCAATTGATTGATTGATTGGGGTTTAACGCCGTTTTTAACAATTTCTCAGTTATATCACGGCAGCCAGTTCACCTACTCATGCATTTTCTGGTTTTCTCACACCAGTACTCCACACAACAATCTTCCCAAGCAACTGGCTGCTTTTCCACATAGACTTAGCCCATTGGTGGAAGACGAACGACGCATGTCGCATTGACTTTTGTCAATCGTCGAGCATATGTCATGGGGAACTGTCTGTCCTGTGAGCTTGCATTTACTTCTGGCTTCAAACAACTTTTCCTTCTATAATCTCTTGGCCAAATGGAATGTAACTTCATATTTAGCATCTCCTAAATTTCTTCAAATATTTTGGATCCATGCAAAATATTGGTTTCCATGGCAACTGAAATTCTTCTCCAAATTTGTTGACTGATTTTCAAATAATTTTGAAGGAATGTTCCTTGGATTACCCTATAAGTTTCCTTCAAGTAATATTGATTGGTGGAAAAACATGGTCATCATGGGGCAGATCTGTGATGTGAAATATTTAAAGATCATCTCCTAAAGTTTGATGCCAATTTTCTCAAATAATTTTGTAGAAATGTTCCATGTGTGCCCTCTTACAAGATTCCTTCAAGCCAGGGGGGCAGAGCTGTTTTGCTTAATATGGTTTTATTAAAAACCATAACAAATCTTCTTCTCCAAAGTATTTGGCTGCTTTTCAAATCATTTTGTAAAATTGTTTCCTGTTGGCCCTTGTTCAAGATTCCTTCAAGTCATGTTAATTGGTCAAACACTTGGCTACCAAGGGGTATACATGTATAGAGAAAACCGTAAAAATCTTCTACCCCTAAAGTTTGTGACCTAATTGTAAATGATTTTGTAGAAATGTTCCTAGGCTGTCCACTAACCAGATACTTTGAAGACAACTTGATTGGTCAAACATCATGGTTGTCAGTGGGCGGGACTGTTTTGTATTAACCCTTTCCCTCATAAGACAATTCTGCAGCAGACGACTTTGAACATTATTTATCAAAAAAATAGAAAATCTCTTTAATTGAATGGATAACCTATGACTAAAAGTGGAAAACATTGTGGCAAAAGGAGAAATTGCTCGTTTTGAGCAATTTCTTCTTTTGTCACTATGTTTTCAAAAAGCTGTCTGTATGAGGGAAAGGGTTAAATAGCTTTAGTAAAAACTTTTAAAAAAAATCTGTAGAAATGTTCCCTGGTGCCCTTGTTCCAGATACCTTCAAGTCCTATTAATTGGTCAAAAACCAGTGTGATTGGTTGTTTTGCCTTACTAGATGCCTTATATGCCTTATAAAAAGAAAACATGTTTCTTGGGTGACCCTCTTTCAGATTCCCACAAGCCATGTTGAAAAGTAAAAACACATTGGACGGGGCTATTTTGCCTTAGATGGCTTTAGTGATTTAAGTTTTGTCTAATAACAGTAGAGTGATACTGGCCCTCTTTGGCCTCTCATTCTACAATTCTAAGCTCACCTGAGAGTTATTGTAAACGCCCTGTGTCCGTCATGCGTCAACATCTTCTCTTCTGTAACTAGTGGTTCAGTTGGGATACGACTTCACAGAAAGTATCCTCTTAATGTCCTCACCAAAATTCAAAAATCTTTTTGATACAATCAGAATTCCGGTTGGCTGATTTTCAAATAATTGTAGAAATTGTCCTTGGGTGACCCTCTATCAGGCTCTTTCAAGCCATTTCGATTGGTTAAAAACATGACCACCAGGGGTCTGTGCTGTTTTGCCTCATAATAATATAGTAAATATTTTAAATATTATCTTAAGAAAAAAATATCACACTGAATTTCAAATAATTTTGTAGAAATATTCCTTTGGTGACCCTTAACTTGATTAGTTCAAGCCATGTTGACTGGTCAAAAGGCATGGCCACCAGGAGATTGGGCTGTTTTAACATTAATGCCCAGAGTTTTAGAGTCCTTAGAAAACAAATATCTGATTTTGAAATACTAACTGGTACATAAATATTTCTTCAGTGACCTTCTAAGTCATATTAATTTGACAAAAGATAGACTGCATAGGGTTTTGAATATTTCACTTTGTGGCAGTAATCTATACTGTTCTTATTGGACATCTCGTTCTTTTTATTGCAAAGATGTTTTAAGTCATCTGCTGCAGATTTGTTGTAAGTTGGAAATACTTTAGCGTTTCCGTCATTTTTAGCTTGTCTGATTTTTTGAGAAAAAAAGAAGAGCTATTGTCGTCACTTGATCGTCGTCGTCGGAGTTGGTTAAGTTTTGCGTTTAAGTCACTTACATGGAAACTATCAAACATATTTCTTTGAAACTTGGAAAACTTGTTCATCTAATATACTGAGTTTTACCGTCTTTTTGGGGTAAAAAACATGATTTTGGTGGTTTTTGGTCGACTTTGAGGTTTGGTCATAGCTTCCTCATTTTTAGCTCACCAGAGCACGTAGTAATAGAGTTATTGTGATCGCCTTTTGTCCGTCGTTCGTCGTCCGTCGTCAACATTTGCTTGTTACTACACTAGAGGCAACATTTTGCATCCAATCTTTATAAAAGTTTATCAGAACATATATCTCGATCAACTCTAGGCCAAGTTCGAAACTGGGTCATGTGGGGTCAAAAGTAGGTCACTAGGTCAAATTTAAGGAAAATCTTGTTAACACTCCTGAAGCCGCATTTTTGGCTTGAGCATGTTGAAACTTTGTCAGAATATTTGTCATAGTGATATCTAGGCCAAGTTCGAATATAGGTCATGTCGGGTCAAAAACTAGGTCACTAGGCCAAATTGAAGGAAAATCTTGTTAACACTCTGGAAGCCACATTTTAAACTTGACCATGTTGAAACTTTGTCGGAAAGTTTGTCTTGATGATATCTAGGCCAAGTTCGAATATGGATCATGTCCGGTCAAAAAGTAGGTCACTAGGTCAAATTTAAGGAAAATCTTGTTAACACTCCTGAAGCCGAATTTTTGGCTTGAGCATGTTGAAACTTTGTCAGAATATTTGTCATAGTGATATCTAGGCCAAGTTAGAATATAGGTCATGTCGGGTCAAAAACTAGGTCACTAGGCCAAATTGAAGGAAAATCTTGTTAACACTCTGGAAGCCACATTTTAAACTTGACCATGTTGAAACTTTGTCGGAAAGTTTGTCTTGATGATATCTAGGCCAAGTTCGAATATGGGTCATGTCCGGTCAAAAAGTAGGTCACTAGGCCAAATTGAAGGAAAATCTTGTTAACACTCTGGAAGCCACATTTTAAACTTGAGCATGTTGAAACTTTGTCGGAAAGTTTGTCTTGATGATATCTAGGCCAAGTTCGAATATGGGTCATGTCCGGTCAAAAACTAGGTCACAAGGCCAAATTTAAGGAAAATCTTGATTACACTCTAGAAGCCACATTTCTGGCTTGAGCATGTTGAAGCTTTGTCAGAATATTTGTCTAGGTAATAGCTAGGCCAAGTTCGAATATGAGTCATGTCGGGTCAAAAACTAGGTCACTAGGCCAAATTTAAGGAAAATCTTGTTAACACTCTTGAAGCCGCATTTTAAACTTGAGCATGTTGAAACTTTATCAGAAAGTTTGTCCTGATTTTATCTAGGCCAAGTTCGAATATGGGTCATGTCATGTCAAAAACTAGGTCACTAGACCAAATTTAAGGGAAATCTTGTTAACACTCTTGAAGCCACATGTTTGGCTTGAGAGAGTTATGTCTTAAATAGCCCATTCTCAGGTGAGCGATTCCAGGGCCTCATGGCCCTCTTGTTTGTTAGATTGATTTCAAATTGTACACACATATTTCATAAATAATGTACTTAAACATATCAAACGCGATTTTGGGTCAAACATTTGGATTTTTTGCTTTTTCATTTCTTGTATTTTTAACTTTGCATTTAGCTCAACGTTAAAGTTTCTTTTTATTTTTCTCAATAAGTGCTGGTACTAGGGCTTTCATATTTGGGATATAGTTACATATAATAGCCTTCTACACATTGTATGCTGAAGATGCTGAGTGTGAACTTTTTGGGGGGGTAAAACACTTGATTTTTGGTGGATTTTGAGAATTAGACATATATTTTCTTTGGTATTTGGTTATTTTTTTTTAATTTCTTTTATTTTTATGCCCCCGGAATCACCGATTCGGTGGGCATCTAGTTTTTGGCCTGTCTGTCTGTCGAAAAAAACTTTAACCTTGACCACTTCTTTTTAACCATAACAGGTACGGCTAGCATATTTCACATGTGTATTCCTTGTGACATGACCTTTCTGTCAGTAGCAAAATTTTTGACCTTGCGACCTTGACCTTTGACCTAGATGTTGCCATTCGGGGGCATCAGTGTTTCACAAACACATTGTTTAACTTTGCGTTTAGCTCAAATATATTTCTTTTAATTTTGCATTCAGCTCAAAACAAAAATTCTTTTAATTTCTTGTATTTTTAGCTCGACTTTTGAAAAAAACGAGAGCTATTGTCATGACCCTGGCGTCATCGGCGGCGGCGGCAGCGGCCGGTTAAGGTTTTTTGTTCAGCTCAGCTTTTTTTCTGTTTTCTAACAAACTACTACTGTTAAAGTCACTAAACTTCATAAACATAATCATAATATGTTAAATAATAAAAGTATATAGCTGGAAATCTTTATTTGTTTCACTTAAAACTTCAAAACGTAAGGTTAATGTTTTTTGTTTAGCTCAGGTTTTTGACAATTTTTTACTCATGATATTTCATATATCTTAAAAACTTTTCTTTTTTTTTGCTTGAAACTTCACAAACTTGCTGAGTGTCTTAAGTTGACCTTATATAACAAGTTTCATAACTCTGTAAATAGTATTGACAAAATTATCTCCCCATTTCGATTTAGAAAATCTACTTTGAAGGGAGAAAAATGGTGATAACTGAAACACAATTAACCCATAGCTTTGAAACTTCCTAAACTTATTCAATGTCTTAACATAACTTGATACAACAAGTTCCATAACCCTGAACTTAATATTGACCAAATTATCTCCCCTTTTGGACTTAGAAAATCTACACTGATGGTGTTGTCATCCGGTTAAGGTTTTTTATTAGCTCGACTTTTGAAAAAAACGAGAGCTATTGTCATGACCCTGGTGTCGTCGGTGGCGGCGGCTGTGGCGTGGTCGTCCGGTTAAGGTTCTTTGTTTAGCTCATTTTTTTTTTTTTTTTTTTCTCCCAATCAGTCGAGCGTCTGTGCCGTACGCGGTACTTTGCGCTTGTATTTTTTTTTTTTTTTTTTTTTAAATTTCTTGTATTTTTAAACTTTGTATTTATCTAATTTTTCCTTATCATGTATATGAGCTTGTATTTATTTCCACAGTTAATTATAAAATAAATAAACCGTAAAAGGATAATATGAGACGAGCGTCAGGCACCCGCAGGTGGTGCTCTTGTTTAGTTTAAGAGTTGTCCACTTTGAAAATATTTTATCGTAACAATTGAGAATTTAAGACTGAAATGTAGTTCAGTAAATTCTGGCCGATTTGATACAAGTTTAAGTCAAAAATTATAAGTAGAGTTTTCATTGCTGAGGTAGGATTATTCAGATGGGATACATGTTATATTTGTAGAACTGATCATAACAGCTGGAGGTGAGAACATTGCCCCAGTCCCCATTGAAGAATCTGTGAAGGAGGCCTTACCTGTCGTCAGTAATTGTATGTTAATAGGCGACAAGAAAAAGTTCTTATCTATGTTGATAACATTAAAAGTGAGTAAAATAGAAAGTTCTTATCTATGTTGATAACATTAAAAGTGAGTAAAATAGAAAGTTCTTATTTATGTTGATAACATTAAAAGTGAGTAAAATAGAAAGTTCTTATTTATGTTGATAACATTAAAAGTGAGTAAAATAGAATGTTCTTAACCCTTTCCCTCATACGACAATTCTGCAGCAGATGACTTTGAACATATTTTGTCAAATAATGGAAAATCTCTATAATTGAATGGGTAACCTATGACTAAAAGTGGAAAACATTGTGGCAAAAGGAGAAATTGCATGTTTTGTGCAATTTCTTCTTTTGTCACTATGTTTTCAAAAAGCCGTCTGCTGCAGAGTCGTCAGAAAGCGTCTATATGAGGGAAAAGGTTAACTATGTTGGTAACGTTGAAGGTGAGTATAAGATAAGATAAGATTTTTACCTGTTGTCAGTAAATGAAGGAAACATGAAACCATTATTTAAATATCTAGAGTTGTTGCATTTGGGATATGGCTAATTTTTCCAAGCTGCAGACATATCTTTAAAGCCAACAACTTTTGAAAACAATATGGCAGAAGGAGAAATTGCTTTTCATGAGTAATTTCTCCTTTTTTCAACCTTATTTCAATGATAATATTTCCAGGTATTTTTCATAGATTTGCATAGATGATTTTAAAATTGTCTCCTGCAGATTTTGTTATCCCCTCGGCTAACAAAGTTTGCGATGGGGATATAGTAACGGGACTGTCGGTTTGTTTGTTCGTCTGTGCGTCCATCCGTTACAACCTTGTGACCACTCTACACTGAACATCCTTCGACCGATCTTAATCAAACTTGGTATACAGTTAGTATATGGCAATGTCTTAGAAGCCCATTCATTTTTAAGGTCATAGGTTAAAGGTCAAGGTCAAAATTGGACTTTGAATACCGAGGGGATGCATCCGCTTTGCAGTGCCCTTGTTGTATTTGATAAATGGTTCAATAAACTTAAGAGTGTCAATTCAAGAATGTAAATCTAGCAGCTTTTGAGCACATGTGTATGGTAGGTGTCAGAATGATGATGTTTCTATTACAGACTGAAGTTAATGTAGATACAATGGAGCCTGAACCTAAATTGGTACCCGACGCCGTGAGTTGGTGTGATTCTGTGGGTGCTAAATGTACAACAAGCCAGGAGGCAATTGTTGATCAAAGTGTTCTCAAGGTAAAGTATTAACCCCTTTCTCTCAGCGGGCACATTCTGATGCATCTGCAGCAGATGACTTTTGGAAACATTGTGGCAAAAGGAGAAACTGCACATCAACTTAATTCAATAATAATGCTTTCATTTTCAAAGATTTTCCGTATTTTTGACTAGTTATTTTAAAATCTATTTGTTAATCACTATGTTTTTAGCTCGACTATTTGAAGAATAAGGGGAGCTATTGTAGTCACCCCGGCATCGGCGTTAGTTAAAGTTTTTGTGCAAGCTAGCATTTACCCTTATAACTTACATACGCCTAGGCCAATGATCTTCAAACTTGGTATGGACATACTTCATAAGCAAGTTGGTGATGCCTACACAGTTTGGAGTCAGTAGGTCAAAGGTCAAGATCACTGTAACTTTCTATATAGAAACAGTTCATGGTTAAAGTTTGTGTGCAAGCTAGCATTTACCTTTATAACTAATATACGCCTAGGCCTATGGTCTTTAAACTTTGTATATACATTCTTCATAGCAAGTTGGTGATGCCTATAAACTTTGGAGTCAGTCAATGTCACTGTGACCTTCTATATGGAAACTGTTCATGGTTAAAGTGTTCGTGCAAGCTAGCATTTACCTTTATAACTAACATACACTTAGGCCTGTGATCTTCAAGTTGGTTTTGCCTAGAGAGTTTGGAGTTACTAGGTCAAAGGTCAAGGTCACTGTGACCTTTCTGTAAAGAAACAGTTAATGGTTAAAGTTTTTGTGAAAGCTAGCATTTACCCTTATAACTTACATACGCCTATGCCTTTGATCTTCAAACTTGGTATGGACATACATCATAGCAAGTTAGTGATGCCTAGATTGTTTGGAGTCAATAGGTCAAAGGTCAAGTTCACTGTGACCTTCAATACAGAAACATTCCTTGCTTTAAAACTACTGATTGCTTAGGCCTTTGATGCTGAAACTTAGTTTGGGTAATGGTCATGATCAGCACTTGACTCAAACAGGTCATGGGATCATAAGGTCAAAGGTCAAGGTCACTTTGACCTTGAACGAAAAAAAACCACTATTTTTTGCAATAACTTTGAACTAGTTGCATAATTATGGTGCAAATTGTTGCCCTATGGTTAAAGGTTTGCGTGCCACTACATTACGAGTTCATATCTTAGTAACTACTTGATGCATTCCATTGAAACGTTATGCAACCCTTCCCAACCATCACACCTATGAAAATAATCAAGTTAAATAACTCGATCCTGCATATAATGCAAATTATCACCCTTTAAGACATTGTGGTTAATGTTTAGTATGCAACTACATTAGAGTCAATTATTTCAGTAATCAAATAAGCGGTGGAATAGTCGAGCATGCTCTCCTCTGACAGCTCTTGTTTTATCTTGAAACTTAATATTAACCTTTTCAAACAAACAGACATTTTCTGACATCTCTATAGCAGAAGAATTTTGAAAAAAATTTGGTTAAAGGAGAAATTGCTCATAATGAGCAAAATCAACTTTTTATACGCCCGTTTTTTAAAAACCGGATCGTATTATAGTTTTACCTGCGGCATACAGGTGGGCGGGCGGCGTCCAGTATGTTGTCAGCTAATTAACTTGAGAAGCCTTTGTCCCATCATCACCAAATTTAGTCAGAATGTGTATTGGCATAATATCTTGGACAAGTTCGATAACTAGCCATATCACTTTAGTCAATCAAGAGTTATCGCCCTTTAAATATAGAAATTACCCAAAATTGGTCTAGTCAGCTAAATAACTTTAGAAGCCTTCATCCCATCATCACCAAATTTGGTCAGAATGTGTACTGGCATAATATCTTGGACATGTTCGATACTAGCCATATCGCCTTAGTCAATCAAGAGTTATTGCCCTTTAATTATAGAATTACCTAAAATTGGTCTTGTCAGCTGAATAACTTTAGAAGCCTTTGTCCAATCATCACCAAATTTTGTCAAAATGTGTACTGGCATAATATCTTGGACAAGTTTGATAACTAGCCATATCACTTAAGTCAATCAAGAGTTATCACCCTTTAATTATAGAAAGTACCTAAAATTGGTCTTGTCAGCTGAATAACTTTAGAAGCCTTTGTCCAATCATCACCAAATTTGGTCAAAATGTGAACTGGCATAATATCTTGGACAAGTTTGGTAACTAGCCATATCACTTGAGTCAATCAAGAGTTATCACCCTTTAATTATAGAAAGTACCTAAAATTGGTCTTGTCAGCTAAATAACTTTAGAAGCCTTTGTCCCATCATCACCAAATTTAGTCAGAATGTGTATTGGCAGAATATCTTGATCAGGTTCGATAACTAACCATGTTATCTTAGTCACTCCACACTAATATCCATTGAAATGGCCAAAACTATATCAACTGTGTACGCTCTCTATATTTGCCTGACATACAACCAATTATCACTATACTTGGTCTCAAAAAAATAGGACTGGCGTATTTTGTGACATTTGGCGCTCTTGTTCCACAATGTTTACAAATTGATTCATGAATTGTTCTTTCATTGAAAGAGAGTTACAGCTGGACTATTTTGTTTTTAGGGAATTCAAGAGGGTATTGACAAGGCCAATGAGAGAGCTGTGTCCCGTGCTGCTAAAATACAAAAGTGGAGCATCCTTCCTCGAGACTTCTCTGTTCCCGGTGGAGAGTTAGGTCAGTAAATATGGTGTGCCCACCAGGAGTCAAACGTTAACCCTTTCTCTCATATAGACGCTTTATGAAGCATCTGCGGCAAACTTTCCATACATCTTGGCAAAAACACAGAAATCTCAATAATTATTATATTTGGGGTTTCTTAATATTCCACTACCTTTCCTATCAGGGCGACGTTCGGGGGGTATTAATCACATTCAGTGATAGTTCTAGTTATTATTATCTGTTGATAAACATGGGCACCAGGGGGTGTTGCTTGTATGTATAATGTAAGAACATAACATTTGTGAGCGATATAGGACCAGCATGGTACTCTTGTGTTAAAATAAATGACTAACATAATGTAACAAAAATACTATTGAAAATAATGTTTATCCCAGATCTAACTTTTTTGTTTCAGGTCCAACTTTAAAGCTACGTAGACCAATTGTAGTAAAGATGTATGAAAAAACAATATCGGGATTATATGAAGATTAATACAGGGAAACATAAGGTCAACCATCATAACAATCTTTACAATGTATGAAAGGCTCTGTAAATCCCAATTTGGAGCATCTACAGCAGAGAACATTGTTATAGATTGCGACAGTTTCTCCATTTGCCACAATATTTGAAACTCTATATTCAAAAGTGCAGCAGACAACTTTCAAAACATTTCGTTAAAATATTGCGAAACCTCTATAAATATAAGTTAGTTTAAACATATTTAATTGAGAAATAGTTACACATTTGTATATATGTTATACATGTCATGTACATAGGATTGGAAAATATAAGTTAATCATTGAATAAAGTTGAAAACATTGTTACTGAGAGAGAAATTGCTCGTTCTGAGCAATATCTCCTTTTGTCACAACGGTTTTAAAAGTTGTCTGTGCCAGAGGCATCAGAAAGCGTCTGTTTGTGAGAAAGTCTTAATGAAAATACTATCAATTACAGATTTTTGATAGTTTTGCCTAGATGATTTCAAAGTTGTCTGATTTCGATGTGTCTGCATGTGGGAAAAGGTTGATAGCATCATAAACAGCTGATTCCGATGTGTCTGCATGTGAGAAAAGGTTGATAATGTCATGAACAGCTGATTCCGATGTGTCTACATGTGGGGAAAAGGCATGAACAGCTGATTCTGATGTGGGGAAAGGTTGATAGCATCATGAACAGCTGATTCTGATGTGTCTGCATGTGTGGAAAGGTTGATAACATCATGAACAGCTGATTCTGATGTGTCTGCATGTGGGGAAAGGTTGATAACATCATGAACAGCTGATTCTGATGTGGGGGAAAAGGTTGATAACATCATGAACAGCTGATTCTGATGTGTCTGCATGTGGGGAAAGGTTGATAACATCATGAACAGCTGATTCTGATGTGTCTGCATGTGGGGAAAAGGTTGATAACATCATGAACAGCTAAACATTGTTGCAAAAACCTCTGTTTGCCCCGTTTTCAACAGTTGTCAGAAAGAATCTACAAGTGAGAAAGGAGTATTGTTCCTGTATTTGAAATCTCAAAAGAAATGTTAAAACTTTACTGTTTTAACAAACAACAAATCTGCAGCAGACGACTTTGAAAAACATTTCAACAATAATATCCAAACTCTCTATATATAATATTTACTTATTAGCTAAAATTGACAATATTGTGGCAAATGGTGAAATTCCTCATCATAAGCATTTTTTCCTTTTGTCTCACTATTTTCAAAAGTTGTCTGCTATAAATTTGAAAGGGTTATGCATCAGAAATAAAAATATTAATCAAAATACATATCAGTGTTAATCATAATACTTAATTCTTTGTTTTACAACCTGGAACATTACTGGCTTCTTCCAGTGTGACAGTACATATTGTCAACATGAGGAAAATACTGTTACCCGAGGCGAAGCTGAGGTTAATACAATATGTACTGTCACACTGCCTGGAAGCCATGCAATATCTATTTTATTATACCAAACAAAATTACAAGTGTATTCAATTTATTCTGTACCTTTATAGGGGAGGTGAACATGGGTAGATCTACTACAATATAACACCACATATGAATATACCAGTTAACAGTATATGTTACATGGCACGCGCGTCTAAACGGTGACATTATTGGTTTAAATGATGTCATGCATGACCAACATTTTAGACGCGCATGTCATGTAACAGTATACTGTTAACCGGTCAAAAACGTACTGTTAGCATGAGACAGTAAGAAATTGCCCATGATGAGTATATGAGAATTTAACATTACAAAGTCATGTGAGGTATAATAATATATTTTATCCTTGATTTCTATCTATTTTTTTTCTTCTTGAAAACTTGCTCATATTGCTTTAATGTCTGGGATTATTATTTGCATAATTTCATGTTGTTTCAAAAATGTCTACAATTTTTAAAAATCTTTCTGCAAATTAACAAAATGCAATAGCTAGTAGCTTCTGGTAGTTACTGCTTGAAAACTTTTATTTGCTCAAAAAAATCCAACCTTGCTTTATAAACCCTTTCCCTCATACAACAATTCTGCAGCAGACATCTTTAAACATATTTTGTCAAAACACGGAAAATCTCTATAATTGAATGGATAACCTATGATTGAAAATGGAAAACATTGCGGCAAAAGGAGAAATTGTTAACATGTAGATTCTGTGTTGTGAAACGCATTACATATAAAATATGTATCTACATATGATATGCTAACACATTGTTGTGTCTCTAATAATATTTTTCAAATAGACATTTTATAAATAAGCTTGCTTTAGTTGAATCTTTCCTTCATACAAAAAACATTTTGACTGGTCTGCAGCGGACAACTTGCAAAAGTTCTGGGCAAACAAGAAATTACTCATAATGAGCAATTTCTCCTTATGAGTGTTTTCACCACTAATCAATTATGATAATTTCATTTATAAATAGTTTTCAAATTTTTTAAAATGTTTCCAAAGCCGTTAGCTGTATTTTTGTTTTATGTGAAAAAGGTTTATTTATGTTAACCCCTTCCCTCATACGGCAATTCTGCAGCAGACGACTTTGAACATATTTTGTCAAAAAATAGAAAATCTTTATAATTGAATGGATAACCAAAGTGGAAAACATTGTGGCAAAAGGAGAAATTGCTCGTTTTGAGCAATTTCTTCTCTTGTCACTATGTTTTCAAAAAGCTGTCTGATGCAGAGGCGTCAGAAAGCGTCTATTTTAGGGAAAGGTTTCATATAAGTGCCTATGAATAAGAAAAAAAATCAAAACAGTTTTCAGTGCCAAAGAAAAGTCTTTGAGCAGACAAATTTTAAATTACTTAGGCCAAAAAATAAGACAAATGTTTATAATTAAGAATATAATTATTGAATCGAGTTGAAATCATTGTGACAAACAAAATGTTGCCACTCAGTTTTTAAAAATCAAATGCTTCGGATACGTCAAATTACAAATGCATTTTGGAAGAAACCATCATAGTATCCAAATGCGTGACATCAACTTTAATAGAAAAACTTCATACATCCAGAGACATTTCTATTTAGGTCTCTGCGATACATCCGATTGTGGCAAACCCCGATATTATTTTAGCACTCCCTGTTGTGATATGCTTTGCATCATTTGTATTGTAACCAGATCCAAATACTTTTTGCTGAGGTCAATGGTGGTAATCATGGAAAAATGTCTGTTGTTGATAAACTGCTGTACATTCCATATGAAGACTGTGATGCTTCTTTGTTTTGTTTTTATTCCGATTAAATTAAATTTTATTAAGATGCAAATTTTGGCGATTTGTTGTCTTATACACATTCTATAACCGGATCACATAGGACAGATGGCTTGACAGTGCTCAAGTGAATTTTTGGCCTTATTGCTCCAGCAATTCCGGTCTAAAAATTGGTGATGTCCGTCTGTCTGTCCACATTTTGGTTAGTTTCAGGTTGAGGCAAAATCTCAGCACTGGAAAGGGTTACAAACTTGAAACTTTGCCTGAAGGTAACCAGTAACAAGTTCTATTGATTTCTATGGTTACTTTGACCTTGACCTTGGTTTGTCGATTTTCAAGGTCAAATTGCCTATAATCCGACCTTACCGTCTTCAGCGGTTTCTTGTGTTTTACCTGGTTTGGTAGTATTCTGCTTTGAAGACAAAAGAAGAAGAATGTAATATCTTAGGAAGTTGGACACAATCTTTGGATAACGAGTTGAGAAACTTGATTTTCCACAATATTTTTAGGCATAAGGAGACGTCTATATCAGTTAAATGTTTTATTTTAATGAATAAGCTCATTTTGTAAAATTGCTCACAATGAACATGAACTCCTTTTTGGCCGGATTGCTCTAGCAATTCCGGTCTATAGATTGGCGATGTCCATCCGTCTGTCTGTCTGTCAACATTTTGGTTAAAGTTTCAGGTTGAGGCAAAATCTCATCACTGGAAAGGGTTACAAACTTGAAACTTTGCCTGAAGGTAACCAGTAACAATTTCTATTGATTTCTATGGTTACCTTGACCTTACTCGGTCTCGATTATTTCATGTTACCTTTTCTTCAGTAGGTTGTGATTTGGAAGTGAAATTCATCAGTTTACGCTTTATAAATCACGAATAATAATCAAACGAAAGGTCAAAATTATCATCCTTTTTTATTCACATTTTAACAAATCTTGATATAATTGTAAAACATTATTTAACAATATTATCTTTAGAAGAAGACACAAATTATAAATGTTTATTGTACACAGTTTATTAAAAAAGAATTTATTTGTGTATGCAAGTGTTGATTATTTTTTCCAGTTTCCACAAATATTTATCCCAATTCATTTTGATCAACCCTCCCTTTCCTGCATACAACATATTGGCAGCAGATAACTGAATACTTTTGCCACAATGTTTTCAAAAAGAGTCTACTGTAGATGCATCTGTAGATGGGAAAGGTTATGCAGCGTTTTGGACACATCCGATCTAAGAAACAAACCAGGAATCTAGAATGTATACTTGAGATTTATCACCCTAAAACAGGCTACACAAAATGAATGGTAATTGACAATAAATTGCAGACTAGTTGAGAAACTTGGAGGTAAAACCTTTCCTACATACTGAGACTTTCCGATGCCTCTATACCAGAAGACTTGTGAAAACATAATCGCAAAAGGAGAAATTGCTCATAATGAGCAATTTCTCCATTTGCCACTGTTTTCAATTATTTAGTAACTGTTCTTCCATTTATAGTCTTTATATTTTTGACTAAATATTTTCACTAGTCGTAAAGTCTCAAAGATAGGTTTCCATGCACTTTGGGGTGAGAATAATGCAGAATGCATTAAACATTTCTACTTAATTTGCTGGTTTTTTAGCTCTTTCAATTTCAAGTAAATCCAAATATTGAACTGGTCGAATGACACACACAGAAAGTTATATCGGCATCAGTTGATCCTCTACTGATCTTAGAGGTCATCAACAAACAAAGATAGAGATTAGACTCATTTTGTGGAAACAATTCTGTCTACAGATTGACAGACAAACATGATACAACTCGTAAACACTTTTATGAAAATGAGAAATGAATATGAACTGGTAAGTTTGGTCCAATGAAACATCGGTACATACATATTATTATTTAATTGTGTATAAACAGGGACGTAGATAAGAGTATCTACGTCCCTGGCATAAATAAAAACATTATCACAGATATCATGCAATATCAACTATTATTTCACTACTTGGTGTTTGATAAGCATCAATGTGTCCAAACTGTTGTTTATTTGTAATTTCATTTAACAACGGTAAAAAAAAAACTATATACATGTATTATGCTCCAAGGATTTTACATTTGATCCTGCTGAAAACTATTTTAAGTACTGTTGTAAATTCAGCCACTGCCTGCCAAAAGCATTGGTTCTTCTATGGTAAAGGTATCTGGTCTTACAAAATAAACATTTACCTCTTTTAGTCATCTACTTTTTGACAAAATTGTTCAAAGTCGTCTGCTGCAGAATTGTCGTAAGAGGGAAAGGGCTAACTGTTTGTTAATGTGTAATGTCCAGACATATTTCACCCTTTTCCTCTTGCATTCGGACAGATCTGCAGCAAATGACTTGATGAGCAACTTCTCCTTTTGTCACTATGTTTTCAAATCTGTTCACTAAAGTGTTTGTGTTTATAGAGATTTTCCATACTTTTCATCTGCTGCAGAATTGTTGTATGTGGGAGAGGGTTTAACATAGAAAGTGTTTAAGACTAGAGTAGACTGTTGGGAACAGCAACTTTATCAGAATATATCCCACTGCTATTTCCCAAAGACCAACTGAAAAGTAAATGCAACAACTTTTCATGAACTATTACTTATGTTTGTTTGATGCTTATCATACCCCCCAGCAGACTACATTGCATTGGTTGTTTTTAACCCTCCCTTTCCCACATACAGACGCTTTCTGACATCTTTTGAAAACAGTGTTGCAAAAGGAGTATTGCTCGTAATGAGCAATTTCTCCTTTAGCCACAATGTCTTCAAACTGTTTTCATTATTATTCTTTGATTCATAGGGGTTGTCCACATTTGTGGGTGTTTACAAAGTTTCATGCTGCAGATTTGCTGTATGATGGCAAAGGGTTAATTAACCCTTTCCCTCATACGACAATTCTGCAGCAGACGACTTTGAACGTAGTTTGTCAAAACATAGAAAATCTCCATAATTGAATGGATAACCTATGACAAAAAGTGGAAAACATTGTGGCAAAAGGAGAAATTGCACGTTTTGTGCAATTTTTTCTTTTGTCATTATGTTTTCTAAAAAGCCGTCTGCTGCAGAGGCGAGGGAAAGGGTAAAACGTACATATATATAAAAAGAACAATAATGTCTGCAGACAAATAAAAATCTCTTTTCTATTCAAATTAGCTTTATTTTTCCATCATGTAAAATTCATTTAACCCTTTCCCTCATATAGATGCTTTCTGACGCCTCTGCAGCAGACAGCTTTTTGAAAACATAGTGACAAAAGAAGAAATTGCACAAAACGTGCAATTTCTCCTTTTGCCACAATGTTTTCCACTTTTTGTCATAGGTTATCCATTCAATTATGGAGATTTTCTATTTTTTGACAAAATACGTTCAAAGTCGTCTGCTGCAGAATTGCCGTATGAGGGAAAGGGTTAACTAGTATAGAGCAGTTAGCCATAGAAAATGTGGGGAAATGGAGATATCATCCATAATAAAAACATCAGCATTTCCAAGTTTACTTCAGTATAAAAGATTATATATATGTTTCCAGACTTAATGTAAGTATTATATAATAACATAAATATGTATCAAATTTGCACTTTAAACTGGTTACCTACATTAACACATCACAATGACTTATTTTGGATATACTAACTATTTAAAGTTACACTAGAGCCTTACAACTTTAATTCAGGATTTGATTTACAAAAGGCAGACGTATCTGCAGGAGATGATATTTGAAAACATCTTGGCAAAAGAATTGAAAATCTTTATGAATGAACGTATATTTATTGAAAAGATGTGACAACATTGTGGTTGATGGAGAAAATTGAAGATTTTAACCCTTTTCAACTTGCTGACACATCTGCAGCAGACGACTTTTTGAAGCTTGTGACAAAAAGAAAAATTGTACTTAATAAATAGTTCCTTCTTTTGCCATAATTGTTTCATAATTGTTTCACTTCTGATCAATACCCTTTCCCTCATACGACAATTCTGCAGCGTACGACCTTGAACATATTTTGTCAAGAAATAGAAAATCTCTATAATTAAATGGATAACCTATGACTAAAAGTGGAAAACATTGTGGCAAAAGGAGAAATTGCTCGTTTTGAGCAATTTCTTTTTTCGTTACTGTTTTTTAAAAAGCCCTCTGCTGCAGAGGCGTCAGAAAGCATTTATATGAGGGAAAGGGTTAGTTTATAGATATTTTCCATATTTTGTCAAGATCTTCTCCAAATCGTTTGCTGCCAAGTCATTTACTTCAGAATCATCAAATCATTACAAAAAAGTACAATGAAAATTAATTTGTGTAAACTAATTCAATGATCTAGCTATGGTGATAATTTGTGCCTGATATTTATAATGAAACCAGAAATTTGTTTTACACAAGTATGTCTTGATAACTGAATAGAGTTGAAATTATTTAGGCAAAAGAAGAAATTTCTTGTTATGAGAAACATATATCCCTTTGCCACAATGATTGTAAAACTCATCTGCTTTATAGGCAGAGACATGTGCAGAGGATTCATCTAAACCCTTTCTTACAAACTGCAGCAGATGACATTGTAAACACCAAGGAACATTTTGCAAAATCAAATAGTGTTGAAAAAGGATAAATTATTTATTATAACCAATTTCTTCCTATACTACAATGTAGTTGGATGCTGCAGTTGCCTAAATTTGCATCAGAAAATTGCAAAACATGTCCAAACACCTTTTGCAATGACACATATTTTACAATTAAAAACTTAAGATTTTTTGATATATATCATTTTGTGTTTTGACTCGTTTGGCAAATACACATTACAATGCAATTATTAGGTTTGCAAGTAAAGTCTTATTGACTAACAACTGAAACCTTTACGTATCACAGTTTGCTCAAAACTTGTTGCTTTAGCGTGACCTTGACACATTAACTGAGGATAGGGGCGGGGGAGACACTGTGACACATTAACTGAGGATAGGGGCGGGGGAGACACTGTGACACATTAACTGAGGATAGGGGTGGGGGAGACACTGTGACACATTAACTGAAGGATGGGGGCGGGGGAGACACTGTGACACATTAACTAAAGGATGGGGGGAGACACTGTGACACATTAACTGAGGATAGGGGTGGGGGAGACACTGTGACACATTAACTGAAGGATGGGGGTGGGAGAGACACTGTGACACATTAATTAAAGGATGGGGGGGAGACACTGTGACACATTAACTGAGGATAGGGGTGGGGGAGACACTGTGACACATTAACTGAGGATAGGGGGTGGGGGAGACACTGTGACACATTAACTGAGGATAGGGGTGGGGGAGACACTGTGACACATTAACTGAAGGATAGGGGCGGGGGAGACACTGTGACACATTAACTGAAGGATGGGGGGGGACACTGTGACACATTAACTAAAGGATAGGGGCGGGGGAGACCTTGAGCAAAACAAGTTGTCCATAGCAATAACAAGACATATTTAACCCTTTCACAGACACACACACAATTGTCTGAAAGAGACTGTTTTTAACCCTTTCCCTCATATAGACGCTTTCTGACGCCTCTGCAGCAGACAGCTTTTTGAAAACATAGTGACAAAAGAAGAAATTGCTCAAGATGAGCAATTTCTCCTTTTGCCACAATGTTTTCCACTTTTAGTCATAGGTTATCCATTCAATTATAGAGATTTTCTATTTTTTGACAAAATATGTTCAAAGTCGTCTGCTGCAGAATTGTCGTATGAGGGAAAGGGTTAAATCCATTCTCACATCCAGACATGTTTTGACTCATCTACAGCAGCTGACTTTTAAAAACATTGTGCTAAAAGGAGAAACTCTTTCATTTCACACAATAATTTCCTGTCTGTTTTCAAAAATGTCCCGTTACTACACATTATCCATAGATGTCTTAGAAGCAGTTGACTCTAAATTGGAAAACAGGTTTAGAGTTAACCCTTTCCAACATACAGATGCATTCTGATGCCTCTGCAGCAGACTTTATTTGAAAACATTACGACATAAGGAGCAATTTCTCCTTTAGGCACAATGTTTTAAACTTTATTCAATAACTGTTTATGTTTTCAAAGTCATCGGTGTTCAGATTTGTTGTAATGTTGGAATGGGTTAAGGGAGGTTTGGACAAAGTCCATTTGGTTACTGCTAACACCTTTATACCATTGTACCATTTGTGGACTCATAGAGTTCAAAACATGAGAAAATGGAATCAATGGAAGAGCCCAAAAATAGCCTAAGAAGTCATTCATATAGGGAAAATGACATCTGATATTAACCAACATCACTATGGAAACTGGGATGATCACCATGGATACAGTGGCAGTGACAATGGTAACCATATATCATACAGACTCGTATTCTCGTTGCCAGGCAACATATTTATCTTTCATGGATTTTCCAGACGGTTTAGTGCGTTCTATTGCTTTCAACACGTCTGTTGTTATGATGGTGTCAAGTCGTATATGTAGATCTTTTACCGCTGCAATAGAAATGGATGTTATGATGACGTTTCGCCCCCGTTAAACCTTTCCTTCATATAGACGCCGCTTTCTGACACCTCTGCAGCAGACTGCTTTTGGAAAACATAATGACAAAAGAAGAAATTGCTCAAAACGAGCAATTTCTCCTTTTGCCACAATGTTTTCCACTTTTAGTCATAGGTTATCCATTCAATTATAGAGATTTTCCATTTTATTAACAAAATATGTTCATAGTCGTCTGCTGCAGAATTGTTGTATGAGGGAAAGGGTTAAATCTGAATCTGCAAATAATCCTGTACATCACTCTAGATCAACATGCTGCACATATCATCCTTTTACCCATTTCCCATATACAGTAAATCTATAGAAGACAACTTTGCAAACATCAATGCGAAAATATCAGAAGTCTCATAAAATTGATGGTATAGATTTAAAAACATTGTGGCAAAATAGGAAATTTATAGCTTATAATAAGCAATTTCTCCTTTTGCCACAATATTTTCAAAACTGGTCTGTATATTGGAAAGGGTTAATGATATAATGTCCATGTAAATGTCGACTTATTATGGATACATAACAAGGTCACTTATCATAGTAATTAATTATTTACCAGTACCTTTCCGGCGCAAATACATGCATATCGTCATGCGCAGTTCAAATATGACGGATCAAAATTCAGTATTCAACTTGCTCAAATATGGTACCAAATATGGTAATGAAATATGATGTGACGCCATTAAAATATGCATTTACGTCATTTTGATGCGGTAGATGGGCATGGTTCACACGCCAATCATAAATTTAATTTCATGAGTAAATTATGTTACTTTTTTATTCAGAGTATAGAAACTTGTATTTTTTCTTCTATATTCTGTCTTAAAAGTTAAACATGGAACAATATGTTGCAGTAGGGCTACAGGTTTTAGTATTTTCTCAACCCTCTTCGACGGTGGTGCACAGGTAGAGCGTACCAAAGGTTCCCAGTTCGAGTCCCGTGATGAACTGGTCCTGACTTTAGGATTTTTCCACACAAACAGCGTGAGTACTGGTTAAGTCTCCAGGAAGCAGACATCAAGCGTGATTAATATAAGCTGAAAGCTTGTTTCGCAATCGATGTAAAATAAATCGGTTAAAACTAACCCTCTTAGCAAATACAAAAACCTGTATTTTTACTGCAACATAACTATATGGATTGAATAGAGTTGAAAACATTGTGGCAAAAGAGTAAATTGGTCATGATGAGCAATTTTTATTTGGCTACAATGTTTTCAGAAGTCGTCTACTGAAGATAGGTCTGTCTGTATGTGTGTTCAAAGGAACAGGTGTGTTGCCTGTCAAAAAGTGTGAGGGAGAGACAGACCACAGTGATTCCTGTGGCATCATCCTTTGACACAAACAGTATATACCTTCTGAATTGTTTTCGAGCGCATCAAATATTTTCCTGACCGGCCTCATGGCGGCTTCTTTACAGACTAGTCGGATGTCCGCTCCGGAATAACCGTCAGTTTTCTATAAAAAAACCAAAAAAAAACAAGTGTTAATCCATTCCAAAATACAACAATTCTGCTGCAGACGCCTTTAAAAACATCTAGAGGAAAATATTGACGAAAGCATATTCATTGAAAAGAGTTAATAGAAATTGCTCATAATGAGTTATTTTTTCTGCCACAATTTCTGTTTCTGTCTTTCTTTCAATGTTTGGAACAGTCCTTTTTGAGAGATCAAAAGTTGTCTCTATCAGGGAAAGAAATCCCCTGCAGCAGACGGCTTTGTGAAACTGTTGAAGGAAAAGTAATTATATGTATTGGTTAAAACTAGCAACCTTTTCTTTTCCCACAATATTTTCAACTCTGTATGTCTCAGATGTTATTTATACCTGAGATGTTTTCAAAACACATAACACTTAAAAATAAAGTGTTTAACTGATAAGAAATGAAATGACTTGTTTGCTTTAAGATGTCTGAGAAAATAATATAATACCTTGCAGACTGGCAGTTTAAGCCTTTCCCTCATATAGACGCTTTCTGACGCCTCTGCAGCACAGCTTTTTGAAAACATAGTGACAAAAGAAGAAATTGCTCAAAACGAGCAATTTCTCATTTTGCCACAATGCTTTCCGCTTTTAATCATAGGTTATCCATTCAATTATAGAGATTTTCTATTTTTTGACAAAATATGTTCAAAGTCGTCTGCTGCAGAATTGTCGTATCAGAAAAAGGGTTAATTTTCATACAGAGTTAAAACCAGTGTGGGCAGAGGAGAAACTGCCAATTTTTAAGCAAATTCTTTTATTCCTCTTTTTTTTCCTTTAAAAGTTGTATATTTTTTAAAATAAAATTTTGTATATTTTTTAAAATAAAAATAAATATCTGCAAAAAACATTGATTGTCACGATTTTCAAGGAAAAGCATTAAAACATTGTCTCACCAGTGCCAACAGATCATAATCCAGATCAGATAACAACTCCAAGCCCCCTTCACTTGGGTTCACAATTCTTGGTAAGTGATGTTTAAACATGGCCTTCCTAGCATCAAATGTCGGTAAATCTACAATAATTCTTTTCTCTAATCGACGTAACATGGCATGATCTAATTCCCTGAGGAGATAAAAGAAAACAAAAAACATTATTTGGGTCATTCTCTTTATTCTTTCCCACCTACAGACGCATTTTGATGCTATAGCAGCAGAAGACTTTTGAAAACATTGTGGCCAAAGGTGAAATTGCTCATGATGAGCAATTTCACCTTTGGCCACATTATTTTCAACTTTATTTAATAATTAAGCTATTTTTTATGACCATTTTTTAGGTTTTTGTCACAATGTTTACGAAGTTGTCTACTGCAGACTTGTTGTATGTGGGAAAGGGTTAAAGAGTTATTCAAGAAATAAGAATGTTGAAATGAGAGTATTTATTACATGTGAATTTACACTCCCACAAGCAACAAAATTTAATCTAAAGCAAACAACTTTGAACATATATAAGCAAATTGTCTCCTTTGAAAACATCTGATGACAAATTTGTAAATATTTTGATTTAAAGTATTAATTAAGATTTAAAAATATTATCAGGGATACTTTTAACAAAAGGCCCATGAGGGCCTATGCTCTACTGGCATTGATCTGGCTTGTTTCAAAAGGAACCAATATGTCATCAATATTCAAATACCATCTAAGTTTAGTGAAGATCAGATAGTAAATGGAAGCTCTATTGTGTTCACAAGCTGTATTATAGCAATTTTGACAATTTCAAGGGCCATAATCCAGCCATGCATGGGTAGATCTGGCCGTTTTTTAGAAATGAACCAAACTCTCATGGATATCTAACTACTGTATAAGTTTGGTTGAGATACAATAAAAAATAAAGACTATCGTGTTAATAAGCTCTTTTATAGCAATTTTGACCATTTCAAGGGCCATAATCCAGTCATGCATGGGCGGATCTGTGGCTGGTTTTCGAAAGGAACCGAGCTCTCATGGATATCTAACTACTGTATAAGTTTGGTTGAGATACAATCAAAAGTGAAGACTGTATCGTGTTAACAAGCTCTTTTATAGCAATTTTGACCATTTCAAGGGCCATAATCCAGTCATGCATGGGTGGATCTGGCTGGTTTTCAAAAGGAACCGAGCTCTCATGGATATCTAACTACTGTATAAGTTTGGTTGAGATACAATCAAAAGTGAAGACTGTATCGTGTTAACAAGAAATTGTTTACGGACGGACGGACGCACCCACGCACGCACGACGGACGAATCGCCACGACATAAGCCCTTCTGGCCTTTGGCCAGTAGAGCTAAAAACCAATGAAAGAGTAGTTACCAAGGTAAATTTGAAGCTGCCAATAGAAAGACTAGATCATCTGTTTTAGCCAAACCGTCCATCTGTACCAACAACTCTGTCTTCATTCTTCTACTACCTTCATGTTCTCTGAAATTAACAACAATAATGTAAATTAAACCTTCACGTTCTTAGCAAACAACAACAACAATATAAGTTCTACCTTCCACTGTCTTCATGTTCTCTGAAATTAACAACAACAATCTAAGTACAATAACAAGAAATAATTCATCAAAATGAACCAATTCATGATAAATTGTTCAGAGGATATAATATCATTTTGTTTATTCATCCAACATTTTCCCTGTGATTCTATGTGAATAAAACACAAAATGTATACTTAATAAATATATGTTTCTTGTTTTATCACTGACTTGCTTTTCCTAATAAATACTGAAGAATAGATAAATTACGAAGCTGACAATATATAATGAGCATATTTTTTCTTTCGTCACAGTATTTTTTACACCTTCACTTTTAGAGGTTTTCCATATTTTTGCCCAAAAGTTTTTAAAGTTGCCTGCTACAGAATGGCTGTACGTGGTTAATAGGTAGTGTAAGAAGAAGACCTTACCCACCGCCCCCTGCACCTCGCTGACTCATGATGGCCTCCAGTTCATCTAAAAATATTGTGGACGGAGCATGAAATCGTGCCATCTCAAATAATACCTGGAACAAAGTTAAAAAGGGGGATTATTTACCAGTGAACATTTGACGCTGGAATTCTATCTAGAGTAATACTTATGCACATATAACAGAACAAGTTTGTCAGCCTTTCATTTGTTGTTAACCCTTTCCCATATTCAGATGCTTTCTAAGAGAACATTGTGGCAAAAGAAGAAATTGCTAATAAAAATGTTCTCCTTTTACCACAATACTTCATATACCTTCATTTATAGATATGTTCAATTTTTTTCCTAAATGCTTTCAAAGCCATCTGTTGCAGATTTTCATGTATTTGAGAAAGGGGGGTAACCTCCTTTTACCACAATGTTTCCAACTCTATATATATTAAACAAAACATTTATTACAATTTCAAAATCATCTACTGTAGATTTTTTTTGTATGTGGGAAAGGGTTAACCCTTTCCCTCATACGACAATTGTGCAGCAGATGACTTTGAACATATTTTGTCAACATATAGAAAATCTGTATACTTGAATGGATAACCTATGAATAAAAGTGGAAAACATTGTGGCAAAAGGAGAAATTGCTCGTTTTGAGCAATTTATTCTTTTGTCACTATGTTTTCAAAAAGCTGTCTGCTGCAGAGGCGTCAGAAAGCGTCTATATGAGGGAAAGGGTTAAAGTACCAAACCAACAAGTAGATGGCCTAAGAATTTATGTTATAAAATAAGCTGAGAGTGACCTACCCTGACTAGTTTCTCTGAATCTCCTCTCCACTTACTAACAATGCTGGATGCGGAAATGTTAAAAAAAGTTGTGTTACATTCTGTAGCTATGGCTTTAGCTAACAGAGTTTTACCCGTACCTGAAAAAACATTTATAGCAAAATAGTAACACATGCAGACACATCTTTAGGCATCTGAATTCGATGATTTTTGAAAACATTGGTGCAAATGGTGAAATTGCTTATATATGAGAAGCAATTTCTCCTTTTGCCACAATGTGTTTTAACTCTTTTCAATATATATACTTTCATTTATCAAGATTATCAATGGATGTGCCTTGTTACCGGTTTGTTCTAAGTCGTCTGCTGCTGATTTCTTGTAGGTGGGATAAAGAGGGTAAAGAGTTGTCTGTTTTAAAATCTTCTCTGAAAGTAACTTTCATACATGTATATGGAAAATTAGTTTATATTTGAGTATGACATTGATACAAACTTGGAAAATATTGCTGGAAATGAAAAAAAAAAAAAAAGCACCCGACGCTCGTCTGATATTATGCTTTTATAGTTTATTTATTTTATATAAAAAATCTTCAAATTCGGAATGAATATTTACACATTATTATGAGCACACACACTCCAAGTTCATATACATGATAAAGAAGATCTTCAAGTCCGATAGCTGTCACAATCAGTCAAGATCATAAGCTGAGTCTTGTGTATGGACAGGCAAACTGTAACTAAAGATATTGAATATATTACTGTTTTCATATATTTAGTAACAGTGACCTTGACCCCCAAAATACAATCTGATTATCATAAGTACATTATGTTTTTGTTGTTTAATAATTTGAAATCAATGTAACAAAAAATGAAGAAACTATGTCCAATTCTCAAAATCGACCAAAATACATCAAAATTGATGTTTTTTACCCCAAAACACGGGCCCGCTCAGCATCTTTATCATACAATGTGGTATAAGATGAACAGGTTTTCAAAGTTATAGGTTTGATAGTTTCCATGTAAGTGACCTAAACACATAACTTAACCAACACCGCCAATTCTCAAAATTGACCAAAATACATAAAAAATTATGGCTACACTACGCATCTTTAGCATACAATGTGAAGATGGGTATAAGATGAACAAGTTTTACAAGTTTCAAAGTATTAGATTTGATAGTTTCCATGTAAGTGACCTAAACACAAAACTTAACCATCACTGCCAATTCTCAAAATCAACCAAATTACATCAAAATTTATGTTTTTTACCCCAAAAAGCAGGCCACACTCAGCATCCTTAGTATACAATGTGAAGAAGGGTATTAGATGAATGAGTTTTCCAAGTTTCAAAGTATTCAGTTTCATAGTTTCCATGTAAGTGACCTCAACGATCAAGTGACGACAATAGTTAGTCTTTTTTTTTCAAAAAATCAGACGAGCTAAAAATGCTCATAATGTGCACTTTGTCATTCTCCCACTTTAAATGATTCTCCGTATCAAAATTCTTCTTTTAATTCAGCCATTATGAAATTGTTATCCTCTGAAGTCTGCAAAGTAAATGACACTAAATAACAGATGTCTTAAAACATTTGATAGTTAAGATAATTAACCTTACCTGGGGGTCCAAAAAGTAGCAGACCTTTCCATGGACTCAATATACCTTTAAATAACTGTGGATACTGAAATGTTAAAGTGAGGCATATATAACCCTTTCCCACTACAGACATTTTTTAGTTTAAACTTATTTATTTTACATCTTTTGTGAAACAAGCTTTCAGCTTATATTAATCAAGCTCAATGTCTGCTTCCTAGAGACTTAACCAGTACTTGCGCCGTTTATGTGGAAAAATCCCAAAGTCAGAACCCGCTCATCACGGGAATGGAACCAGCGACCTTTGGTACGAGAGGCCGAAGCTCTATCTCTGCACCACTGTATTCCACGAAGACATTTTGGAGCACATACAGTGGATAACATCTGAAAACAGTATGAGAAAAGAAGAAACTAGAACTAGGTGATTAATACCCCCGCCCCAACCCCTTACACATATTATATCTCACAGTATTATCTTTGACTCAGACAATTTGAATATCAGTATAAAAAAGAAATACTAAGATGATATCAAAAAGCAATATACAAATCTAATTTTAAAGAAATTTTGTCAAGAACATAAAATACAATCCGCATAAAGTACTATTTCCTCATGAAATAAGTTTTTATTTAGTTTTCTAGTTTCAGAAAACAAACAAACAAGAAGAAAATGAACCACATTCTTTATTCAAAGAGTAACAAGGTTTTTACTGTAAACTACTGAATATTCGCGAGGACCTATTTTCGATATTTTTCATGATTTTGATATTTTGATATTTTAATTTTGAGAATAAGTAGCAGAAGTTTAAATTTCACTTTTGATCGATATATTTTCGCAAGGTATTAATTTCGCGAGGAGGTCAGCTTGCGAATATTAGGGAATATAAAATCCTTACGTAATTTAGGTAGTTTACAGTAGCTATAATGTAATATGATATCATGTTCTACCTCTTGACATTTTGCCATGTTTCAAGTAAATCCGGTTGAAATTGAAGGAGGAGTATGTGGCACCAGATTAGATTTTAACAAAAAAAAATCCTATTTCAAGATCAGAGGTGAAGGTCACAGGGACATGAAATTTGCGTCTTGCACATCTACTACTCCTGATTAACATTTATGCCCAGTATGAAGTAAAAAGTTGAAACTGAAGGAGGAGTACAACAGATTAGATTTTAACAAAACAAGAGGGCCATGATGGCCCTGGATCGCTCACCTTAATTATACAATGTACTGTTATGCAAAACACATCAAGACAATTATTCTGAATGCAACCTCTAGTGTTAACAAGATTTTCCTTCATTTGGCCTTGTGATCTATAAATTACTTTTCCTGATATGACCCATATTCCATCATGGACTAGATATCATCAAAACAACATTCTGACAAATTTTCAACTTGCTCAAAGTAAAAATGCGGCCTCCGGAGTTTGAACAATATTTTCCTTTATTGACCTTGTTTCTGACCCCCATATGACCCATATTTGGAACTTGAACTAGATATCATTTAGACAAACAATCTGACCAAATGTCAAGATGCTTAAGCAAAAAATGTGGCATCCAAAGTGTTAACAAGATTTTCCTTCAGTTTGGCCTAGTGACCTAGTTTTTGATCCAGCATGACCCGTATTCGAACTTGGCCTAGATATCATTCAGCTCAACATTCTGACTAAATTTCAAGCTTCCGAAGCAAAAAATGCAGCTTCTACAGAGTTAACAAGATTTTCCCTCAATTTGGCCTAGTGACCTAGTTTCTGACCCAATATGACCCATATTCGAACTTGACCTAGATATTTTAAAGACAACCATTCTGACAAAATTTCAAACTGCTGAAGCAAAAATTGCGGCCTCTGGAGTCAATATTTTCCTTCAATTTGACCTAGTGACCTACTTTTTGACCCGACAAGACCCATGTTCGAACTTGACCTACATATCATCAAGACAAACATTCTGATAAAGTTTCAACATGCTCAAGTTGAAAATGTGGCCTCCATAGTGTTAACAAGATTTCGCTTCAATTTGACCTAGTGACCTCGTTTTTGACCTCATATGGCCCAGTTTCAAACTTGTCCAAGATTTGATGGAGATGAATGTTCTGATACACTTTCATGAAGATTGGATGCAAAATGTAGCCTGTAGAGTGTTAACAAGCTAAAATGTTGACGACGCACGCCGGACGGACGCCGGACAAAATGTGATCACAATAGCTCACCTTGCACTTCGTGCATAGGTGAGCTAAAAAAATCCTATTTCAAGGTCAGAGGTGAAGGTCACAGGGACATGAAATTTGCGTCTTGCACATCTACTACTCCTGATTAACATTTATGCCAAGTATCAAGTAAATCAGGTTCAAACTGAAGGAGGAGTACAACAGATTAGATTTAAAAAAAAAAAAAATCCTATTTCAAAGTCAGAGGTCACGGTCAAGGTCACAGGGACATGAACTTTGCATGTTGCACATCTACTACTCCTGATTAACATTTATGCCAAGTATGAAGTAAATCGGGTTGGAACTGAAGGAGGAGTACAACAGATTAGATTTTAACAAAAAAAAAATCCTATTTCAAGGTCAGAGGTCAAGGTGAAGGTCACAGGGACATGAAATTTGCGTCTTGCACATCTACTACTCCTGATTAACATTTATGCCAAGTATGAAGTAAATCGGGTTGAAACTGAAGGAGGAGTACAACAGATTAGATTTTAACAAAAAAAAATCCTATTTCAAGGTCAGAGGTCAAGGTGAAGGTCACAGAGACATGAAATTTGCGTCTTGCACATCTACTACTCCTGATTAACATTTATGCCAAGTATGAAGTAAATCAAGTTGAAACTGAAGGAGGAGTATAACAGATAAGATTTTAACAAAAAAAAATCCTATTTCAAGGTCAGAGGTCAAGGTGAAGGTCACAGGGACATGAAATTTGCGTCTTGCACATCTACTACTCCTGATTAACATTTATGCCAAGTATCAAGTAAATCAGGTAGAAACTGAAGGAGCAGTACAGCGGAACAGATTTTGCGGACAGACAGACCGACCGACCGACCGCATGACCGACCGACAGGCTGATTCCAGTATACCAGTATAATTACTGATTATTAGTAACTTCCTTTGTTGCCTTAATGTCTTCAACTCTATTAAATAATTATTCTTAACCCTTTCTCACATATAGACGCTTTCTGACGCATTTGTAGCAGACGACTTTTGAAAACTTTGTGATTTGTTGTATGTGGGAAAGGGTTAAATGTTTAGTAATTTTCCATATTTTTGCCTGGATCTGTTGTATGTGGGATAAATAGTCATCCTACTGAAACTAGAACTATCACTGAAGATGATGAATACCTCCTAAACAGCACCTTGACCTACACAATAACTTAATAAGTAAAAGGGCCATAACTCTGTAAAATAACATGCAATTGTAACCCCTTTAGGATATGCACATCTCTTCTTGGTATAGAAGCTTCATGTAAAATGTTATTGAATTCCACCCAGTGGTTTGTAAGAAATAGGCCAGACAAAATATGGCTTCCGGCCGACCGACCGACAGACAGACGGACAGACAGTCCGACACAGTGACTCCTATTTACGCCCTCTTCTTCGAAGGGGGTATAATAATTTAATTCATATCATCATCCCTAAGTGTTCAGTGGTACTAGCAATTATATGGAGTAATCTTTGATGAGAAGCAATAGATCAGTAGTAATTTGATTTATTGGGGGTCTTACAGTTTTCAACTTTACTTCAGTTATATCACAGCAACTGAACACTTATTATTGATGCTTGGATAACAAGAGGCATAAGATGGCCAGTATTGCTCCACTGCATAAGGCAAAAATTAAATCACTAAAGCCAAATAATGCAAAACTGCCATGGCTCCTGGTGGCCATATTTTAGGACTAATCAAGATGGTTTGAAGGAATCTGAAAGAGGGTCACCCAAGAAACATTTCTACAAAATTATTTTAAAATCGTCCACATACTTTTGGAGAAGAATTTTTTTAGAGTTTTCACCATAGCCATATAAGGCAAAACAGTCAGCCCCCTGGTGGCCATGTTTTTCAAACAATCAACATGGAATGCTGGAATCTGATAGAAAGACCCCACTCAATTGTGGTCCTTTAAAAAATAGGAAATAAAAATATGGAATGAAATTCTTACTTTAATTGGATAAACAACAGATTCCTTTGCTAATCTCTTTGCTTCATCTAAACCTATTATATCATTCCATCTCACATTCGGGTTATTTGAATATATATCCTGAAATAAAACAATGTACAATGCTATAAAGGGCCTCATCAAACTAATATTATCAGCTAAAATTCAGATCAGCCGGATTCTTTGTGCAGTGAGATCAGGTTTAGATAGATTCTCCATGCAGGCTGATCAGGATCTTATCTGTTTGTCATCTAGTCGAGGAAGCCTCCGGAAAATAGCAGAGACAGCAAACTGGCAATTCAATTATGCATGAATGTTTTCAAAGTTGTCTGCTGCAGTTTTGTTTTATGTAGGAAAGGGCTAACCCTTTTCCACATATAGATGCTTTCTGATGCCTCTGCAGCAGACGACTTATGAAAACATTGTGACAAAAAGAGAAATTGCTTAAAATGAGCAATTTCTCCTTTTGCAAAAATATTTTCAACTTTTTTCAGCAATTATTATAACTTCATTTATAGAAAATTGCAACGTTTTTGTCTAGATGTTTTGCAAAGTTGTCTGCTGCAGAATTGTTGCATGTGGGAAAGGGTTAAAGCATATAAAGTGCCATTACTGGCTGTAAATGAAAATGACAAAAACAACTACTACTTACCCTGCTGATGTTTTGTGCCAGTTCTCTCCATTCCGAGTTATAGCCCACATATCCTCCCAGAGGCTTTAATAACTTCTCCTGTAAACAGAAAACCGCACATTAAACTCTTTCTCACATGCAGACGCTTTCAAATACCTCTGTAGCATACAACTTTTGAAAACATTGTGACAAAAGGTGAAATTGCTCATAATCAGCAATTTCACCTTTTGCCGAAATGTTACTTTTTGGCTTTCTCTTATAGAAATTTATCATATTTTTGCCTATAGGATTAAAAAGTTGCATGTTGAAATGGTTAAGCTATGTCAGACAAAAAAGGGTATGAGTGAAAGGCCAACCTGTTTAATATTCAATTTCTTATTTACTTTGTCCTGTAACATCATTTAATTAAGCTGGGAAAGCTCATTGAAAAATAATGAAGGCTATCGATCCGGCGATTGTGAGTTCACACTTTAACTTGGCCATTAACTCTTTCTGATGATTGACAAAGTCATTGTGACAAACATAAGTCTTGAGTTTGGACCAAACTTTAATACTTAGCAAGTTAATTTGTTAAAATCAGATCCCATGCCAAAATAATTTTGTTAAAAGAACGCTTTTAACACATTGGTATAGCAGTTCCTAAACTATAGTGTGTTTACAGGTTTTTTCTAGAATTTGACCTAGCTTTAGACCCAACATGACCCAGTTTTGAACCTGACTGGGTTTTGATGGGGATGAATAAGCCTGATAATTGGATTGAAAATTTGGCCTCAAATGTGGCCTCAAATGTGTCCACAAGGCTTTTCTAAACATTGACCTCATGACCTAGTTTTTTATCCCACATGACCCAGTTTCAAAAATGACTGAATGTGTCTCTTAAAAGTTCAGAAGGTACATTTATTTCTGAAATTTGACCTGGTGACCTGGTTTTTGACCCAACATTACCCAGTTTCAAACCTGAATAGGATATAATGCAAATGAATGTTCTGAGGATTTTTCATTTTAACATTAGATGTAGCCTCTATTGTGTTCACAAGGTTTTCTAAAATATGGCCTAATGACCAAGTTGTTGACCCCATTATGAACCAGTTTTGAATCTGACTGGGATTTGATGGAGATGAATGTTCTAATGAACCCTTATAATGATTTGATAAAAAGTGAGGCTAAAATTTGACCTAGTGACCTATTTTTCTACCCAGCACAGCCCAGTTAAGTGTTTGACCTAGATTTGATGGAGATGAAAGTTTAGATGAGCTTTCAAGAAGATTGGATGTTCAATGTGGTCTGTAGAGTGTTCACAAGGTAACTGTGATATAAACCATTATATACAGTTCAGATACAATGTAAGTTCAATGTGGTCTGTAAAGTGTTCACAAGGTAACTGTGATATAAACCATGATATACAGTTCAGATAAAGTGTAAGTTCAATGTGGTCTGAAGATTGTCCACAAGGTAACTGTGATATAAACCATGATATATATTTCAAATAAAGTGTAAGTTCAATGGCACATAACTGGTGATTTGAGTCAGTCTTAGTTAAATTTTCTGTCTGTCATCATGGTGATTAACATTTCCATATAGTTTTAATCATATCCATCAAATCTTGCCTTAGATATGGCTCCGGACGGATGAAAGGATGGATGGACAATGCCGAACCAAATATCTCATCTGCCTTTGGCGACGCATAATGATGTGCATAATCTCATAACTGCCCTTGCATATATAGTTCTCATACTTTTTTGAATTATCACTTAACCCTTTATCTCATACGACAATTCAGCAGCAGACGAATTTGAACATATTTTGTCAAAAAATAGAAAATCTCTATAATTGAATGGATAACCTATGACTAAAAGTGGAAAACATTGTGGCAAAAGGAGAAATTGCTTGTTTTGAGCAATTTCTTCTTTTGTTACTGTGTTTTCAAAAAAGTGTAAAAAAATTACACATTCTAATGGATCTGCAGCTTATTACTTTTGAAAACATTGTAGCCAAAGCAGAAATTGGTAATAATAGGAATACTTTCAATAACAAAACTGTTCCATGATTTTGCCTATATATATGTTTTCAAAGTTGTCTGCAGCAGAATTGTTGTTTGTGGGTAAGTGACAAGTCATAGATAGGAGGTAGATGTAAACTCACATTAGTCTCTTTATTAAAGCCCGGTCCTGTGAATTCATTTGACCCTTCCTCGACATTGAGCCTTGTGGCATCATTCAGCATGGCTCGGATATCAATGATCTGTCCTGGCTGAAATTATAAACACACATATGAGTACATGGTTACAACTTTTACTGCTCTTACAGTACACATATGAGTACATGGTTACAACTTTTACTGCTCTAACAGTACACATATGAGTACATGGATACAACTTTTACTGCTCTTACAGTACACATATCTGTACATGGTTACAACTCTTACAGCTCTTACAGTACACATATCCGTACATGGTTATGACTCTTACAGTACATATATCAGTACATGGTAACAACTCTTACAGCTCTTACATTACACATATCAGTACATGGTTACAACTCTTACAGTACACATATCAATACATGGTTACAACTCTTACAGTACACATATCAGTACATTGTTACACCCTTACAGCTCTTACAGTACACATATCAGTGCATGGTTACAACTTTTACTGCTCTTACAGTACACATATCAGTACATGGTTACAACTTCTACTGCTCTTACAGTACACATATCAGTACATGGTTACAAGTCTACATCTCTTACAGTACACATATCAGTACATGGTTACAACTCTTACAGCTCTTACAGTACACATATCAGTACATGGTTACAACTTTTACTGCTCTTACAGTACACATATCAGTACATGGTTACAACTTCTACTTCTCTTACAGTACACATATCAGTACATGGTTAAAACTCCTACAGCTTTTACAGTACACATATCAGTACATGGTAACAGCTCTTATAGTACATATAACAGTGCATGGTTACAACTCTTACAGTACACATATCAGTATATGGTTACAACCTTTACTGCTCTTACAGTTCACATATCAGTACATGGTTACAACTCCTACAGCTCTTACAGTACACATATCAGTACATGGTTACAACTCTTACAGCACGCATACATTTCATAACATATCAGTACATGGTTACAACTCTGACAGCACAGATACATTTCAAAACATATCAGTACATGGTTACAACTCTTACAGCACACATTCATTTCAAAACATATCAGTACATGGTTACAACTCTAACAGCTCTTACAGCACACATACATTTCAAAACATATCAGTACATGGTTACAACTCTAACAGCTCTTACAGTACACATATCAGTACATGGTTACAACTCTTACAGTACACATATCAGTACATGGTTACAACTTTTACAGCACACTTACATTTCATAACATATCAGTACATGGTTACAACTCTTACAGCACACATACATTTCAAAACATATCAGTACATGGTTACAACTCTTACAGTACACATATCAGTACATGTTTACGATTCTTACAACTCTTACAGTACACATGTCAGTACATGGTTACAACTTTTACTGCTCTTACAGTACACATATCAGTACATGGTTACAACTTTTACAGCACACTTACATTTCAAAACATATCAGTACATGGTTACAACTCTTACAGCACACATACATTTCAAAACATATCAGTACATGGTTACAACTCTTACAGTACACATATCAGTACATGTTTACGATTCTTACAACTCTTACAGTACACATGTCAGTACATGGTTACAACTTTAATGCTCTTACAGTACACATATCAGTACATGGTTACAACTATTACAGCACACATACATTTCAAAACATATCAGTACATGGTTACAACTCTTACAGTACACATGTATATCAGTACATGGTTATAACTCTTACAGTACACATATCAGTAAATGGTTACAACTCTTACATTACACATACATTTCAAAACTTTCCCACATGCAGACACATTTTAACCCATCTGCAGCAGACAACTTTTTAAAACATTGGGTCAAAGGGAGAAATTGCTCATGACAAGCAATTTCTCTTTTTACCTCAATGTTTTCAAAAGCTGCATGATGCACAAGACACTAAAATGCATCTGCATACAGGCAAGGATTAACCCTTTTCCTGATATAATATTTTAAAGTAATCAACATTCAAATAATTTATGTTGTGGTATTTTTTTTAGTAGATTTGTGCAATAGCAAAATCTACTATAGTTACAAGTGGTATTTTGAAGTCATGTGATATAAATGCCCCCCATCTGCAGCAGACAACTTTTTAAAACATTGGGTCAAAGGGAGAAATTGCTCATGACAAGCAATTTCTCTTTTTACCTCAATGTTTTCAAAAGCTGCATGATGCACAAGACACTAAAATGCATCTGCATACAGGCAAGGATTAACCCTTTTCCTGATATAATATTTTAAAGTAATCAACATTCAAATAATTTATGTTGTGGTATTTTTTTTAGTAGATTTGTGCAATAGCAAAATCTACTATAGTTACAAGTGGTATTTTGAAGTCATGTGATATAAATGCCCCAGAACACCCTAAAACATAGTGCAAACAATTCTAGTTATTATTATGTTGTGTGTGTTTAATTATTTTTTATCACCACTATTCAATACACTAAATGTTTGTGCTAGCATTCAGGATGTTGTAAATTCAAGAGACATAAATATATATTCATAATGAGTTAACACAAATAACATATCAATCCATATTGAAATCAAATCTTTTAACAGAACCCCTGTTTATCTTATCGTGTCCAACACCGACTCTGATATAGTTTCATCTGCATCAGATGGCGTTTGAAAATATTAAGGCAAAAGGAGAAATTGCTCAGATTTATTTTAAAATTATACTTTCATTTTTAGAGATTTCCATAGATCTAACTAAATGTTACTAAACTATTCTCATGCTAATTTATTAGGACAGCATTAACGGGTAACAACCATGATTTTTTTTTTTTTTTTACAATTCTTTTTTATCAAATGATTACCCATCCCGTAATCCTGCACCTGATGTACATGTACAGTATTAAAACTCATTTCAAATTTCAAAGTTATAAAGACACAAACAACAAAAACAAATTTAGACAAATCAAAAGTATAATGTTTCACATATTTTCTTCATAAGTAATCAGATTCTGCTGCGAGATTGGATAAAGATTAGAATTAGAGTGATGCCCTTTTTGAAGCAGCCAATGCTCTATTTATAGAAAGATAAATTCAAGGGCCATAATCCTGACAGAAAATTCATGGAATAGACATTCTGTCCTATTAAGTCAATAACTATGATGGAAAATCTGAAGCAAAATAATGCTTCAACTAGAGGGCCGTCATTGCCCTGGATTGCTCATCTAAGTTATATAATGTGATTTGTCGTGCCAACCAAAATAACTCAATTTGCTAATACAAGAGGCCCGACAGGACTAGTATAGCTCTACTACCATAGACAGAATAACCAACACCCTATGTTGCCTGTCTTTTGTCAAGTTAATATGACCAACCGGTCATCAAAGAAATATTTATGTACCAGTTAGTATTTTTAAAACAAGAAGATTTTCAAAGTGTTTACCTATATATCTTTATGTAAAATAAGTTTGACCCCAGGGGAGATATTTGGACAATCTTGGTAGAGGACCACTAGACAATGCTACACACTAAATATCTAAGCTCTAGGCCTTTCCATTTTAGATATGAAGATTTATAAAAAAATCTGTATATGTAAAACAGGGACATAATTTGAACAATCTTTGTAGAAGATAAGTAGACAATTCTACACACCAAATATCAAAGCTCTAGCCTTTTGCTTTTAGACAAGAAGATTTTAAAAGTTTTTCCCTATAAATCTCTATGTAAAACAGGTGACCCACGTGGCAGGGCCAATTTTAACCCCAGGGACAGAATTTGAATAATCTTAGTAGAGGGCAACAAGACAATGCTCCACACCAAATATGTAATCTCTAGGCCTTACAGTTTTTGTTCAAAAGAAGTTTTTCCTTCCTTTTCCCCTCTGGTTGCAATGTCAACCAGAGTTCAGCATCAAGCTTATTTCTTTAAACAATTTTGAAAGGGCATCACCCAAGAAACATCCCTGTGAAGTTTCATCCACATTGGCCAAGCGGTTTAGGAGAATTGTTTGTAGGAAATTGTGAACAGACTGACAGACAGATTAAATCGGATGGTATTAGTGATCACTAAAGCTCAACCTGCACTTTGTGTTCTGGTGAGCTAAAAAGTGCATGTTAGTTACAGGCATTTTGATAATATGAATAAAACTGGAACAAACTTGATGCTACGTACATTTAACTTTATTGGCATTGCACCAATCCAGCTATTAGTGACAGAGTAGTATCCTTCACATAGACACTTTCTGACGCCTCTGCAGCAGACGTCTTTTTGAAAACATAGTGACAAAAGAAAAAATTGCTCAAAACAAGCAATTTCTCCTTTTGCCACAATGTTTTCCACTTTTAGTAATAGGTTATCCATTCAATTATAGAGAATTTCTATTTTTTGACAAAATATGTTCAAAGTCGTCTGCTGCAGAATTGTCGTATGAGGGAAAGGGTTAACTGATCATTGATTGTTTGTGAGATAGGGTTAAATTAATTGGTCTAAGGTTAACATGGAGCATGTTCAAGATTGTTCTTATCTCAACTTTCTGAAACTGCTGTATTTGTTATCTCAAAACTGTTGACTCTTACTCAAACATTGTGGCCATTCAGTTATCAGTACTTCAATTAATTTGATTGTCATTATCGTACAAAGAAAAGAAAGCAAGGTCATTAATGCATTATTCCATGGCCCATGAGAATTTTTCACTCAAAACAGTTAAATATAATGAAAATATAAATCAGGTTAGAAAGAATATAGCTCAGTAGAAGATATTCTGGATAATCTGTCTCTCGATAGTTGTTGTTAGAACAATGTAACCATTAGGCAACAAAAGCAATTTGACGCATGAAATCACAAATCGATGACTTCATGAAAAACAGATGTATCTACCATTTTTTAATATTGTGTAGTTACAAACACTTTTGAAAAGTGGTTTATAGTTTGCTGTTATTCATATGAATTTTAATTCTTTTTTAAGATGATATATCCTTTACAAACAAATAATCTTTCCTGTTCAAAGTAAACTTGGTACAGCTTTGACAAAATTCAGGTTCCATGATATACTTTAGAGGGGGGGAAAATGGGATGTTTTTATTCACAAAACTTTTTCCCTATGAAGTACTTTAAAAGGCAATGTGGTATAAACAGCATGATATCTGTGTTATTGTAGAAGGATTCACTTTTCTGAACCAATTTTGTGAATCCTGTGTTCCCTGCCTAGAGCCAGGTCAGTTGGCTCATCCTATACATCTGACCATGCTCTATTACTGATGGCTGCTCAAACCAACGTTTTTTTACTTGTGCTTCATATAATTCATTGGTTATGTACTCTTCAAAATACTAAAACTGGACTATTCCATTTCGAAAATTCAGCATTGAACAGTAACTCTTGACATTTAACGCCTTTTTAATAATTAACTTTTGAGGACATTCTAAACAGAGGGCCATGATGGCCCTGGATCGCTCACCTGATTTTTTTTCCACTTTATCCACTTTATTGGGTCACTTAAGGAACATTCTGAATCTTTATCTTGAAAAATACTGAGAGGTTGTTGACCTTCTCCAGGAACGAATGTAAAGGTAGAATTTCTGTTTTCAATTTCTTCTTTTGTCAAAATGTTTTCAAAAAGCCATCTGCTGCAGAGGCGTCAGAAAGCGTCTATATGAGCGAAAGGGTTAAAAGATTTCCACTATAAGAGTTGGTTTTTACCAACTGACATGGCTTGAACAAGTTTATATTCCCAATATATCTCAATGTAAAACTGGTGACCCTGGGCTTGGACCAATTTTGATTCTTCTTTTGTCACAGTGCTTTCAAAAGTTGTCTGCTGCACATGCTTCAAAATGTGTCTGCAAGTGGGAAAGGTTAAACATGCTATATTCACCTTTCAGGTATGTCAATAACATCATTGTCTAACAGAGCTTTTGTCATAGAGTGACATTCTATCACACATATTATAATAAATAGTACTGGCAGATCACTCATAATATGCATCAAAACTCTTTGGTTAACCCTTTTCCACAAACAATAAGTCTACAGCAGACGACTTTGAACATCCAGGCAAAAATATTGAAAATCTCCATAAATGATAGTTTAATTATTAAGCAGAGTTGAAAATAATATGACTAAAGGAGACACTGCTCATCATGAGGCATCAGAAAGGCTCTGTATGTTGGAAAGGGTGAAACTTCATTCATAAATATGCCCAAACTTTGATAACTAAATTTGCCTCCTGTAAGGTGATGAATTAAAAAAAGTTTAATCAAACTGGAAATGTGTCTCTCTAGTCACCTATTACATCGTTACAATTACAATAATAGTCCCCCAAAATGTTGCTTTTTACTCCCAAGGTCTACTGCAAAAGTCAAGTGGGGCCAGATTGCTAGTTGGCCAACATTTAACAGTTTGTTAATACAAATCTTGAGTAAAGTGTCCAGGGGAATATTACACAAAGTGCCAGCACAGTGAAAAACATCTAACACATCTACATGTACAGTCAATAACAGAAGCAGAGAAATACAAAAGTCTGGGACCTCATCATACTTTTTCATAAATTGTTTTTCAAAGCCACAACCAAGTAACTGTATTACATTTACCTTCCAAATGACAGTATGATAAACTGGTTGATATTGCAGTTGAAAAAAATCTAGTCGATATCAGGTTAAAAAGGGGTTATTCTTTGTAAGTTTTAAATGTTAAAGAGAAATTAAAAAGAGTGTCCAAGGAAACACATGTGTTGCCGGCTATTGACCAGTTATCAAACTAATTTAGTCAAAGCATAACTTACAGACATAAAAACAGAAATCCCTAAGTGTCACCCAACCATAGCAGGCAACACATAACTTGTTTACTTGACCCTAATTAATTATCTGGAGACTTCTTAGATGCAAGCTTTATACAATATTGTTGTTATAAGGCTATATAAAAAAATATATCTAAACAAGAGGGCCATGATGGCCCTGGATCGCTCACCTTAATTATACAATGTACTGCAATGCAAAACACATCAAGACAATTATTCTGAATGCAACCTCCACAGTGCTAACAATATTTTCCTTCATTTGGCCTAGTGATCTATATTTTTTTACCTGATATGACCCATATTCCAACATGGACTAGATATCATCAAGACAGCATTCTGACGTTTCAACTTGCTCAAAGTAAAAATGCGGCCTCTGGAGTTTGAACCATATTTTCCTTTATTGACCTAGTTTCTGATCCAATATGACCCATATTCGAACTTGACCTAGATATAATTCAGACAAACATTCTGACCAAATTTCAAGCTGATGAAGCAAAAAATGTGGCATTCAAAGTGTTCACAAGATTTTCCTTCAATTTGATCTAGTGACCTAGTTTTTGACCCAGCATGACCCATATTCGAACTTGGCCTACATATCATCAAGAAAAACATTCTGATAAAGTTTCATCATGCTGAAATTTAAAATGCAGTATCCAGAGTGTTAACAAGATTACCCTTCAATTTGGCCTAGTCACCTAGTTTTCAACCCGGCATGACCCATATCCGAACTTGGCCTAGATATCATTTAGACAAACATTCTGACCAAATTTCAAGCTGCTGAAGCAAAAAATGCGGCATCCAAAGTGTTAACAAGATTTTCCCTTAATTTGGCCTTGTGACCTAGTTTCTGATCCAATATGACCCATATTTAAACTTGACCTAGATATCTTTAAGTCAAACATTCTGACAAAATTTCAAGCTGCTGAAGCAAAAAATGCGGCATCCAAAGTGTTAACAAGATTTTCCTTCAATTTGGCCTAGTGACCTAGTTTTTGACCCGGCATGACCCATATTTGAACTTGGCCTAGATATCATTAAGCTGAACATTCTGACCAAATTTCAAGTTGCTGAAGCAAAAAATGCGGCATCCAAAGTGTTAACAAGATTTTCCTTCATTTTGACCTAGTGACCTAGTTTTTGACCCGGCATAACCCATATTCGAACTTGGCCTAGATATCATTCAGCTCAACATTCTGAACAAATTTCAAGTTGCTGAAGCAAAAAATGCGGCATCCAAAGTGTTAACAAGATTTTCCTTCATTTTCCATATTCGAACTTGACCTAGATATTTTTAAGACAAACATTCTGACAAAATTTCAAACTGCTTAAGCAAAAATTGCGGCCTCTGGAGTGTTAACAAGATTTTCCTTCAATTTGACCTAGTGACCTACTTTTTGACCCGACATGACCCATGTTCGAACTTGACCTACATATCATTAAGACAAACATTCTGATAAAGTTTCAACATGCTCAAGTTGAAAATGTGGCCTCCAGAGTGTTAACAAGATTTCCCTTCAATTCGACCTAGTGACCTAGTTTTTGACCTCATATGGCCCAGTTTCGAACTTGTCCAAGATTTTATGGAGATGAACGTTCTGATAAACTTTCATGAAGATTGGATGCAAAATGTAGCCTGTAGAGTGTTAACAAGCTCAAATGTTGACTACGCACGACGCACGACGGACGGACGCCGGACAAAATGTGATCCCAATAGCTCACCTTGCACTTCGTGCATAGGTGAGCTAAAAACAACAACAACAATGTAGTAAAAACCGTCTGCTGTAACAGATCCTTTATCTAAATAAGATTGATTGAAGGAACACATGACTTTGTGTCGCCTGCCAATCAGTCAATTACTTAATTAAGCAAGACAGACAGATGGTCAGACAACAGAGACCATGCATCCCTATGTGCCTCCCTGCCATGCAAGTCAAACTAAAAGTAGTCAAATAAAAATTAACATTCAGTATGATATTCTTGTCATTCTAAAGTTACTGTAAAAGGTAAATGTTCAATAATCTGCATGTTTGCAAATTGATGTAAACCTTAATTAAAAGACAAGTTTTCCTACATTTTTTTTTCTGATTTTGGTCGACTAAGAATGAGATCCCTGGAGCACATGTTAACACTGTTAGATTATACCAGACAAAGTAAAGAGTGCACGGGGATCACAGTATAGAAAGTACCTTCCCATCCTTTATAAAACTTTTCTCCTCTTTCAGCTTCGTGACCGGGAACTCAGTCTTTGCACCCATACCCGCTGACCAACATGATTTGGACTTAAATGTTTTAGACATCATCTTTTTAGCATCAGAATTAGGAAGCGGGAAGGACTTACTACTGCCCAGAGTTTTGTATTTCTCTATACCACTCCAGAAATCACTGACCATGTCCTAAAGACAGAGACATTGGTGGTCAATTCTCTCCAACAGACAGATGGATGGATGCACAAACAGACAATGACACAAAAAGAGGTGGTGTTCAACACAACATAACACAATGCCATGATTTATCATCTTAATTATGCCTCAATTCACAATGTTTTCTTTTCTGTCTAAAATTACTGTTTTTATAAGATTCATTTCTCTTTCCAGTTTATAATACTTTCACTTTCATACATACAATAAATGGTAAAGATATACAAATAGTTTTCATAGGGTTCACATGACGTTCAATGAACCTTTTCCCAGTTATAGATGTCTTTTTTAAGCACGTGCAGCAGATGACTTTGGAAAACACATTGACAAATGATGAGCAATATCTCGTTTGGCCACAATGTTTACAATTTCTTTAAAGAATTGTGTTTTAATTTATAGAGATTTCACATTTGTTTGGCTAAATGTTTTGAAGGTTGTCTGCTGCAGAATCGTAGTAAGTTGGAAAGGGTTAAGACTACAGGAGAATCCAGTATAAATATTACATAGACATGTACTAATATTTCAATTAAAACATGGCATTTGAACACATCCCTCATACAGATAAAATCAATGCAAAACTGTAGTACTCTCCACAAATAAAAGTATATTTATGAATAGAATTGAAAACATTGTGACAAAAAGAGAAACTTCTCATCATGAGCAATTTCCTTGTTTTTCCCACAATGTTTTCACCTTCTGCATATACATCAAAAATATGTCTGTGGGAAAGGGTTAACTCAAGTTAGAAATTAACGGTAAACCCCTTCCCACATATAGCAATTCTGCAGCAGACCTTTGAAAACATAAAAGTAAGGGAATTCACTTTAAATGAAAGTATAATTATTGAATAGAGTTAAAAACATTGTGGCATAATAAGAAAATACTCATCATGAGCAATTTCTTCATTCAACATAATATTTTTGAAAGTCCTCTACTGTAGATGTGTCCAAATATATCTGCAGGTGGGAAAGGGTTATAAAATATGTGGTTACGTTATCAAGCAATGCTTTGCATGCAAACATGCACTTGAGCCAAGATTTGAAGACTTGGTGTCACTAGTTTTGCACTACTTCAAGATGTATGGACATTTTGTCAAAAGTAGCATCTAGGAATATACTACATCCTGTAGACAGTGATGGGACTGATCAGAATGTGTGGATTCACAGGCTAGCCTAAATCTTCACTTTTACCACAGCAACAAAACCCAATATTAATTTACGCGTGTCATAAACTGAACCCAAACTACAACTTCTGATAGATCTAATACATGTATAGGACTCGATCATCTAGCTGTTTTCTAGATTCCCCAATAGTGAATATATGTTAGGAAAGGAAAAAAATCTGGCCATATTACAACTAATCTGTGGCAGAAAGTGTAGCATCTCTTTACAAAGGCAGCCAATCTCTATAAATGAAAGTATATTTAATGAATAGAGTTTGTTGCAAAAGGAGAAATTGGTCGACCATTATGAGCCATTTCTACTTTTGCCCAGATGTGTTTTTAAAACTTGTCTGCTGCAGATGCATCAAATCACATCACATCACAAGAAAGGCTTAAAAGTACACCTAATATGCAATTTTCAGTTGTCTACTTTGGAAACACTGAAACCAAAAGTTATGATATCTGGAAAATTGAGAGCTTACATATGATACAGAGCTGAAATAATTTTTGGATACGGAAAAATGGCTTGTTTTTTAGCATTTTTTTTTTTTTTCAGACAATGATAGCAGAAGTCGTCTGCTGTTTATGCTTTACGCTGTAAGGCGAAATGATTGATCCGAAGAAATTCCTCCTTCTCTAACAGAATTCTCAAGAATCGTTTACTGATAAGTAATCATAAGTTGGCTCTATTGGGGGAAAAAGGAAAACTCCAAACATGCTACACAGGCAAAAACTTGAATCAACATAGGAAAAGTATGGATACCTTATTGCGGGGAAATTTTTCTGACGGGCTTTCTGTAATTTTATTTTCTGTATTTGCACTGTTATTACTGCCCTGTACTGTGAGTCCTTGTAAGGCAAGGCCACTGACATCCCCATTGGCAACACCGTTCATCTGTATAAAAAATACACTGTAAATACACCATTCATCTGTATATAAAATACATTGTAAATACACTGTTTATCTGTATATAAAATACATTGTACATACACTGTTCATCTGTATATAAAATACATTGTAAATACACTGTTCATCTGTATATAAAATACACTGTTCATCTGTATATAAAATACACTGTAAATACACTGTTCATCTGTATATAAAATACACTGTAAATACACTGTTCATCTGTATATAAAAATACTGTAAATACACTGTTCATCTGTATATAATATACATTGTAAATACACCGTTCATCTGTATATAAAATACATTGTAAATACACTGTTCATCTGTATACAAAAAACATTGTACATGCAAATACACCGTTCATCTGTTCATAATATACATTGTTCATCTGTATTTAAAAAACATTGTAAATGTAAATACACGTTCATCTGTATATAAATTACATTGTAAATACACTGTTCATCTGTATATAATATACATTGTAAATACACTGTTCATCTGTATATAAAATACATTGTAAATACACTGTTCATCTGTATATGAAATACATTGTAAATACACTGTTCATCTGTATATAAAATACATTGTAAATACACTGTTCATCTGTATATAAAATGCATTTTTAAAACACCGTTCATCTGTATTTAAAATGCATTGTACATGTAATTACACCGTGACAAAGTTTTTTTTAAAGTGTATATCGATTCCCTCAATATATCCAATTTTCCACACATGAAGTTTTCTCATCTTATTTCAATGTAGAAAACTATAAAAAAAATATTTTAAGAAATTTACTTACAATACTGGGATTTGATTTTGCCCCTCCTTCATTAGGCCGCCGCGTTGATGACTGTACGGATCTTTGACGATTTGGACCACCTGACTTTGGGCGATTAGAGGTTGGAGGAGGGCTCGATGGTCGCCCATTCTGTGGAATTCTGGGTAATGACGGAGTAGCGTTCTTCTGACTGAAATTTAAACATGGTCTGTGAAAGAAAATAAATTAATAAAACCTTTATAGAGACAATACTTGACAATTTCCCAACTTTTACATACCTTAATAAGTTATCAAAGGAGAACATCTGAAATTTGCTAGAGTTGCCATTTCATTTATCCAGATTTTCTATTCTATCTTTGCTTTCAGTTTGGAAAAGTATTATAACCTTAGCCCATCCTAATACACACAAATGTTGCAACTTTTGACATCTTTTAATATTTATCACATTATCAAAGTAACACAAATTGATATTAGTATCATAGATGGCTCTACAGTAGATATGCAATACATGCTTTTAGGCAGTCATACCATCTTTAACATTATACATTTATTTCTTTTTTAATTGTTTTCTTTGAAAACATTTGACCAAAAAAACATAAAACATTAGCAGAAAGTAATACAGAAAAGACATTATGGAATGATGAGTTATTTCTTTTTTCCGACAATGTTTTTAAAAGATGTCCCGAGGCTGAGTTGTCAGGAAAAGATTTAATTATTCATTCTATTAACCCTTCATTACGAGCAATTTCACCATTTTCCACAGTGTTTTCAAATGTTGTGTGGTGCTATTAGTATTGATATTTCAGAAAGCACTATTGCAGTAGTTTTACTTTTGCACATTTAATATTGCGATGCATTGCAATACTATTGCTTTTATTGTACTGTTCAAATATGTATACTTTAGTCTTATTACAAGGAAATAAAAGTATCAAAAAGAGTACTGTATTGTTTATTTTTTATTTCCAAACTTAAAAGAGCTACCTCGCTCTAGAAAATAACTTAATTATCCAACTAAAACTCATACAAATAAAAAGATGAACTAGATAAATCAACTATGGAGAAAACATCTGACTTGAATAATGATTAACACTTTCTGTTAAAACAACTAAAACATAAAAATGAACACTTTTCACTTTTCAGACAACAAAACTTGTTCTTAGCAGACAAATAACATGGTAATATATACTCTAGGGTTTCAAGTTCTTTTTTTAGAAATATAAGCATATCTTCATATTTGAATTTCAGTGCAGACCTTTTGTGCATGTACATGAACTATCGATAGTTAAAAACACCGTTGGCGATAGTCAGTTTAACAATCTATGCAGTACTATTGTCCTCGTCAGGATTGCCATCTATCTTTACAGCCCTATTCCACATATAGATGCATTTTGACATATCTACAGCAGGCGACTTTTGAAAATATTATGACAAAAGGAACAAGATGCCAAAGAGGGCCAGTATCGCTTCACTGCCATTAGGCAAAAATTAAATTTCCAAACAGCCCCACCCCCTGGTGGCCATGTTTTCTGACCAATCACTATGGCTCGAAGGTATCTCATAGAGTGTCACACAAGGAACATTTCTGCAAAATGATTTGAAAATCGGCCTAATAGTTTAGGAGAAGATTTTTAAAGTTTTCACTAAAGCCTATATAAAGCTAACAGCCCTGCCCCCTGGCAGCTATATTTTAAGACCAATCAACATGGCTTGGTGGAGTCTGATAGAGAGTCACCCAAGGAACACTTCTAAACAAATCATTTGAAAATCGGCCAGATACTTTCGTCAGAGAAGATTTTTTAAGTTTTCACTATAGCCATATATGGTAAAACTGCCCTGCCCCCCTACGGTCAATTTTTTTTTACCAATCAACATGGCTTGAAGGAATCTAATAGAGGGTCACCCAAGGAACATTTCTCCAAAATATTTAAAAATCGGCCGGACACTTTAGGAGGAGAAGATTGATTAAGTTTTCACTATAGCTGTATAAGGCAAAAATAGCCCGGCCCCTCTGGCGGCCATTTTTTTTTTTTACCAATCAACATGGCTTGAAGGAATCTAATAGAGGGTGACCCAAGGAAGATTTCTACCAAATTTTTGAAAATCAGCCTGACATTTTCGGAGAAGAAGATCTTTTAAGTTTTCACTATTTTTTCTTTCGGTTGCCATGAAAACCAGAACTTTGCATGGATCCAAAAGAATTGAAGAAATTTAAGAGAGGACATTGAGAGGATGCTTCCTATGAAGTTTCATACCCAATTGCCAAATGGTTAGGGAAGGAGTTGTTTGAAGCAAAAAATTTACGCACGCACGCACACACACACACGACGGACAATTTGCCATGACATAAGCTCGAATGGCTTTCAGCCAGTTGAGCTAAAAATTGCTCAAAGCGAGCAATTTCTCCTTTTGCAACAATGTTCTCAACTTTATTTTAGTAAATATACCTTAATTCCTAGAGATTTTCCAGATCTTGAGTAAATGTTTTAAAAGTCGTCTGCTTTAGATTTAAAGAATGTAGGAAAGGGGGGCTAAAAGCAGACAATTAACTCTCAAAATTTGGCATCATGTTAACAGTGAATATGTATAAATCTACATGAATGCCAATCTCATGATTGTATGTGAAGTATATGACAACTAATGATACAGTGGACACCTTCTAATGTGTGGAATAAAATAGGACACTTGTGAGACATCTCTTCACAGTCAAAGGTGAATGAAATAAAACAAGTTAAAAAACCCTTAAAACACTAGTTAAATTTACCAATTCTCACATACAACAAAATTGTAGCAGGCTACTTGAAAAACAACTAGGCAAAGATATTAAAAAAATCTCTATAAATGATAGATTATTTATTGAAATTGGCAATTGTGGCAAAAGAATAAATTGATCATCATGAATAATTTATTTTTTTCCAACAATGTTTTCAAAAGTCGTTTGCTGCACATGCGTCAGATGCATCTATATGAGGGAAAGGGTTAACAAGAGTGGGGTTAAAACAAGTCCAGGTCTTAAGTGCACAGTGACAGAGACAATTTGGCTATCAAAGATGGTTTCGATATGTCCACTCAGATCTTACTAACCTTGACCCATGCAAATGCAATTTGATGTATCTGTAGAGGACAACTTTTGACAACAATGTTGCAAAACTCATCTGCTGCAGAAGCGTAAACAAATTCCTGCATGTGGGAATATATTTTCAGCTCTTATTCAATAATTATACTTTCATTAATGGAGATTTTCGATAGTTTTGCATATGATAATTATACGGTCATTTATGGATATTCCCAATAGTTTTGCCTATGAATTTTAAAAAGCGTCCAATCAAACCTTGACCCTGTAAGTTTCCATTCTTACAGTCGAATGATTATAGCTTGTAAGCATTTCAAGTTCTGAATGATGTTAACCCTTTCCCTCATATAAGACGCTTTCTGACGCCTCTGCAGCAGACGGCTTTTTGAAAACATAGTAACAAAAGAAGAAATTGCACAAAACGTGCAATTTCTCCTTTTGTCACAATGTTTTCTACTTTTTGTCATAGGTTATCCATTCAATTATGGAGATTTTCTATTTTTGGACAAAATATGTTCAAAGTCGTCTGCTGCAGAATTGTTGTATGAGGGAAAGGGTTAACCAATCTCCCACTTGCAGATGGACGCATCTGCAGCAGTAGACTTTTAAAAAACATTGTGTCAATAGGAAAAATTGCTCATAATGATTATTATTCCATTTGCCACAATATTCTCAACTCTATTCCATAAATAAATACATTCATAAAATGGAGATTTTTTTTATACTTTTACAGATTTGTTCATACTTTTACAGAGACATTTTCAAAGTTGTCTGCTGTAAAATTGTTGTATGTTGGAAAGGGTTAAAACTCTTTCATCATTTCTACTATGTATCCCACACCATATTTTATCACTAAAACTAAGACCTACATCTCTACCTCTACCATGAATCTAGCCTATGAATATTAGTACAGTGCTTACCAAAAGTCTGGAGACAAATGAACAAGAATCCTCGGAGAAACCCATTAGTCACCTGCCAACATGTCGTTTACTGGAGGCTTGTAAGACAGACAGACAGACAGACAGACAGACAGACAGACAGACAAATGATAGATTGATTGGGGCTTAACCCTTTCCCTCATACGACAATTCTGCAGCAGACGACTTGAATATATTTTGTCAAAAAATGGAAAATCTCCATAATTGAATGGATGACATGACAAAAAGTGGAAAAAATTGTGGCAAAAGGATTTGTGCAATTTCTTCTTTTGTCACTATGTTTTCAAAAAGCCGTCTGCTGCAGAGGCGTCAGAAAGCGTCTATATGAGGGAAAGGGTTAATGCTGTTTTCAACAATTTTTCAGTCATATCACGGCGGCCAGTTCACCAACTTATGTGTTTAATTCCTAGCTTTCTCACACCAGTCCACACAATATACTATTCCAGCAACTGGCTGCTTTTCCACATAGACTGTTAGCATATTGGTGAAAGATGAACGACGCTTGTCACATTGACTTTTGTCAAACAAAGGAAAAGATGTTGGCTGTGCTGGGATAAGAACTCACAACCCCTGGATTGACAGCCCGCGTCCCTAAAGACAGAGCTACTGGGGCTCGGCACGGATGATGGAGAAAGGCTGTGCTGGGATAAGAACTCACAACCCCTGGATTGACAGCCCGCGTCCCTAAAGACAGAGCTACTGGGGCTCGGCACGGATGATGGAGAAATGATCCCTATATATTAGCCTGCCAAGGCAGACACCACAAAAACAATAAGGTTCCAATTGAATAAATAATGTGCCTATCTCTGTCATTTAAATTCCATAAGATGCATTTGAAGCAGACAACCTTTGAAAAAGTGTTTTTGACTGGTCTATCAAAGCTTCAATGGTCAAAAATCACATATTAATTATGCTGCCATTGAACAAAAAAAATGCCATTTCTCACATTTGTCAATTCTTTCATAAAAGAAGCTTTATTTATGGTTGTGTTCATGGCACAAATATGTATAGGAAGGTAAGTGGTGATGTAATTAATATATATATATATATATCATCATTTCATCATATCAAAGCAACCGAGATCATCCCAATGTAGATATTTCTAACAAGGAAAATCAGATATATCTCCAGACTTTGTGATGAGATCAATGTCTAATAGTAAGTTAGGAACCTACAAAATCCCACATGAAGTGATTAAACTATAATGGTGTTTTAAAGTTTGGCCATGTCAAAAGAAGATGGAACTCATCATCAGTGTTAAACAATTACTAAGAAAGATGATCGTAGATAGCAGCCATACATTAACCCTTTCCCTCATATAACCTATGACTAAAAGTGAAAAACATTGTGGCAAAAGGAGAAATTGCTCGTGTTTCTTCTTTTGTCACTCTGTTTTCAAAAAGCTGTCTGCTGTAGAGGCGTCAGAAAGCGTCTATATGGGGTAAAGGGTTAAATATATAAATAAAAAGCATCATACATCATAAATTTTCCTTAAGCCTCACTCTGATATAGACCACTTGTGTTGCATTTCGCATTTTGATGCATCTACAGCAGAAGACATTGTGGCAAAAGGAGAAATTTCTTACAAACGGCAATGCAAACTGTTCCAAAAATGTTTTCAACTTTGTATGAAATTTATATATCCTTCTGAGTATGAATATTGAACAGAGTTGAAAACATTGTGTTGATATGTAAGTACTTGAGACATGCATCAAATGCACCATAGCTTGTGTTAGTATAATTGTTTAATGACTGGATAAAACAAAATTGATGTCAATCATGCACAAATATTAACTTTAAACATTTAATTGTTCAGACAATTCTATCATATCCTGCAAGAAAGAAAACTTGTAACAGAAACAAACTATTCTCCATAATTGTTTTATTAATCTGCATAGAGATTAGAGACATGAATTCCGGTTGTTCCTTTGACATGACTGATAAAAACAAACTAATAAAGACTGATGAATGGATACCTTGCAGAATTGCGGGCCCCTGGGGTGGCGCTACATGAGAAAAACACGGGTTATATAGATATACATGTCTTTTTGTAAAAAAAGTTGATTTATCCCTTTCACATACACAAAAAGTCTGTAGCAGATGATTGAAAATATTTAGGTAAAAGTATAGAAAACTCTCATTAAATGAAAGTTTTATTATTGAATAAAGTGGTAAACAATGAGGCAATTGGAGAAATTGCTCATTATGAGCAATTTCACTATTTACTACAATATTTTCACTGTAGTCGCCTTCTCTAGATGTAACAAATCATTTCTGCATGTGGTAGAGGGTTAAAATAATTTCACTACAAAATTACAATAAAACTTGATATTCAAGTACTTTAGACAGAATAGGAATAATTTCTACACAATATGCATTACAGTAGTATTAATACATGTTCCAGTTAAGTCATAGAAGGGCTAAAATATATGTCTAAAATATATATGGTAGGGGTTTTTAGAATAAAGAAACATGCTTTTCTACGATTGCAATCTTTTGAATGATTAAAAACAATTATAATTCAGTTTAACGATAATACTACAAAAGACAATCACATTAAAACAAATGCCTGAGATTTTCAATTAAATATGGTATTACAGACGAAGCATTTTACATATATATGGAGATATAATATTATGATAAAGGAAATACATAAAATGCAGACACCTTAATGAAAAGGAAGTCAATTGAAATATGCACCTGTCAAAAGGAAAATCATTTAAAAATTAACCAATACAATAAGAACAAAGCTTCATAATGCTCATTATAATCGAGAAACACAATATTTTTGACCATCAATTTTTCTTACGTCAGCTGAATTACATCATCTTAATGTAGTAAATGCGTCATCCACTTGTTTGTAAACATAACCACATTCTAAGAATCATTGACAGTTAGTTTGTATTGATACACTCCACTAACTTTTAAAACATAAATTCACCTTGTTTGACAATATGAAGCCCAAGAGGTTAACCCTTTCCCTCATATAGACGCTTTCTGACGCCTCTGCAGCAGACGGCTTTTTGAAAACATAGTGACAAAAGAAGAAATTGCTCAAAACGAGTAATTTCTCCTTTTGACACAATGTTTTCCACTTTTCGTCATAGGTTATCCATTCAATTATAGAGATTTTCTATCTTTTGACAAAATATGATCAAAGTCATCTGCTGCAGAATTGTCGTATGAGGGAAAGGATTAAAAGATGTCGATGACTATAGACAGATAATATCAACAAACTGGCACCAATCATAACCAAGTAATCCTCCTGTAATAACCGGAAGACAAGACCAACAACACTGCATTGATCATCTGCATTTCAGATTCATCACAGTCACACATACTGCTAGACTAGTTTTTGGGATTCAATGATCCTTATCAAAAACAAGAGAGCCATGATGGCCCTGGATGGCTCACCTGAGTAATGCCAACCAATTAGTAAATCACAATAACTCATTTTTCGGTTAGGTAAGCTAATACTAGAATGCTAACAAGATTTCCCTTCAATGAATCTTGAGACCTTGTTTTTGACAATATAGGATCCATATTCGAACATTGATCATCAAGATGAATTTTTTGTTTCAAGTTTCAAGCTGCTCAAATTAAAAATGCAGATTCCAGGATTTTAGTAAGTTTGTCCTCAAATTTGGTCTAGTGACCTATATTTTGACGAGACATGACTTATTTTCAAACATAGCCTAGATATCATCAACACAATTATCCTGACAAAGTTTTAACATGCTCAAGTTAAAGATGCATCTGCCAGAATGCCAATAAGATTTGCCTTCAATTTGACGTAGTAACCCAGTTTTGGAACTCATATGACTCAGTTTCCAACTTGGCCAAGATTTGATAAGGATGTATGTTCTGATAAACTTTCATGAATATTACTAAGGATGCAAAATGTTGCTTCTAGAGTGTGAACAAGGGAATTGGGAAGACTGACAAAATGTGATCACAATAGCTTAACCTTTAGCACTTCATGCTCAGGTGAGCTAAAAAAAAATCTTAAAATACATTCCTTGACACTAAGAAATAAGGAATTAAAAATGTAAGCTTTTTACCAAATGCATTTCCAAAAGCAGCAAGTCTTCGATGATGTTTCCAAAGTATTAAAGGCAGTTTATTTTTTATTTTTATACAGTCTGTTACATTGTTATTTTTTAATTACTGACCAAGTGTTGTGTTTCTTAATATACCAAGAATATTTAAAATAATTCTTTATTCAAAATCTGTGTTTTCCATCTCAAATATGTATTAACATTCTTCATCTAAATTTCTATTACTTTCCACAAAAGGATTTCAAACAATTATATTCTTTAACTGTGTAAACCACAATATATTTGATTTGATATGAGTTATACTTGAAATGATCCTTAACCAAAACATAACCAAACAGAAAATGTGTATTAATATAGTTATAAAGCTTTCCCCATAAAACAGCAGACAACTTTGAAAACATCTAGGCAAAACTACACAAACTCTCTATAAATGCAAGTATAATTATTTAATAGAGCTGAAAACATTAAGAGCAAATTCTTCTTTTGGCACATTGTTTTCAAAAGTTGTCAGTAATTATAGTCTGCAAGTGGAGAAGTGCTTAAGAAAGCAATGTTACTGTTGAGCAAGAGTTATTAAAGGATCACAATGCATTCCAAAAACCCAAAAGTCAAAAGTGAAAGCTTGATGGACAGATATAAGATCATGCTTTATTGATCGAAATAGAGTAATAACGTTGGCCCTCAGCAATTGTACAGTAAACATCAAAACCACTCATTCAATGAAATTTTCTTATTCTTTAATTGACAATGCATGTAAAACAAGATACACTACAAGCACATATAATCAATGTAACAACTGATGCACTGATTGCGTGTAAATTGGTTATTGATATTGAATAATTTTTACACATTATCATCTTGCTTAAATGTCATTACAAGTTATAAAGAAATATATGTTTTAACTTATCATCTTCTAGAATAAAACATTCAACAGTTGTGATTTACAAGTAGAAGTATGCACCTCTAAGTAACATTTAAACCTGTCCCATACATAGTCACCTTCTGACACCTCTGCAGCAGAAGAATTTTGAAGACATTGAGGTAAAAGAAGAAATTTCTCATGATGAGCAGGTTCTTCATATGCCAAAATAATTTCAAGTCTATATATCTATATATCAATAGTTATATTTTTATTTAAAGACAATTTTTGCATTCTTTGCTAAATGTTTGCAAAGTAGTCTGCTGCAAATTTGTTGAATGTTAGAAAGGTTTTTTTGATGGCCAGGTGTATAAACAGACAGCAGTCACTCTGCCAAGGCAGGCAACGGGAAAATTAAAGCCAATAAAGAGGACCATTATGGTCCTATATTGCTCACCTACACACCTGAATTATAATCAGATGCCAAAATGCTGGAACCCGTGCCGGAAGCTCATGATGCCGGCAATCTTGTTCAGCAGAACAGTTTGAACATTTTTGAGGAACATTTGTGTGAAATTACTTTGCGATTGGGCCTGTGTTTTAGGACATGTTGTTTAGGATTTGTTCTCTTTTTATCTCAGACAGACGTCTTGTGAAGAGAAGCAGAACAGTTTGAACAATTTTGGAAAGAGCGCTACTTTAGGAACAATTGTGGTAAATCATTTTGAAATTGAGCTAGTGGTTTAAGAATGGATGTTATTTAAAGAATTTTCTATTTTTAGCTCTGGTGGCCATCTTGTGCAAGAGACCAGAAGGATTTGAACACTCTTTAAAAAGGGCTAATCTAGGAAAATTTATATGAAATTATTAAGATGTTGGGTCAGTGGTTTAGGAGGAGATGTCCTTTTGGAAAGGTCCCTGTGCAATTATATTGAAATGGGACCAGTAGTTTCTGAGAAGATGAATTGAACAGATATTACAGATGCCGGATGACGACAGGTAGTGATCAAAAGAGAGCCATGATGGCCTTGGTTGCTTCCCAGTGTTATGCCAACCACATAGTCAATTACAATAACTTTACCTTCAATTAGACATAGTGACCTAGTTTTTGACTGGACATTAATTAGCCTAGATATCATCAAGACGGATATTCAGACAAAGAATCAACATGCTCAAGTTAAAATCGTCGCTACAAGAGTGTCCTTAGTCAATCACAATAACTCAAAGTTTCTAACTTGGCCAAGATTTGATGGAGTTATATGTTCTGATAAACTTTCATGAAGACTGGATGTAATATGTTGCCTCTAGAGTGTTATCAAGGCAATTGTTGACAACGCACAACTGATGGATGACGGAAAAAATATGATTACAATAGCTCATCTTGTTCACTTCGTTTTCAAGAGAGCTAAAAAGCATAGGAGACAAAAACTTTCACATCAAAATACAAATTTATCTCATTCATAACAAAGTACACTTTTCATTAGATTAGACTTTTTATGTGCTCCCATACCTAAAATTCAACTGAATAAAGATTCAAAGACTGACTATACTTTTAAATTGTGCGGTCTGACCATAAGCTACAAAACCAAAAAAATTCAAATGGCTCATTTTCCTATGACGAAGCTGTTATGATGTTTTTGTTCTGATTCCATAAAAGTAATTTGCTCAGAAACATTCCCTTTCCCATAAACAAAAATCTGCAGCAGACGACTATGAACGCATCTATGCACAAAAATGGAATATCTCTATAAATAAAACTACAAGTATTGAATAGAGTTTATGGCTTTGAGGCAAAAGGTGTTATTGCTCATCATGAGCAATTACTTCTTTTGCCACAATGTTTTCCAAAGTTGTCTGCTGCAGATTCCTCAAAATGCGTCTGTCAGTGCTGAAGGGTTAAGAGTGCTATCTTACCCTGCTGTTCTACTACTAAAACTATAAAACAAATAACAAACTTATACAATGTACCAGTGTTGGCTAGTCCAATTAGTTACCCCCTTCCCACGTACAGACACGTTCAGACCCTTCTACAATTTACAACTTTTGAAAACATTATAGCAAAAGGAGAAAAAAGTGCTCATCATGGGCTTTTTCTTCTTTTGCCACAATGTTTTTCCATTATTGTGCTTTCACTTGATAGTTTCAATATGTAAAATTTGCATTGATGTTTTTTAAACGGGTCTGCTTCACATGTGTTGCATGTGGGACAGGGTTATTCAATTGTTGCTCTACACAGCTAGCTTACAAAACAACCATAGAAATATATAAAATACAATCTTAACCCATTCCTCCATCAGCTTGTTCAGACTGATGATTTAAAAGCTAAACATTGTTGAAAAATACAAAATTGTCCTTTTACACAATAATTTCATTTCTATTAACCCTCTCCCTCATATTATGACGCTTTCTAACGCCTCTGCAGCAGACTGATTTTTGAAAACAAGCAATTTCTTCTTTTGTCACCAAGTTTTCAATTCTATTCAATTATTGTTCTTTCATTTCAAGGGATTTTCGGTGCTTTTGCCTAGACCTTTTCAAAGTCGTCTGCTGCAGAATTGTTGTATGTGGGAAAGGGTTAAATGATAATACTCTCTCATTCAAAGAGATATTGCCATAATTATATATGCCATGTTTTTGCCTAGATGTCTTTGAAGTTATCTGCTACTGATTTCTTGGTATATGGGAAAGGTTTAACTTCTAAAACCATGTAGTAAATACTGAGACAGGTATGTTACATAAAGACTAGAATGGGTTAAAACATTTCAATAACAAAAGTCAAACCTTGAAATAGCAGGTGCACTACCAGCCAATGCATTTTTCAAACTTCAAAAAACAAAAAAGACACAATTCGTTTAAAATCAATTATTCTATATTAATTTATTTCGACCCTTTAAAAGGCCCTAAAGTTTGGTATGTTTCCACACACTTTACCCTTTCCGTCATATAGATAATTCCTGATGCCTCTGCAGCAGACGGCTTTTTGAAAACATAGTGACAAAAGAAGAAATTGCTCAAAACGAGCAATTTCTCCTTTTGCCACAATGTTTTCCACTTTTTGTCATAGGTTATCCATTAAATTATAGAGATTTTCTACTTTTTGGCAAAATATGTTCAAAGTCGTCTGCTGCAGAATTGTCGTATGAGGGAAAGGGTTAAGATAACTATATCTACATGATACTGCACAAAAATTTATTTCTTTCAAGGTGCATTTTGACACAATCATCTTCATAGTTTTGAGCTCCAATTTAGGAAAGTAGGCCTTTAGACATTGCAGACTAATGTTGAAACAGAAAGGTCTGTACGTGCATATGCAGTCTGATCGGCATCTGCATTGTTTGTTATCAAATCTAAATCTAAAGTTGTCTCCCTGTAAAGAGTAAAGATGCTGGCTAGACTGTAGGAACATGTGAACTGATCTGTAACTACAAAAATGTCAGAGGGCCCATTTTCCTATGTCAATGCTCTTATTATACTGGGTCATTTTCACAAAAGATCATCAATCTATAAAGGATACTATGAGGGCTGTTAATATCATGTTTAACACTTTCCCACATACAAAGACTTTGAAAACGTAGTGACAATAACCTGAAAAATCTCCATAAAAGATAGCTTAATTGTTAAATAAAGTTGAAAACATTGTGGCCAAAGGAGAAATTGCTCATCAAGAGCAATTTCACCTTTGGTCACAATGTTTTCAAAAGTCCTCTGCTGCAGAATTAACATGAATTAACCCTTATTTAATATTCTTGTTCAGATGCTATCGAATTCGTCTGCTGCAGATTTGTTGTATATGGGTAAATGTAAACATTGCTTTGATTCCTGTCTTACTTATTAAAAGTGACAACTTTTGGAATTCACCATCAGATGATTGAGCCACATCATTGGATAACCGACCTTCGGGGTTTTGTGACCAGAAAAGATCCATTTATCATGACCTTTCCTGATGTCCATCTCGTTGAACAAGCATGCTAGAAGCTTCTGATGATGGCTTTGACCACAAACAGAGTATGTAATTTAATTGTGATCATCATAAATTTTAAATCTTCTAAAATCCCAAAACCTAATATGGCTGACACCAATTGAAAACATTATGGAAGAGGGAAAAATATTGCTGACTTTCTGGAAAAACAAATGATTGCTTAAACAAGAAATTTTCTCTTTACCCATAATATTTTCAACACTATAAGAATTATATTTCCAGTGTTTTAAAAGTACAATCTATTCTTTAAATGTCTTTCTATGCAGGCAATTCAAAAAGTGAAAAAACAGGTTTACAGTTGCTCAGATTAACTCAGATTAACAGTTATAATATATTTTGTCAAAATGCATTTTGAAAGAAATAAAAGGCATTTAAAATGTGAGCACTATAGTGTATAATACAAACATCTGATCAACATTCCAAAATGAATTCTGCTTGTCTCTACGCTGTCTCGGAGTAGCACTATTTCAAAAACATACATTAAACAGTTCAGGGGCCTAGATTTAGAGGAGTAAAAATGATCCAGAAGCTCTAAAACCATCCTCTGTACCCAGGCTATTCATAAAATATATGATACACTGGACAAATTGGCTAGCAAAACTTTGTAAAGCATCACCACGATTTTCTCTGTAACTACATTGTTATCTTCGTATCGCATGAGCTTTGTGTCATGCGGCCAATCAAGCGGCTGAATTTCACCTCATAAATTATTCATGAGTACAAGATTTTTACAGCCAATTTGCCTAGGGTATCATATATTTTATGAATAGCCTGGGTACTGGGTACTAAGGAAGCTCTACAACAGATAACCTCAGTCCTTTTGACAAGTGTAGATAATAACCAGCATGCATAGTAACACTCTATTATCGCTTTCCCACATATGACAGATCAACAGCAGGCTACTTTGTTGAAAACATCTTGTTGAAAATGTGAAAAATATCTGTGTTTGAAAGTATATTTATTGAATAAAATTAAAAACATTGTGGCAAAAGGTGAAATTGCTTGTTTTGAGCAATTTCTCCTTTTGCTACAATGATTTCAAAAGTCGTCTGCTGCAGAGGCGTCAGAAAGCATCTGTATGAGGAAAAGGGTAATTAAATGCACACTATATGCCAGAAGCTTCTTGAATACTTCTTTGAGAAATTAACGAACAATGCAGATCCCAATTAGACTGTGTGGACATGTTGGCTGATCTGGGTCTACACTGCTTACTTTATGCCTAACTGTTGTTTTTTTCAGCGCACCACTCAAATGACTGAATTGCCCATGATATATCTGTTACTCAATTGAACTCAATGTTGTTGGTACTCAACAAAGTCATATCAGTGATAGAATTATTTGAGTACCACAATATAGATTATAGAGGTTTGAAGATACAGATTTCAGAACATGAAATACGCCCCTTTACTAAAACCCTGATTAAACCCTTATCCTCATAGACAAATAGATCTCCACATCCCTGTAAACTCATGCTTTTTTAATCACAATGTTTTCTTAATTTACTCCCAAAAATTGCTCTTTAGTGTTCCCAAGAAAAACTATTTTTCACAATTTAACACATGAATTTTTAAAAAAATTGTGGTAAATAAGAAATGATTTACAAATTTCTTGATTGACATTATAAGTTTATTATCCCCAGTTTTAAAATATCAGGTTAACCCTTTCCCACGTACAACAAACCAACAGCAGACTGCTTTTAAAACATTTTGACAAAAATAGGGAAAAAAGTCTATAAATTAGAGTATTGAAAATGGTTGAAAACATTGGGACATCATGAGCATTTTCTCCTTTTGTCACAAAATGGTTAACCCTTTCCCACATACAACAAATCAACAGCAGACTGCTATTAAAACATTTTGGCCAAAATGTGGAAAAAAGTCTATAAATTAGAGTTGAAAATGGTTGAAAACATTAGGACATCATGAGCATTTTCTCATTTTGTCACAATAGTTTCAATAGTGGTCTGAAGCAAATATGTGTATTTGGGGAAAGGGTTAACTTGGTCTCTTTAACCCCAGAGCATTACTGGTTTGTATCATTGTGTTTTGGAAATGACAGAATGTTGATAAGGACAAGGGTTTCATCTTACATGTCCCTCTTCAAGTAGTTACATAATCTATAAATCAATCAAAATGGAGAAGCAAACATTCAAAAGAAAACAAGAAAGCATACTGTTGCAAATAATCTTTAAAGCTTTAAGCAATAATAACCTTAATTTCTGAGTTGCCAACCTTAAACGTCAAACCAACTGATCTCAAATTTGTAATATGTCCATTTTATCCCTTTCCCACATACAACAAATTTGCAGCAGATGACGTTGAAAACCCTTAGGCAAAAAATATGGAAAGTCTCTATAAATAAAAGTAGAATTATTGAATAAGAGTTGAATTTTTTCAAAAGGGAAAATTACTTATCATATAATTTTCCTTTTGTCACAATGTTTTAAAATTGTGTTTGATGCAGCAGTGTCAAAATTTAGCTAGACCAAGGCATTGCCATTCATAACCCATTCCCACATATGACAAATATGCAGCAGACTATTTTGAAATCATCTATGCAAAACCATGGAAACTTTCTATAAATCAAAATATAACTAGAATTGTTTTTGCAAAAAACAGATGTCTCCCCTCAAATATCTGTCAAAATCTCTCAAAACATTCCAACCTATAAATTTGGGACAGATATGGAGCGGACACGAAATAAAGCCTCAAACCTTTGACCTTCAAGCGTGACCTTGACATTGACCCTATATTGTCGAGACGCGGGTTCTGCACGTCGCCTTGATGAGGTAAACATGTGACCCAAGTTTCATGAAAATCCTTCAAGCTGTCTGGGAGATATGGAGCGGACACGAAATAAAGCCTCAAACCTTTGACATTCAAGCGTGACCTTGACCTTGACCCTATATTGTCGAGACGCAGGTTCTGCACGTCGCCTTGATGAGGTGAACATGTGACCCAAGTTTCATGAAAATCCTTCAAGCCGTCTCGGAGATATGGAGCGGACACGAAATAAAGCCTCAAACCTTTGACCTTCAAGTGTGACCTTGACCTTGACCCTATATTGTCGAGACGCGGGTTCTGCACGTCGCCTTGATGAGGTGAACATGTGACCCAAGTTTCATGAAAATCCTTCAAGCCGTCTGGGAGATATGGAGCGGACACGAAATAAAGCCTCAAACCTTTGACCTTCAAGCGTGACCTTGACCCTATATTGTCGAGACGCGGGTTCTGCACGTCGCCTTGATGAGGTGAACATGTGAGCCAAGTTTTATGAAAATCCTTCAAGCCGTCTTGGAGATATGGAGCGGACACGATTTCGGACAGACGGACAGACAGAAGGACAGACAGACGCCCAGGACAAAAACAATATATCTCCCCTGTATACAGGGGGAGACATAATTATTGAATAGAATTGAAATCATTGTAGCAAAAGGAGAAATTGCTCATTATAAGCAATTTGTCCTATTGCTACATTTTTTCAAAAGTCATCCGCTGTATAAACGTCAGAATGTATCTGTATGTTGGAAAGGGCTAATTTGGGAGTCAGCAGCTTTAATAATAATAAAATTAGCTGACCATTAAAATGTGCATAAAAATCATGCAAAGCTGTTTTGAAGGATGAAATAAAAGTCTTTGGGGAAATGATGAATCCTGAAAACACAAGGCCAATGACAGCCCTCGATTGCTTATTATGTATCACTTCATTTACCTTTTCAATCATGACGCATCTGCAGCGGACGACACTTTACCACATTGTTTTCGACTCTTTTTAATGAGATTTTGAGATTTTCCATATTCTAGCTAAGCTTGATGTTTTCAAAACTGTCTGTTGCAGATTTGTTGTTTGAAGGATAGAGTTCAAACAAATCACAAAATTGATGAAAATTCATATAGCTCATAATAAAGTTTATCTTTACAACATTATGTTGCAAAAAATCAGCCTAACACTTTCCCACATAAAACAATAATGCAGAAGACAACTTTGATAACACATAGGCAAAACTATGAAAAATCTCTATTAACAAAAGCATAATGATCAAATGAAATAATTTCTGCGTTTGCCACAATTTTTTCAAAAGTTATCTGCTGCAAATGCATCTACAAGTGGGAAAATGGTTCATTTAGGTTCACAGTCGGAACCCATAATCCTTGAACTTATTTTATTTTTACTACAATTGACTTTACTATGAAAAAGGTTCAGTATAGCCTGTGTCAATTGGACTGTCACTAAAAAGTATGCATATCCAGGTATCATAATAAATATATGGTTCCGTATTAACTGACCTTGTTATGTAATAAAGTATCATGCTTAACAGCTTGTTACATGAGGTAAATACTTATGGGAGTGTATAGTAGAAAGAATATACCAACCTGTTAGTTCTGTTCATCTTGGATCTTCTATCACCTGTAATTGACAATTCTTTAATTGATTGATTGGGGTTTAATGTCATTTTCAACAATTTTTCAGTAATATTATGGCAGCCAGTTCATCTACTCACATGCTACCTGGCTGTCCTACACCAGTACTCCACACAACATACTTTCCAAGCAACTGGCTGCTTTTCCACATAGACTGTAAGCTCATTGGTGGAGGACGAATGATGATTGTCACAGTGACTTTTGTTAAACCTTCGTTGGAAAGGATTATTGGTTGGGTTTTGAACTCAAATTTTCTGCATAAATCATTCTGCAATTAAAGACCACTTGTGAACAAAGACCATATTGTTGAGTATCCATGGATGGTCTTTATACACAGGTTCCACTGTATATAAGTATTATCCCTTTCCCACATACAACAAATATTCTGTTGACAACTTTGAAAATTTCTAGGCAAAAGTATTTAATCACTCGATAAAATGCGTAACCTTTTTGAAGCATGTAACATTATGAGCAATTTCTTCTGATGAAGAGGGCAATTATTTGATTTCGCTATTATATATGAAAGCTGGCAAAGGAAGAAATTGCTTAGAAATTGATTATCATGAGCAATATCTCATTTTGTCACTACAATTTCTTTTTAATAATATTACTCCCATATAGATATTTTCTGTATTTTTGCTCAGATATTTTCATTTATTTTATGTTGGAATAGTGTTTAAACAGCATCATATAATATGTTTCAATTAAAAGCAATAAAAGTGTAATAAGACAGGTCAACTGATCACAGGAGGTGGCCACAAACATAATTAACCGTCATATAACAAATCTGCAGCAGACAACTGAAAACACATAGTCAAAAATAGAGAATCTTCAATAAATGAAGGAACAACAAAGTTGAAAACATTATATATATAGTGACAAAGGAAAAAAATTGTTCATCATGAGCAATTTTTCCTTTTGTCACAATTTTTCCAAAAGAAGTCTGCTGCAGACCTCATATAGACGCTTTCTGACGCCCCTGCAGCAGATGGCTTTTTGAAAACATAGTAACCATAGAAGAAATTGCTCAAAAAGCATTTCTTTTTTTGCCACAATGTTTTCCACTTTTAGTCATAGGTTATCCATTCAATTATAGAGATTTTCTATTTATTAACAAAATACATGTATGTTCAAAGACGCCTGCTGCAGATTTGTTGTATGTGGGAAAGGGTTAAGGGTTAAGACATCACTATAAAAAATATACACAATCACTGCAAATCACACAGTCAACATTTTTATCATAAGTAAATGTTTAACATCTAAAAAACAGGAAGTAAAGTAAATAGTTGAAACAAGGAGAAACAGCATGATATGTCAAATGTTGGCTGTTTTAGAAGAAAGGTTGAATTATTGTTGCAAAGTTAACTTCATGGAATGATAACTTAAACAATCTACCGTACCACATACAACAACTCTGCTGAATAGAAAGCCTCCAGGCAAAGTTATAAAATACCTCCTTAAATGAAAGTAAAATTGTTCAACAAAGTTGAAATCATTGTGAGCAATTTCTCTCTTTGCCGCGATGTTTTCAAAAGTTGCCTGTTGCTGATGCAAATAAATGTGTCTGCATGCAGGACAGGTTAAATGTGAATGATGATGGTTGCCTGAGCAAAGGAATGATTCCATAGTGTTTCTCACTGTTGGATGTATTGACAATGTTATCATAACTGGTGGGAGACATTTTACTATTCTAACCCTTTCCCACATACAACAAATCTGTAGCAGACAACTTTGAAAATATTTAGCATTAAGAGGCCCAAGAGGGGTAGTATCACCCAAAAGCCATTAGGCAAAAATTAAATCACTATAACCATATAAGGTAAAACAATCCCCCATCCTGGCGGCCATGTTGTTGACCAATCAGCATGGCTTGAAGTTATTTCATAGAGGGGTCATAGGAACATTTCTATTATTTGAAAATTGGCTACATGAAGAAGATCTTTTTAGATTTTACTACAGCAAAACTTAATATGAGGCTTAAAGTCCTGCCCCCGTGGGGCCATGTTTTTAGACCAATCAACAAGGCTGGAATGAGTCTAATATGGGTCACCACTGGAACATTTCTACCAAAATTTATGAAAATTGGCCCGACACTTTTGGAGGAGAAGATTTAGTATAGTTTTCACTTAAGCCATATAAGGCAAAGAAACAGCAAACCCCCCCGGTGACCAAGTTTAGAGGGTCACCTTAAAAACATTTCTACAAACGTATTTGAAAATCTGATAAATACTTCCGGAAGAGGATTTTTTTACTTTGGGTTGCCATGGAAACCAGAAATTGATATGGATCAAAAAATAAAATAAGGAATTTATGGAGGACATTGAGATGATGATGCCTGTGAAGATTCATCCCTGTAGGCCCAGCTGTTACAGAGGAGAACTTGTTTGAAGCAAAAAATTAATTAATGCATGCATGTTGGCCAATTAGCCATGACATAAGCTTGCATGTTGGACAATTAGCCATGACATAAGCTTGCATGTTGGACAATTAGCCATGACATAAGCTTGCATGTTGGACAATTAGCCGTAACATAAGCCTGACTGGCTTAAGCCAGTGGAGCTAAAATCTATGGAAGCTCTCTATAAATGAAAGAAAAATTATTAAATAAAGTTGCAAACATTGTGGAAAAAGGAGAAATTGTTCATTATCTCCTTCTGCCACAATATTTTCCGAAGTCGCCTGTTGCAGATGCCTCAGAAAGTTTTTATAATGTGGGAAAAGTTTAACAGCACTTGAAGACGCAAATTCATTATGAAGAAATAATATATATACATGTAAAATTACGAAATAAAGTTCAACGGAATTTAGAGTGTTTTACAGTACAATAATTGTTAAATGAAACTACATGTACTTTGTTCTTTTTTCATTGCTCTAGCACTAAAAACAAAAAAAAATAGCTTAAGAGTAATACAATAATTATTAAATCAAACCAACCAATAGCATTAACCCTTTCCTGCATATAGACGCTTTCTGACGCCTCTACAGCAGACAGCTTTTGAAAACAAAGTGACAAAAGAACAAATTGCTCAAAACAAGCAATTTCTCCTTTTGACACAATGTTTTCCATTTTTAGTCATAGGTTATCCATTCTGCATATAGACGCTTTCTGACGCCTCTACAGCAGACAGCTTTTGAAAACAAAGTGACAAAAGAACAAATTGCTCAAAACAAGCAATTTCTCCTTTTGACACAATGTTTTCCATTTTTAGTCATAGGTTATCCATTCAATTATAGAGATTTTCCATTTTTTGACAAAATATGTTCAAAGTCGTCTGCTGCAGAATTGTTGTACGTGGGAAAGGGGTTAACCCTTTGCATCTACAGCAGACAACTCTTACAACCATTGTGGTAAAAAGGAGAAATTGCTCAAACAATGTTTTCAACTCTATTTAATAGTTTATATTCATAAAGAATTTCTACAGTCAGCTGCAGCAGAATTTGTTATAATGTGGGATAGGGTTAACCCTTTCCCAATTACAACAAATTAGCAGCAGATGATTTTAGTCACTTTTGAAATTATTATCAAAACAAAAGGGCCATGATGGCCCTATATCGCTCACCTGAGTAAGTGTTTTAGGGTCCTAATTTAATTGCTCTACAAAAATAAGAAAGAAGGTCAAAAAGTCATGGTGTAGGTCATCCAAAGACAATTATGATGATATTTGATTGTAAAAGATCACACTAAGGTCATGGTCACATGTTAATAAATCAGTGTAAAGTACAGGTGACAAATGAATGAAGTTTTTATCGTGTTTACAAAGTCAATTATAACATTTTTGTTTTTGACAGGAACTGAGCTCTCATGGATATCTAGCTACTGAATATGTTTGGTAAACATCGGATAATAAATGATAACTATACCTTGTTCACAAGGTCAATTATAGCAATTTTTCCAATTTTAAAGGGCCATAATCTCATCATGCATGAACGGATCCGGATGGTTTTCAAAATGAACCAAGCTCTCATGGATATCTAGCTACTGTATGAGTTTGGTAAACATCGGATAATAAATAAAGACTTTATCGTGTTCACAAGAAATTGTGGACAGACGACGGACCATAATCCCGTCATGCATGGATGGATCTGGTTGGTTTTCGAAAGGAACCAAGCTCTAATGAATATCTAGCTACTGAATAAGTTTGATAAACATCGGATAATATATGAAGACTTTATTGTGTTCACAAGAAATTGTGGACAGACGACGGACGAAGGGCGATCACAAAAGCTCACCTTGTCACTACATGACAGGTGAGCAAAACAAAAAAATGGAAAACTTTGTGGCAAAAAGAGAAATTGATAGTTTTGAGCAATTTTTTCTTCTGTCAAAGTGGTTCATTTAATAGTCGTCTGCTGCAGAGGCGTCAGAAACCGTCTGTATGTGGGAAAGGGTTAATATATTCTCAAACATCAACATATATAACGTTGTATTAATTTTCACACATGAGCTCAATGACAGAATGTAGTATCACAGTAAAACATAGACCACCCCATGGACACCTGAATTTATTAATTGGACCACTGCTAATTTTGAAAACAGGAAGTTGAATACTTCCATTGCAAATATTTGAAGTTCTTCAAAAAATTAGAATTACATTTCCTTCATTAGAATCACATTTCCTTCATTATATTTCTGTTAACACATACAGACATTCACGAAGGTACAGTACCCTCCTATTTACGAATAAAGTGGTCATTAAGTAACCTATCCAGATGTCCACCGTGAGTCCAATATTTACGACAATAGTATAGCACCACAATATTGACCTGATCCTGACCTTTGTACAAAGATTATACATCAATATGATGTACATATCATTTCAAATTAAGACCTTTTCCTCATACTACAAATCTGCAGCAGACGTTTATGCATACATAGAAGCAAAACTATTGTAAAAAGCTCTTTAAATGAAAGTATGACTATTCAAAAAGGCTAAAAACATAATAGCAAAAGAAAAAAAATCTCATTATGAGTGATTTATCTATTTGCAAAAATGTTTTCAAAAGTTGTCTTCTGCAAATGCGTTACAATGGATCTACAGATGGGAAAGGGTTACAACTATGTGATATTTATTTCACCTGATGTTGTCATAAAATATATCAAAAAGTTGATGAGAATACTCCTACAACATTTTAAAGGGACTGAACAAAATCGTTATATTTTATACTTATTCTAATTAATCCAAAATACGTCTATATATATGTAACGGAATGTTGTATACAAGTCTTGTTTTTCTTCATTATTTTCATAGGAAATAAGCAGTTAAAAAAACTGTCGCTCCGTGTTTTCCCGTTTAAAAATACCGTTGAATTTCCTCTTGCTCATTTGAATTTGTGGGATTCAATTCGGCATTCTCTAACACTGGTCTACTCATTACATTCATGTATGCGTGAGTGTAAGGAACAACAACTCTGGGAAGGAGATTGTCAATTCGGTTGTAGTGATAACGTGATAAATATACAGCGATATTTTTAGATTTTACTGGGTTACTAACCCAGTAGATCTTTTACAATGCAAAATAACGAAATATCTCCGCAATATTAATAGTGTGCATATATTGTAGTACATCAGTCAGCAAATATCAATGCCTTACTTGCAAAAACATTAAGGTAATAGCAATTTTTAACAATTTTCTTTTTTTTCCGCTTTTTTCTCATATGGGATTCAGTCCCATTAATGTACATTGTGAAGGTGCGGATGAGGTCAGTAGTGTTGATGTATACATACACAGAGGTCTAGATAAAAAGAGTATTTCACATCCTCGTATGACCATCAAACCCTATGTTGTGGGTACTCAAAAGAATCATCTCAGTGTTAATTATTTTGACTTCCCACAACATAAGGTTTAGTTGAGTCATAAGAGAGGTTTTGATGGGAAAAGACCAGTTAACTCCTCCTTATCTAAAGTCCTCTACATACGGGGTAAGAAAGAGATTGAGGTGATAATGTGATGGACATCACAATACATAGCCACCTAATTGAAACACAATTAATTACCTGTTGGATAGCCTGTCATTGAAATATAGCAAAAAGCAAGGGGAATTACTTTCAACAATTTAAATACATTTTAATAATACAGTCAAACCTGTGCTAAAGACCACCTTTGTTTGGTAATTCCCTGTCTATAGCAACCACACTTTTAATTTCCCAATAACTCCTTTTCTGCACAAATGACCCTGTTATTAAAGACCACCTATGCACAAAGGCCAGATTGTTATCTTCCCATGGGTGGTCTTTAAACACAGGTTGGACTGTATTTCAACATTGTTTTCAGGCATATGGAAATTACTTATCTGTACATAGAAATTTCACTGTAGCTCCAACATTATCCATACAAAAGTCTAAATCTACTACTCTACATTTCTATGATATAATTATTATCCCTTTCCCACCTATAGAGGCATTTTGACGATTCTGAAGCAGACCACTCTTGAAAACATTGTGGCAAAAGGGGAAATTGCTCAAATGAGCAGTTTATCCATTTGCCACAATTTTTTTCAACATTAATTCATTATTCCTTCATTTATAGAGATTTTTCATATTTTTTACTAAACGTCTTCAAAGTCGTCTGCTTCCGATTTGCTGTATGTGGGAAAGAGATAATCTGACCTTGTAACATGTTCACTATGTGATTGTTCCAAGTGTAGAAGAATATATAACATAATATTGGTAACATTTTCTAAATTCAAATTTTAAAGACCCATTAATTTGACTGATTTTTAAAACCTTTTAACCCTTTCCCTCATACGACAATTCTGCAGCAGAAGACTTTGAACATATCTTGTCAAAAGATAGAAAATCTCTATAATTGAATGGATAACCTATGACTAAAAGTGGAAAAACATTGTGGCAAAAGGAGAAATTGCTGGTTTTGAGCAATTTATTCTTTTGTCACTATGTTTTCAAAAAGCTGTCTGCTGCAGAGGCGTCAGAAATAGTCTATATGAGGGAAAGGGCTACAGACAGCTAGAAAACAAAATAACAGTTTCTGTAGTCTCCTTTCTTGTTAATAAAATCACCCAATCAATGTCTGGGGAAGATAAAATCACAAACTAACACACTTGTTAATTCTTAACTCTTTCCCTCATATAGACGCTTTCTGACGCCTCTGCAGCAGACAGCTTTTTGAAAACATGTCGACAAAAGAAGAAATTTGCTCAAAACAAGCAATTTCTCCTTTTGTCACCATGTTTTCAACTCTATTCAATTATTATACTTTCAAATAAAGGGTGTTTCCAACTTTGTTTGGGTATGTTTTCAAAGTCGTTTGCTGCAGATTTGTTGCATGTGGGAAAGGGTTAAGGCAAGAACATAGTCATGCATCATGCAGAACATGCTTAAATCTTCAAAAAATTAACTCATGCTTTTAGTATTAACATTATTTGTTATTGGAATGTAGATAACAAACTAAAAATGAAACCGGTTTAACCTTTTTCACCTTTTTCCTTTTTCGGTTCTAAATAAAAGTGAAAAACTGTTGTCATTTCTAGTTCAGGTGTGACAAATTATTGTTTACTGTGAATTTAATTGTACAAAAATGTAGGTACCTTTGTGTATGTATGACTAAGCCTTTTCTGGCTAAAGAGGACCTTTTTAAAAAATTGTGGAGAAAGGGAAAATTGAATGAAGCAAGCAATTGCACCCTTTCCCACAATATTTTCAACTCTACGTCTAATTTGCACTTTTAATTTTTTAAACTTAGAGCTAGCTGTGATGAATACCCCCACACAGTTCTTTGTCACAGGACAGAATTGGAGGAAAGACGATATTTTAGGTGGAAAAATGGACACAATGGACACTTTTGGGCTAGGGGAAATAGCCTTTATGTGATGGTAAAATTAACCCTTAACCTCATACAACAATTCTGCAGCAGACGACTTTGAACATATTTTGTCAAAAAATAAAAAATCTCTATAATTCAATGGATAACCTATGACTAAAAGTGGAAAACATTGTGGCAAAAGGAGAAATTGCTTGTTTTGAGCAATTTCTTCTTTTGTCACTATGTTTTCAAAAAGCCGTCTGCTGCAGAGGCGTCATAAAGCGTCTATATGAGGGAAAGGGTTAAATTCTCTTAACATTGAAATAACCCTAAGAGGATAAGTGCACTCGCTATAGAAGCTTCCTATAAAATTTCAATGAATTCCTTCCAGTGATTACTGAGAAAAAGAGGAACACAAATGTTGGTATATAACACTATGTTTACTGACCAAGGGGCCATAACTCTGTCAAAAAACATCCAACAGGAGTGCCATAAGGCATTGCACATCTCCTCTTGGTATATAATTTTTTATAACCAAATTCAAACCCTTTCCCACTTGCATATGCATCAAAAGAAGACTTTTGCCAATGATACTTTCATTTATAAAGATTTTTCAGATTTTTCCAAGGTCATCTGCCTCAAATTTGTTGTATGTGGGATTATATTTTTATTTAAGGTAAAGTCCATCAGGTGCAAAATGAAAAGCCATTTATTTGCAATACAACTGCACGCACTAAACTACAATGTTGTGTGCAGTTTTCTCCATACTTCTTACCTCCTCTGACTTTTGCTAGAAGACAGGATCAAAAGTTCATCAATTTCAATCTAATATTAACCCTTTCCCTCATATAGACCCTTTCTGACGCCTCTGTAGCAGACAGCTTTTTGATAACATAGTGACAAAAGAAGAAATTGCTTAAAACGAGCAATTTCTCCTTTTGCCACAATGTTTTCCACTTTTAGTCATAGGTTATCCATTTAATTATAGAGATTTTCTATTTTTTGACAAAATATGTTCAAAGTCGTCTGCTGCAGATTTGCCGTATGTAGGAAAGGGTTAAAAAAATATATTATTGGTCAGCATCATTCTTTTTATTGACATATATCCTAGAGCAACCAGTTATGATGTTTGTTTTATTTTTCTTTAGAATTGTGAAAGGTGCCCATAAGAAACTAATTCATATATATAACAACAGAAATTTGGCACAAAACAATAATAAATTAAAAAAATTTGGATTGATTGATTAGGGTTTAACACCTTTTTCAACAATTGATGAGAAAAAAAAAAAGACTTACAACATTTGGATCATTAAGAAGTCTCTAAAAAACATGGCGAAAATGCTTATGGCATAATGATCACTTTCTCTTTTCAAATCAGGTTGATGATAAATAAAAGGAAATGATCAATGTGTGACACTTTAGTTCTTAAATACACCCGATCCCACATACAACAAATCTGCAGCAGACTACTTTGAAAATAACATAAAAATGGTATGGAAAATCAGTATAAATGAACCTATAATTATTTAATCAGTTGAAATTATGGCATAATGATCACTTTCTCTTTTCTCACAAATTGCTTTCAAAAGCTCTCTGCTGCAAATTCCTCAATATGAGTTTGCTAACTTAAAACTACATAAACAGTTTTAAACAAGGAAATATGGCTATAGAAGTCATGCATCTGGAGGTAGTTAACTGTTTCCCACATACACCAAGTCTACGGCAGAGGACTTTGAAAACATCTCAACAAAAGTATGGAAAATCTCTATAAATAATTGTCTAGCTATGGAACAGAGTTGAATACATTGTGGCAAAGGAAGAAATTGTCCGTTATATACAATTTCTCCTTTTGCCACAATGATTTCAAAAGTTGTCTGCTGCAGAGGCATCAGAAACCGTCTGTTTGTGGGAAAAAGTTAACTGATCCGGTCAGAAAATACTCTATTCACAGAAATACAAAATGGGCATAAAATAAAAAATATAGGCAATTTTTCTGAACATAAGTAACACTTTCCCACTTGTAGACGCATTCTGACGAATCTGCAGCAGACAACTTTTGAAAACACTGTGACAAAAGGAGCAATTTCACCTTTTGCCACAATGTTTTCATCTTTTTTCAGTAATTATACTTTCATTTACAGATGTTTTTTCATATATAAGAGGAAATGTTTCTGCTGCAGATTTGTTGTATGTGGGAAAGGGTTAAACAATTCCCATATCCAACAATGTCTTTTTAACCCTTTCCCTCATATAGAAGCTTTCTGATGCCTCTGCAGACGGCTTTTTGAAAACATAGTGACAACAGAAGAAATTGCTCAAAACGAGCAATTTCTCCTTTTGCCACAATGTTTTCCACTTCTAGTCATAGGTTATAAATCCATTAATTATAGAGATTTTCTATTTTTTGACAAAATATGTTCAAAGTCGTCTGCTGCAGAATTGTTGTATGAGGGAAAGGATTAACCTTGATATGGCCAATTGTTATACATCTGCATCAGCAGCAGATTACAGTCTTCCCAACCTAATCTTTCTTACTACCCAACCAAGTACATTCACTATGCTGTAGGTACTCTATTGAAATGTCTCATAGGGTCAATTAACATTTCTCACATACAACAAATCTGTAGCAGAAAACTTGGAAAACATCTAGACAAGAATATAGAAAATCTCTAAAATTTCTATTTCTATTTTTGAAAATAGTTTTTTTGCCACAAATGTTTTCAAAAGTTGTCTGCTGCAGATGCGTCAGAATGGGTCTACATGTGGGAAGGTGTTGAATATCGCCTGCTGCATATGTATCAAAAATGATTAAATCAGGAAAGATTACATAAAGCTTTACAACAATATATATACAAGTAACTGTATCAACACTATACTTACCACTTTGTGTTAATTTTTTACATATTTTTGGGTATTTGGCAAACTTCACGTAATAGTAGGACTCATATTCCATAACAATCGTATCGAGGTCAATGTTATCGCACACTTCAAACTTCGTAACATCAAGATTTGTTTCCCGACCAAGGGCCTGGGCGGAATCCAAGTACCTGCAATATGATTAAATTGTCAATATAATAATACTGAGTCAAACAATTATTATACTTCATAAACAAATTCAGTTAACTCTTACCCACAAACGGAGCTTTCTGACACCTTTGCAGCAGACAATTTTTGAAAATATTGTGACAAAAGGAGATATTGCTCAAATCAAGCAATTTCGCATTTGGCCACAATTATGGAGGTTTACAATATTTTCGCAAAGATGTTTACAATGTTGTCTGCTGCAGATGTATTGTCAGTGGGAAAGGGGTTTAACACAGATGCCAGTTCACCTATCCCTGAGTTTCATAGTTTTCATGCATCAGTACTTCACATACCAATCTTCCTAGGCAATTTGCAACTTTCCCACATCAGACATTTTCATCACACTGGTAGAAGACGTATGACACTAGTCATCATGAAATTGTATATCATTGGAAAGAATGAAAGTGTTAATCATACATTAAACAAGATTGTTGGACGGAACCACCTTCCATTTGGTCATTAAGTGAACAAGCAAATTCAGAGAATCATGGTCCCCCGCCAGGGTCAAGGTCACAAAAATTGGTATTGATGGAAAGGGGTTGTCACAAGGAATACATATGTGAAATATGAAAGCAGTACCTATTACGGTTCAGAAGTAAGGGCCATAACTCCGTGAAAAATCATCCAACCGGAACGCAAACACGATATGCGCATCTACACTTGGTGGTGATCCTTCCTATGAAGTTTCATAAAATTCCAAAAAGCGGTTGCAGAGAAATAGCCCGGAAATGAATTTAGTCATACATAGCCTGATGGTGGAGTAAAGGGCCATAACTCCGTGAAAAATAATCCAACCGGAACGCAAACACGATATGCGCATCTACACTTGGTGGTGATCCTTCCTATAAAGTTTCATCAAATTCCAAAAATCGGTTGCAGAGAGATAGCCCGGAAATGAATTAAGTCATACATAGCCGGATGGTGGGGTAAAACTCCGTGAAAAATCATCCAACCGGAACGCAAACACGATATGCGCATCTACACTTGGTGGTGATCCTTCCTATAAAGTTTCATAAAATTCCAAAAAGCGGTTGCAGAGAAATAGCCCGGAAATGAATTTAGTCATACATAGCCTGATGGTGGAGTAAAGGGCCATAACTCCGTGAAAAATAATCCAACCGGAACGCAAACACGATATGCGCATCTACACTTGGTGGTGATCCTTCCTATGAAGTTTCATAAAATTCCAAAAAGTGGTTGCAGAGAAATAGCCCGGAAATGAATTTAGTCATACATAGCCTGATGGTGGAGTAAAGGGCCATAACTCCGTGAAAAATAATCCAACCGGAACGCAAACACGATATGCGCATCTACACTTGGTGGTGATCCTTCCTATGAAGTTTCATAAAATTCCAAAAAGCGGTTGCAGAGAAATAGCCCGGAAATGAATTTAGTCATACATAGCCTGATGGTAGGGTAAAGGGCCATAACTCCGTGCAAAATAATCCAACCGGAACGCAAACACGATATGCGCATCTACACTTGGTGGTGATCCTTCCTATGAAGTTTCATAAAATTCCAAAAAGCGGTTGCAGAGAAATAGCCCGGAAATGAATTTAGTCATACATAGGGGTAAAGGGCCATAACTTGTCAGGGTCAAGGTCACAAGGTCAAAAAATTGGTATTGATGGAAAGGGGTTGTCACAAGGAATACACATGTGAAATATGAAAGCAGTACCTATTACGGTTCAGAAGTTATGACCAAGGTTAAAGTTTTTGTGACAGCGTGACTGACGGACTGATGGACTGACGGACGGACTGACGGACGGACTGACGGACTGACTGACGAATGAGAAATAATAGTCCCCAGCTTTCGCTAAAAGCGGGGGACAATTATATAAACATGACAGACTGACAGACAGTCAGATGCAAAAGTGTAGCATATGCTTCAAATCCATTCAACCATGCCTTAGATATGGATCGTACGGATGGTAAGGCGGATAATAAGACGGACATAATTATGGACATGCAAATCCAATAATTTGGCGAGGAATAACAATAACTAGGCTTTTGTGTCCAGTGTAGATCCAAATACGCCTGCACATCTGTTGAGTCTGATCAGGCTGGCTCTTCAGTGTCTCGATCATATGGCTACCCGTTAAATCCTTAACACCACTGAGGGAAGCCAGTACATGTACTACCACTTTTAACTCTTTCCCACATACAACAAAAAATTAATCTGCTGCAGACGACTTTGAAAACATCTCAACAATATTAAGAAGAATCTCCCTAAATGAAGACATACTTATTGAAAAGAATTGAAAACATTCTGTCAAAAAGGAGAAATTGCTTGTTTTGAGCAATTTCTTCTTTTGTCACAAAATTTTCAAAACTCGTCTGCCGCAGAGGCCTCAGAAAGCGTCTGAATGTGGGAAAGGTTAAGTTTCATACAACTAGCCTTAAAATCCTAAGCACCACTGAGGGAAGCCACTTTTACCACATTTAAATTCTATAATTTAACCTGACCAAGGTTTAAACAAGACGTCAGTTGACAACTCTGCAGCAGATGGCTTTTGTAGCCGAGCCCTGGTAGCTCAGTCCGTAGGGACGCGGGCTGTCAATCCAGGACTGGTAAGTTTGAATCAAAGTTTGGACAACATTCTTTCAGACTTTTGACAAAAGTCACTGTGACAAGCGTCGTACCTTTTACCAGAATGTTTTCAAGGGTTGTCTGCTGCAAACATTTGAAGATGCATGCGTCTGCAAGTTGGAATGGGTTTAAAACAATGTGAATGAACTCACCCTTCTTCATTTAGGTAGTTCAGTACAAGTATCAGTATATTCTTTTTTCTTGTTTCTGTCTTTAATTCATCCTGAAATAAACAAACAACAAAGTGTAGAAAACTTTTCCGCATACAACAAATTTTCAGCAGACAAAAATATGGAAATTCTCTAAAAATGAAAGTATGATTATTGAGTAGCATTGAAAAACATTGTGACAAAAGGAGAATTGGTCACTTTGCCATAATGTTTTTGAAAGTCGTCTGCTGCCAGGTTTTTTAACCAGGGTAGAAATAAACATTTAATTTCTGATAAATATTGTCTTTACCCATAAACAAATTCAAATCAAGTATGAAGTATCGACATTATAAGTAGAATACAATTTACAGGAATATAATGTTAGAAATACAAAAATGTTTTAAGTAAAGACATTAAACAAACAGGTAAATATCTTTTTGTCTGAAGAAGGTACTTAATCCATTTTAATTCAGTTTAATTGATTGCTATCACGAGTCAATGAAGAACAACGTGACTAAGAAGTAGCCAATGATTTGAATGATGTATCATTTAACCCTTTCCCTCATATAGACGCTTTCTGACGCCTCTGCAGCAGACGGCTTTTTGAAAACATAGTAACAAAAGAAGAAATCGCACAAAACGTGCAATTTCTCCTTTTGTCACAATGTTTTCCACCTTTAGTCATAGGTTATCCATTCAATTATGGAGATTTTCCATATTTTGACAACGTTTGTTCAAAGTCGTCTGCTGCAGATTTGCTCTATGTGGGAAAGGGTTAAGCCAGAGTTTTGTGACTTAGTATTTACATGTATTATTACTAAGGAAGATGTGTATCACTTTTCATTTGAATATATGGAACGTTTTTGAGATATGAGGTAAGCTTAACCCTTTCCCTCATACGATAATTCTGCAGCAGACGACTTTGAACATATTTTGTCCAAAAATAAAAAATCTCTATAATTGAATGGATAACATATGACTAAAAGTGGAAAACATTGTGGTAAAAGGAGAAATTTCTCGTTTTGAGCAATTTCTTCTTTCGTCACTATGTTTTCAAAAAGTCGTCTGCTGTAGAGGCGTCGGAAAGCGTCTATATGAGAGAAAGGGTTAAAGTTTGGCTTGACGAAGAAGCAATCCAAGACGCCGATGCCAGGGGTATCACAATAACTAAACAGGAGTCCCTGGTCAAATATTTATCACAAATAAAATATTTTTGTTTAACGAGAAGAATTTAAATATTTCATGCATCAATGGGCTTAATAGATGTCTTATGTCTCAGTTATCACTATGATGTTTCTTAGATGATATACTAGTTGCATTGGCATATTGTTTTAATACAGCAAATCTGCAGCAGACGACTTTGAAAATATTTAGGCAAAAACCTAAAAGGCAAGAGTTGTCTGCTGCAGAGGCGTCAGAAAGCGTCTATATGTGGTAAAGGGTTAACCCTTTCACACATGCAGACACATTTTGACACATCTGCAGCTGATGACTGGTGAAAACAGTATAAAGTGCAATATCTCATTTTGCCAAAATGTTTTCAACTCTATAAGAGAAATTACGCTTTTATTTAAAGACTTTCCTTTTTTTGGTTAAGATCTGTTCAAAGTAACCCGCTGCAGATTTGTTGAAGCGTTGTCTGGCGTGACAGTTCATGCATAAATGAGAAACTTGATGGGAAAATGAACAAATGTGAATTTGCCGCAAGTATTTAAATAACCAGATTACCTTGTGTTGATCATAGTCTTACCAGATTGCTTTGTAGTCATACAAGAATTTAGAAAATCATAACCATAAAATAATCAGCATGAATGAGACTGAGTTGAACGTAACCCTTTCCCTCATATAGACGCTTTCTGACGCCTCTGCAGCAGACGGCTTTTTGAAAACATAAGAGACAAAAGAAGAAATTGCTCAAAACAAGCAATTTCTCCTTTTGCCACAATGTTTTCCACTTTTAGTCATAGGTTATGTTGGACAAAATATGTTCAACGGTCAAAGTCGTCTGCTGCAGAATTGTCGTATGAGGGAAAGGATTAAACATTTCAACATCAAGAAATTACAAACTTTAGGTCACAAAATGATTCATGATAATTATAATAATTTTGAATACCTTCAAAATCGATGCATATATATTCAACTTTATGATAAAGTGGCAAAACCTGTTTTCAGATCAGATTTGAACTAACTTTTTTTTATTAAATTTGTTAACACGCACACAAAACGTCATGCATGCACATCTACATAATTATTATGTTAATTCGTTTTAGAAATTTTCATTGGATTTGCTTTGAGGCTGTATTGGAAGTTACATTTTACAAGTTTACATGTTATAATAACTATTCAACACAGATTCACAGACACATAAACTTACAAACACAAATCCCATATTTCCTGTGTTTTGCCAAGGGAATTATTACATTGACTTGTAAATTTAGGGGCAGATGATTATACAGACTAGAACTCTAGATATTAGGGGCGTGTTTTATCTTCTTCAATTCTAATTCGACAAGTACTTAAAACAAGAGCACCGCGTCAGCACAGATGCTCGACTGATAGGGCGAAAACAGAAAGAAAAAAAAATGAGCTAAACAAAAAACCTTAACCGCACAACCACGCCACTGCCACTGCCGACGACGACGCCAGGGTCATGACAATAGCTCTCGTTTTTTTCAAAAGTCGAGCTAATAATTGTTTCATTGAGAGAACTGTTTCAAGTACCATAGCATAGAGTATAATTGGAGTGATAAGCGATATTACTTCTTTATCCTTTGCTAAATACAACAAATCAGCAGCAGACAACTCTAAAAACAGCAAGGCAAAAACATGGAAACCTGTATAAATTAATGAATAAAGTTGAAAGGGTTGTGGCAAAAGGAGAAATTGCTCGTTATGAGCAATTTCATATTTTCAAATTTTGTCACAATATTTCAACAAGAGGCCAATGAGGGCCTATGCCCTACTGGGATGGGATTTCAAGGGCCATAATCCAATCTTGCATGGGCAGATCTAGCTGGTATGTGAAAGGAACTCTCATGGATACCTAACTACGGTGTAACTTTGGGGAAGATCAGATACTAAATGGAGCCTCTATTGTGTTCACACGCTCTTTATAAGAATTTCGACAATTCCAAGAACCATAATCCAGTCTTGCATGGGCGGATCTGGCTGGTTTGCGAAAGGAACTGAGCTCTCATGGATATCTAACTACTGTATACATTTGATTGAGATACTACAAAACTGAAGACTTTATCTCGTTCACAAGCTCTATTATAGCAATTCTGACAATTTCAAGGGCCATAATCCAGTCTTGCATGGCCGGATCTGGCTGGTTTGCAAAAGGAACCAAGCCCTCATGGATACCTAACTACTGTGTAAGTTTGGTGAAGACCAGATAGTAAATGGAGCCTCTATTGTGTTCACAAGCTCTATTATAGCAATTTTGACAATTTCAAAGGCCATAATCCAGTCTTGCATGGGCGGTTCTGGCTGGTTTGCGAAAGGAACCAAGCTCTCATGGATATCTAACTACTGTATAAGTTTGATTGAGATACAATCAAAACTGAAGACTGTATCGCGTTTACAAGCAATTGTTTACAGATGCACGGACGCACACGAGGACGGAGGACACCACACCACAGCATAAGCTCTTATGGCCTTTGGCCAGTAGAGCTAAAAATGGGTCTGCTTCAGAGAAGTCAAAAGTTGTCTGCATGAGGGAAAGGGTTTCTCAGTTCATATATTGACCATGACAGCAATATACAAAACACACACCTGCAGGTCTCATATTCATTAACAATTCAAAATACCTTGATTCTAAATTTGAAGACCTTCTTTTTGAATGGTTAAGCAAAGTTATATGCTCAAGGAACACCAACAATGGTTTTGTAACCAGTGGAGACAAGAGATCCAGATCAACATGCCGGCCCTTTGCGATATTTTTGACCTTGACATTTGAGGTACAGGCCTGGATCTTGTGCGCAACATGCCACCTCATTATGGTGAACCTTTGCGCCATGTTTCTTGGAAATCCTATGATGCATGGTTAAGATGCGGCCCACAACAAGGTACAGATCATTTTGATCTTTGATCTCTAAGTGTGACCTTGAAATTTGAGATCCAGATCAACATGCCCTAGAGTTTGATCTGGCATGGCGCCGTTCAAAATTGTGAAAATATGCTGAGTACACGGATACGTAGATTAATTTATTTATCAGAGTTTTACACCATTTTAACAAATATTCCCTATTTTATTCACCTATACCCATGTGTTTCCTGACTTTCTCACACCAGTACTCAACACAACAGACTTTCCATGAAATTGGCAACTTTTCCATTTCAAATGTAAAAAAAATAGACCATTGTGATGGAAGTTGAAAGACGCTCGTCACATTAACTTTTGTCAAATGTCTGAAACTAAATGCCCACAGGCAACATGTTGAGCCCGGTTTTGTAACAGAAATAGTGCTCTTCCATGCAGTTACAACAAAGACTGACAAAATATTTGACCTGATAGCAGTTAATTAAGGGCCTTCTGCGATACAGAAATGGTTGTAAAATGTCAAAAGTACAATAACCCAACATTTTGATCTAATTTTTAGTATGTTTTGTGTATGAAAGGTTCAGGCATATTTAACAAAGGAATAATTTTACACATCAACACATGTATTGAAAGCCACATGGACTAATCCTCATTAAATAATAAATGCTTAAACTGAATATCTTTTGAATAATGGAATATTTTGCATTTCGGTACAGTACTTCAATCCCACTTTTGGAATATGGACATTAATTATGCAGAGCAGTGTTGTCAGAAGTGGACAACAACATAGGAAACCATACTGATGCATATGAATCAAAACACGTCTACAAGTGGGAAAAGTTAAATGAGAACAGTCTCCTTTTTTGCAAAATTTGTTACTTGGGAATCCTATGATGCATGGTTGAGATGTGGGCTAGACAAGGTACAGTCATATGAAATAATACTCAATTTTATCTTTGACCTCTAAGTGTGACATTGACTTTTGAGGTACAGGCCTGGGTCTTGTGCACAACACGCCACCTCATTATGGTGAACGTTTGTGCCATGTTTCTTGGAAATCCTATGATGCATTGTTAAGATGCGGCCCAGACAAGGTACAGTCCTATCAAACAGTACTCATTTTGATCTTTTATCTCTAAGTGTGACCTTGAAATTTGAGGTTACCGGCCTGGGTCTTGTGTGTGACATGCTGCCTCACCATAGTAAACGTTTATGCAACGTTTCTAAGAAATCCTATGATGCATGGTTAAGATGTGGGGCGGACAAGGTTCGGACAGGCGGACACACTGACTCCCATGTCCACATGTATACATACACTGCACATAACAGCCTTTGTGACATCTATGTCAAGCACACCACAAGCAGGCTAGACAAATATCGCACCTTATCTACAGCTCTCATTAGGATACTACATGTATTAAGAATTGTTGACAAAGAATTGACCTGATAGCAGTTAATTAAGGGCCTTCTGAGATACAGAAGTGGTTGTAAAATGTCAAAAGTACAATAACCCAACATTTTGATCTAATTTTTAGTATGTTTTGTGTATGAAAGCTTCAGGCATATTTAACAAAGGAATAATTTTACACATCGACACATGTATTGAAAGACACATCCACTTATCCTCATTAAATAATAAATGCTTAACCCTTTCCCTCATACGACAATTCTGCAGCAGACGACTTTGAAGATATTTTGTCAAAAGATACAAAATCTCTATAAATGAATGGATACCCTATGACTAAAAGTGGAAAACATTGTGGCAAAAGGAGAAATTGCTCATTTTGAGCAATTTCTTCTTTTGTCACTATGTTTTCAAAAAGCTGTCTGCTGCAGAGGCGTCAGAAAGCGTCTATATGAGGGAAAGAGTTAAGAATGGTTGGTGAACGGTTTCAAAGACAACTTACTTCCACAGGAACTTTCTTGCTGTGCTTGGTGGGAGTGGTCATGATTGCACTCATACATTTATAATTAGATTTATCAAGAATGGTAGGTGAATGGTTTCAACAGTAACTTACTTCCACACATACTTTCTTGCTGTGCTTCTTTGGAGTGTTCATGGTTGCATTCATACATTTATAATTAGATTTATTAAGAATGGTTGGTGAATGGTTTCAACAGTAACTTACTTCCACAGGAACTTTCTTGCTGTGCTTGGTGGGAGTGGTCATGATTGCATTCATACATTTATAATTAGATATATTAAGAATGGTTGGTGAATGGTTTCAACAGTAACTTACTTCCACACATACTTTCTTGCTGTGCTTCTTTGGAGTGTTCATGGTTGCATTCCTACATTTATAATTAGATTTATTAAGAATGGTTGGTGAATGGTTTCAACAGTAACTTACTTCCACAGGAACTTTCTTGCTGTGCTTGGTGGGTGTGTTCATGATTGCATTCCTACATTTATAATAAGATTTATTAAGAATGGTTGGTGAATGGTTTCAACAGTAACTTACTTCCACAGGAACTTTCTTGCAGTGCTTGGTGGGAGTGGTCATGATTGCATTCCTACATTTATAATTAGATCTATTAAGAATGGTTGGTGAATGGTTTCAACAGTAACTTACTTCCACACATACTTTCTTGCAGTGCTTGGTGGGAGTGGTCATGATTGCATTCCTACATTTATAATTAGATTTATTAAGAATGGTTGGTGAATGGTTTCAACAGTAACTTACTTCCACAGGAACTTTCTTGCTGTGCTTGGTGGGTGTGTTCATGATTGCATTCCTACATTTATAATTAGATTTATTAAGAATGGTTGGTGAATGGTTTCAACAGTAACTTACTTCCACAGGAACTTTCTTGCTGTGCTTCTTTGGAGTGTTCATGGTTGCATTCATACATTTATAATTAGATATATTAAGAATGGTTGGTGAATGGTTTCAACAGTAACTTACTTCCACAGGAACTTTCTTGCTGTGCTTGGTGGGAGTGGTCATGATTGCATTCATACATTTATAATTAGATATATTAAGAATGGTTGGTGAATGGTTTCAACAGTAACTTACTTCCACACATACTTTCTTGCTGTGCTTCTTCGGAGTGTTCATGGTTGCATTCATACATTTATAATTAGATTTATTAAGAATGGTTGCTTACTTTGACAGGTACTTTCTTGCTGTGCTTGGTAGGAGTGTTTATGATTGCACAACTTAGAATGGTTGGTGAATGGTTCAAACAGTACATGTAACTTACTTCCACAGGAACTTTCTTGCTGTGCTTGGTGGGAGAGTTCATGTTGACACTCATCTTGGAGGAGTCAGAAAATTGTTTTATTCTTAAATCATTTCAACTCATGTTTAATGGCTCCACCTAGAAAAATCTAGAGCCCAAAATACTTATAATGAATAGATTGTCCATGTTGACATATTCCTTTCCCCTTTTACCTGGTATGATTTTTTTTTACAGTCATCTTCTTTGAAAACGATACGGTAAAAGAAATGTAACCAGCAAGAAATCTGAACAATATTTTCAAAATCCTTTGACATATGAAGCCTCAAGTTATATCTGTACCAGAACATACCAGAACAAGGATAAGATTAATGTTTTTTCATTGATTCCATTTCCATATGAGCCATCTCGCGAGAAAACCAACATTGTGGACTCTGCGTAAAGTATCGATTCGGATCAGCCTAAGCATGCCGCTCAGGCTTACCTGGACAGGCACTTTTCACCTCCTGTGGATTTTCTGTTTCAGGAATCATTACTCTATACCTCTATCCCCCTGAGACAGAATGTGTCGGCCGGGATCAGTCTGCGCGGACTGCGCAGGCTGATCTGGGTTGATACAATACGCAGGTCATAATGTTGGTTTTCTCGCGGGATGGCACATTTAAATTCTCCATTGATATAGATGTTTCAATCAACTCCCATTTTGGTAATTTAAACCTGCTATGTATAACTTCTGAATTAGACTATAATTTTGATTTGAAAACATTGTAGAAAAGGAGTAATGGTTTAGTTTTTAGCAATTTTTCCTTTACCAAATATTGCTTTTTGTTCAAAAGTATTGTGCTGCAGTGATGTTCAAAGTGCCTTTACAAGGGAAATGACTTATGAAACAATCTGATAAATTAAATAAATTATTGTAGAATATGAAATACCTTTATATCTAGGTTGGACCTCATTCGTTCCATCATGTTTGCAGTTTATTATTCAATAAATGAAATATCCACTTATATACTTTCACTACCGAAATATTCTCCAAATATTAAAACACTTCATTATAATCACATACGCCCATCATTGGCTTTTTTACTTAATGTAATATTTTTCAATATTCCGTGATGAAAGACGAGGCACTTTTATATCCACTCTTAAGATGACATTTCGTTTGCTGTTAACTATATTTAAATATACAGCATTCTCTTTAAATTATGTTTAATTATCTAAACATTTTACTAGTAGTTTAAATGACACAGATATCAAAATTAAATGCATTTATTTCCATAGCTTAGCAAAATTGTCCATCATCGTAACTACGTATCTTTTCATTACGGCACCCTAAAACTCATAATCAGTGTGCATTATGTCATTTTACATTTTTATAGTCTTTTTAATCCATGTTATCTCTAAGTTTGATATAATCTTTGCAAAATTCATCTGCGTACTGAAAATATTTAAAAAGTAATTTCTCGTACTGTACTTCCCTAACCCTTTCCCACATACAACAAATCTGCAGCAGACGACTTTGAAACCATGTTGGCAAAACTCCAGAAAATCAGTTTAAATGAAAGTATAATGAAGTGTCTGGATATGGGAAAGCGTTAACGAAAAAAAAATTGCATAACAAAAATATCCAAATAATATAAAAGTCATACAAAATCTGCATTTAAATAAATGATTTACCAACTTATCTACGTATACACCTAAAATCTTAATGTATCAACTGATTTAAAGTTTAATGTTTCCAAAATCGGGATTAGATATCACTGAATGAGGCGTTATAATTCAATAATTTTATTCAAGAGCTGTTTATCATAAAATCTATATTTATGACACATTTTAATATAATGTTTTCTCTCCATTACTAAACATACAGAAGAAAACTTCCGATCATTACCAGCGCTTGATAAGGAATAATCTATATTTGATCATACAATCTAATGTTTCCAATGTTTGGACCCCAAACACAGGGCTTGGTTTGGTATTATCTTTTCCCTTTTGCATGAAACTTTTGACCCCTAATTAGCAGAAGCTTTTTGAAAAAAATGAAATTGTTCACAATAAGTCATTTCTCCTTTTACCACAATGTTATCAACTGTTATCAAAATGATACTTCCCTTGTTCAAGTTTTCAAAACATAAGAACAAAAATGATCATATCAGGTAAACAGTTAATCTGCATGAAATACATTTCTCATCAAAATAAGAGAAATGATTTTCGACTGAGAATTAACCCTTTCCCTCATATAGATGCTTTCTGATGCCTCTGCAGAAGACAGCCTTTTAAAAACATAGTGACAAGAGAAGAAATTGCTCAAAACAAGCAATTTCTCCTTTGGCCACAATGTTTTCTACCTTAAGAATTTAGTCATAGGTTATCCATTCAATTATAGAGATTTCCTATTTTTTGACAAAATATGTTCAATGTCGTCTGCTGCAGAATTGTTGTATGAGGGAAAGTTTTAACAGTTGAATAAATTGCTTGCAATGAACATTCTATTTTTACAACATTGTTTTCAACAACCATTTTCTTCTGAAGGGTCAAAACAAGATTCAATATATGAGGGAACATAATGACAGATTATTCCTTCCCAATGTCATTAAATTTTAATCTCATTTTAAAAAATCACTTTTTGGCAAGGATTGTGTATGTATTTCACAAATATTATAAGACAAACACTACAAAATAGTGTAAGCTGTTAAAAAAGCTAACACCCTTAACATAAAATTGATAAGAAACAATTATTTCACAACCTTTCTTAAACTTATTTAACTTATTTATTGTGAAAACATTGCATAACATAATTAATATTACCTGCAATAAGCAATGCTAATCCATTGCCTTATAACCATATAATGCATTTGACATATTTTGAGGAAAAAAGAGCAAATTTTCATTTTTACATGATGTCTATTTCTGCTCATGTCTCATTATATTTTTAACTTTTTATTGTCTGTTTGCATTCAGAATTTGAAAGAAGAGTGCAATAAACCACTAAAGGGATTGATAGGAAAATTTGTAACTGTATACACTTAGCAGTAAGATTAATTGACACACTGTACCAGAAAAACTTCTTCCAGCTGATTTTAAATCAATCAGATCAGAGACGCATGTCCATATTTCGTACATCCTTTCTGTGACAAATAACACTTCACAAGAAGCTCTAATCCTGCCTAAATTGCTGTAAAGCTACAGAAAAGACTCTGATAAGACTGTTCTGAGACAAAGGTTGATCTTGAAAGTCTATGCTGGTAATGTCACGCAGGGTAGTTTTAAGTGCGGCCATGTCACAATTGTATTGATAAAGTCTGAGCTGTAAGGCTATAAAATCAATTGAAGTAGAAAATACCTTTGTTAGGTGTTAAATTTGGTGTTTACAATATTAATGAACTTTTTTGTACATATCAATGACCTTTGGTATTTCCATATCGAATGCAGACTTTGCTTGGAGGAGTTAATATAGCTTTAAACCCTTTCCCACATATAGACACTTTCTGAGGCATCTACAGCAAAACACATTTTGAAAAGATAGTGGCACAAGTATCAATTTCTCCTTTTGTAACAAAGTTTTCAACTCCATTAAAATGTTTTTGTCAACATGTTTTCAAAATCATATGCTGCAGAGTTGTTGTATGTGACAATAGGTGAAATACAAAGGGTGCTTTTTTAAAGCAATTCCTTTCTTATATTATCTTTTAGAGCAGAACGTGTTCTACAATAGCCATACCTTCAGGTCATTGTGAACAGTTGGTCTCTACAAAAACCATAACTTAAGGTCATTGTGAACAGTTGGTCTCTACAAAAACCATAACTTAAGGTCATTGTGAACAGTAACTGTTGGTCTCTACAAAAACCATAACTTAAGGTCATTGTGAACAGTGGGTCTCTACAAAAGCCATAACTTAAGGTCATTGTGAACAGTAGGTCTCTACAAAAAACATAACTTAACGTCATTGTGAACAGTTGGTCTCTACAAAAACCATACCTTAAGGTTATTGTGAACAGTGGGTCTCTACTCTGGTCTCTACACAAACCATAACTTAAGGTCATTGTGAACAGTAGGTCTCTACAAAAACCATAACTTAAGGTCATTGTGAACAGTGGGTCTCTACAAAAACCATACCTTAAGGTCATTGTGAACAGTGGGTCTCTACAAAAACCATACCTTAAGGTCATTCTGAACAGCGGTTCTCTACAAAAACCATACCTTAAGGTCATTGTGAACAGTGGGTCTCTACTCGGGTCTCTACACAAACCATAACTTAATGTCATTGTGAACAGTAGGTCTCTACACAAACCATAACTTAAGGTCATTGTGAACAGAAACTGTTGGTCTCTACAAAAAACATAACTTAAGGTCATCGTGAACAGTGGGTCTCTACAAAAACTATACCTTAAGGTCATTGTGAACAGTGGTTTTCTACAAAAACCATACCTTAAGGTCATTGTGAACAGTTGGTCTCTACAATTACCATACCTTAAGGTCATTGTGAACAGTAGGTCTCTACAATTACCATACCTTAAGGTCATTGTGAACAGTAGGTCTCTACAAAAAACCATACCTTAAGGTCATTGTGAACAGTTGGTCTCTACACAAACCATACCTTAAGGTCATTGTGAACAGTGGTTCTCTACACAAACCATATCTTAAGGTCATTGTGAACAGTGGGTCTCTACAAAAATCATAACTTAAGGTATTTTTGAACAGTGGGTCTTTACAAAAACCATAACTTAAGGTCATTGTGAACAGTGGGTCTCTACAAAAACCATACCTTAAGGTCATTGTGAACAGTTGGTCTCTACAAAAACCATATCTTAAGGTCATTGTGAACAATGGGTCTCTACAAAAACCATACCTTAAGGTATTTTTGAACAGTGGGTCTTTACAAAAACCATAACTTAAAGTCATTGTGAACAGTGGGTCTCTACAAAAACCATACCTTAAGGTAATTGTAAACAGTGGGTCTCTACAAAAACCATAACTTAAGGTCATTGTGAACAGTGGGTCTCTACAAAAACCATACCTTAAGGTCATTGTGAACAGTGGTCTTTTTTTTTAACATTAGTAAAATTTTAAGTGTAATTTTTTTATACAGAATTGTAAAATATAAATAAGCAATTTCCCCTTTCTTTCATTATGATTTCAAACATTGTATGCTGCAGAGTGTAGAAAACCACCTCTATCAGGGAATAGATTAACATTGTGCATCAACATTTTGTTTTATTGGGATTTTATGCCGTTTTCAATGTGAATCTACATATACCATGCTAAAAACTTTTTATGAATTTCTTGATCCCCCCATCTACTTTTTTCTAATCCAAAATAATTCAGGTCATATTTTTAAAAGTAGCATCTTTATTTGAATTTAAATTACGAGTGTTATTGCTTCGGTATATAATTGCCTCATCTTTCATGATTCATTAGACTTCAAATAATGGAAGGAATAAGCTCTGCCTAGTAATTAGATTGGTACACTGTCATCTTGAAACAAGTATTAAACCCTTTTCTTCCTACAAACGCATTCCAACACACTGGTAGCAAACTACTTTTGAAAGCATTGTGGCAAAAGGAGAAATAGCTAATGATGAGCAATGTCTCATTTTGCTACAATGTTCTCAGCTCTACCATCTCCTGCAGACGCATCAAAATGCATTTGCATGTGAGAAAGGGTTAATCACTTACATTCAGGTTTACATGTCTTTTTTCATCAATATATAAAATCAACAATCTGTATTCTCATTTTTATGTGACCCTACTTCACAAACCCTTTCTAACATACAATAAATCTGCAGCAGACGACTTAATAGAACAAATCTGCCATGGGCAAAAATATTGAAAATTTCTATAAATAAAATATAATTATTGAATATAGTTAAAAACATTGATGCAAATGGAGAAATTGCTCATAATGAGAAATTTCTCCTTTTGTCTCAATGTTTTCAAGTGATCTGCTGCTGATTCATCAGAAACTGTACGTGCTAAAAACGAGCAATTTCTCCTTGTGACACTATGTTTTCCACTTTTAGTCATAGGTTATCCATTCAATTATAGAGATTTTTTATTTTTTGACAAAATATGTTCAAAGTCGTCTGCTGCAGAATTGTCGTATGAGGGAAAGGGTTAAGGGAAAGGGTTAACCCTTTCCCCACTTGTAGCACGTTCTAACTCATCTGCAGCAGACACATGTAGTAAACAATGTTACAAAAGGAGAATATTATAATATTATGAACAATTTCTCCCTTTGCCACATGGTTTCCAGCTCTATTCAATAATTATGATTTCATTTATAGAGATTTTCCCTATTCTTTCCTAGATCTTTTCAAAGTCGGCTGCTGCAGATTTATGGCATGTGGTAAAAAGTTAACAAACTCATCTTTAAAACTCTGGCATTGACCATGTCACTGAAAGGTCTGTTGACACCAACATTTCAAACCCATTTCAATGTGTGACGGGTCAATGAGAAACAGATATACATTTAATATATAATATATCAATTATCAAAGATTACTTAACATAAAGAGAACCTTTTTATTTCTATGTAGAATGTATAGAATATAATCTATAATTTTATAAAGCGTATTTAAAGTAAGATACTTTATTTTTTCCTAAAAAAACTCTTTTACCTACTCTTTCCCTCATACAACAACCTGGAGCAGACAGCTTTGAAAAATATCTGGGCAAAAATATGAAAAAAACGGTACAAACGAAAGTGTAATTACTGAAAAGCTTTGAAAACACTATTGGTAAAAGAAGAAATTGCTCATTATGAGCAAATTCTTCTTTTGCCACAATGTTAACAAAAGTTGTCTGCTGCAGAGGCGTCAGAAAGCAGTCTGTGCAATGGAAAGGGTTAACTTAAGAATAGACTGATCAGATATCAATCAAAACGTTCTAACCAATATATTAATTCAAAATGACTATACTTAACTTTCAGAGCTATATATATATCTCCAAATCATTAAATCCATGTTTTTAATCCTACACTTACTGTCCGAGAATGATATCCATTGAATGTGTATCCAAATATCCGAATATTCAAACAAAAGAAATAAAACCCTTAACCCTTTCCCACATACAACATAATCTGTATCTGACAACTTTGAAGACTTATTATGTCTGTCAAAATATGGAAAATCTATGGAAAGTAAAATTAATATAGTTGGAAACATTGTGGCAACAGGATAAATTACTCTTGATGATCAACTTCTCTGTTTGCCATAATGTTTTCAAAATTAGTCTGCTGCAGAGTTGTCAAAATGTGTGACATCTGCGTAATTATGGTAAAGGGTAAATATCAGGCATGCAGGACTTTATTAACTCAATCACCAATCAAACATGGATAGACATTGATTAGTACTTATTGAAAGAATTAATTGTTTTGAGTCATCAACTGGTAGAACCACATTTTGGCACCTGTCTGCAGCTGCTGCAACAACTTTTGAAATCCTTGGGAAAACCAAGAACTTCTTCTTTTATAACCCTTTTCCACATGCAGATGTTTTCTGTCACCTCTACAGCAAACAACTTTTGAAAACAATGTGGCAAAATGCTCAATATGAGCAATTCCTCTTTTTCGCCACAATGTTTCAAACTGTTTTCAATAATTGAACTTTCATTTATAGAGATATTTCGCATTTTTTCCTACATCTTTTCAAAATAGCCTCTAGCCTTTTCTGACTACTGTCTATGTTATATTTCTCATTATATATTTATTTTTCCATGAGGAAGTGTCCAACGACAAATAGTATTATGAAGGAATTGATTGTGTTAAAAGATATGCCTCTTTCATTGAAGAGCCTAAACAAAATCAGTGCTTGTTTTTGGACTTCTACCAATACTTAACGAAATATACAACATCAGATATTTCAAGCTGAAATACAATCTATAGTTTTGTCAAATCAAAATGTTTAAGAATCTATATCTTCTGTAACAATTTCAACAATAATCTACAAAAAATATCTGATGAAATATTTATTTTGACCATTAGGCAAGGGTACTTTGCTTTGGTATCATAATTATTATTTATAAACAAGAAAGCTGTGTTACAAAAAAAACAAGAGCACCGCGTACGGCACAGACGCTCGACTGATAGGGAGAAGAAAAAAATACTTTAACCGGACGACCACGCCGACGCCAATGCCAGGGTCATGACAATAGCCCTCGTTTTTTTCAAAAGTCGAGCTAAAAAGTGTAACATAAAGAAATTGTAAGTTTATAGTTGGATTCAGAACGAAAACATCGTAGGACTATTGGGCGCTAGCTTTTTCTCCTTGTTTTTCCCACTATGTTTTGAAAAATCAGCTGCTATGTCAGGATCAGCGTTATATAAATAAGTCCATAATGATAATTCTGCATAATCTAACATACCCAGTATTAAATTAATTGAATACAAATTGCTAAACAAGAGGGCCAGGATGGCCCTGGATCGCTCACCTGATTATTACACTTGTGGAGGAGAAGATTTTTTAAGTTTTCACTATAGCCATATAATGCAAAGTAGCCCTGCCCACTGGCGGCCATGTTTTTCAACCAATCAACATGGCTTGAAGGAATCTGAAAGTGGGTCACTTAAAGGAACATTTCTACAAAATTATTTGAATATGGCCTGACACTTTCGGAGAAGAAGATTTTTTAAGTTTTCAATATAGCCATATAAGGAAAAATAGCCCCGTCCCCCTGGCGGCCATGTTTTTCGACCAATCAACATGGCTTGAAGGAATCTGATAGAGGGTCATCCAAGGAACATTTCTACAAAATTAATTTGAAAATCTGTCAACCAGTTTGGGAGAAGAAGAATTTTGAAGTTTTTTTCATTTCGTTGCCATGGAAACCAGAATTCTGCATGGATCTCAAAAATTTGAAAGAAATCTGGTGAGGTCATTGAGAGGATGATTTCTGTGAAGTTTCATCCCAATTGACCCACTGGTTACTGAGGAGAAGAAATTGACTCACGATGGACGGACGCACGACAGACGAAGGACAAAAGGCGATCACAATAACTCACCTTGAACAAAGCTCGGGTGAGCTAAAAATAAACATTTGTAAGATTATTAATTTTGTGAAAGTATTACCCCTTAATTAATTAACCCTTTCCCACCTGCAGATGCATTGTTGTCTGCTGCAGATTTGTTGTATGTGGTTGAGTATAACGTTGTCTGCTTTAGATAGACCCGGCCGGGTAGCTCAATTGGTAGCGTATCTGACTTGTGATCTGGAGGTCACGGGTTCGATACCCGGTTGCGGCGACATTCTTTCGGGCGATGTTTTCCATTGCCTCTCACCTCTGATCTATGTGAGAAAGTAGTCAGTGGCTTCGAAAGAATGTTGTGTAAGTACTGGTGTGGGAAAGCCAGGAAAACATGGGTAGGTGCACTGACCGCCGTGATATGACCAAAGCTGTTGAAAGCGGCGTTAAACTCCAAACAAACAAACAAATTGTCTGCAGGCTTTAGATGTGTCTGTATGTGGGACAGGGTTAGAATATCATTACAGATTTAGTCCAGATTTATTCCAAAGTTTATAAGGTGATTAACCCTTTACATTGTAATACTTTCACTTTTGATCTCTCTTACAGCATTGAAGCCCTTTGTGAAAACCAGAATTGCTCATGGTAAGCTATACTCGTGACTCTGTTTCAAGATATGGCACTGTATTAATTCACACAGTTTTCCATAATTATCTTTGATTCTATCAAATCAGAAATAAATAATATGTCATTGGTTTTGATGACTATGTCAGTTGTGGTTTGAAAAGGGTCTAGAGTATAAAGTGTTTTGTCCTAAATTGATCTATTCTTATGCTTATTAAGCCTTTGTACTATTAATGGTATTAACACCGACTCACAAACAAAACATAGAAGATTATTTCATTTTAGACCATTTTTTTTTATCCATTCAACAATTTCAGATTTAAATGATTATATAAAGAGCCAATGAGGTGTATGTGTTACGAATTTAACCCTTTCCCTCATATAGACGCTTTCTGATGCCTCTGCAGCAGACGGCTTTTTGAAAACATAGTGAAAAAAGAAGAAATTGCACAAAACGTGCAATTTCTCCTTTTGCCACAATGTTTTCCACTTTTTGTCATAGGTTATCCATTCAGTTATGGAGATTTTCTATGTTTTGACAAAATACGTTCAAAGTCGTATGCTGCAGAATTGTCGTATGAGGTAAAAGGGTTAACACCCTACATGTATATCAGAGAGAGATGGCATTATTGCCGAGTGCTAGGTTAACAGCACCAACAAACAATTTACAAAAAGGGAGAGCTACATTTTGATCTACGGTCATGGTGGAGTGCCCTTGGGCAAGTCACATGTTCTAGCCTAGTACTGGTTTGTTTACCCAGGGATCATGAATAAGTGAACTGTCGCCGTGATATAACTGAAATAATGTTGAAAGCGGCGTAAAACCCCAATAAATAAATACATTTTGATACATGTGCAGCAGGAAGACTGTTATTATATGCCACGTTACAATTTAAGAGAATCTTTTTATTTCTATGTTAAATTAATTGAAATTATCTATTAATAAACTTAAAGCATATTTTATGTCAGATAGTTTAACCTTTTCCCACACAAAACAAGTCTACAGCAGATGACTTTGGAAAGATCGAGGCAAAATTATGAAAAATCTCTTAAAATGAAAGTATTTTTATTGATAAGAGTGAAAAGCATTACAAGAAAAGAAGAAATGCAAAGCAAGCAATTTCTTCACCAGAAAAGAATTATTGGCAGAACTGGGTTACAAACTGACAACCCCTGGATTGGTATCTACATTCTCATCTGATAACCACTATTCAGTCATCAACTTATTTCTGCTTTTGCAGAATTTGCATTAGACACTTTTTGAGAACGGTCTTGGAAAGTGGCAATTGCTAAAAACTCAAATTACCAGCCTGCAAAATTTGCTGTGGTCCTATGGTTCCTGGCCAGTATATTTTAGTTCGGACAAGAGAAAAATTTCCTTCTGCAAGTGTTACTTTACATGTAATATATATAAATAATAACCAATTATTAAGAATGTTTGGAATAGTAGATTTAACCCTTTCCTTCATACAACAATTCTGCAGCAGACGACTTTGAACATATTTTGTCAAAAAATAGAAAATCTCCATAATTGAATGGATAACCTATGACTAAAAGTGGAAAACATTGTGGCAAAAGAAGAAATTGCTTGTTTTGAGCAATTTCTTCTTTTGTCACTATATTTTCAAAAAAGCTGTCTGCTGCAGAGGCATCAGAAAGTGTCTATATGAGGGAAAGGGTTAAAAAGCTTATTTCAATGATTGCAGTGCCATTTCTTTATAAAAGGTATGACTAAAACTTTCCAGACGTTATTTTACTTCTCTTCACCTATATTCAATGCAGATGAGTCTAAAAACATCACATCAGGAAAAGGGTACTATGAACATACATTTTTAGCTTGATTTCTTCCTGCATTGGTCACAAAAAATAAACTGTTTTGATGCAGACATGTAAAAACGGCATGGACAATTTTGCTAGTTGAGGCAGACTGTAAGACTGGAATTGAATATTTTGGTAGCTGAGACAGACATGTAGCTATGACATTGAATAATTTGCTGGCCAAGGCAGACATGGAACATGTAAGATGGCTTTGACTATTTTGCTAGCCAAGACAGACATGTAAGAATGGCATTGAATATTTTGCTAGCTAAGGCAGACATGTAAAATGACATTGAACAAGAGATGTTTGTCAAACATTATGCCTCCCCTGAGCGCCATGTTGTCAGGAATATTTGGACAATTGAGTGAAATTTGCATGGACAGTTGAGTGAAATTTGCATGGACAGAAATGAAATGCCAGCTGACATGTAGCCATTGCATTGAATAATAAGCTACCAGAGACTGACATGTAGCCATTGCATTGAATAATAAGCTACCAGAGACTGACATGTAAGCTTGGCATTGAATAATTAGCTACCAGAGACTGACCTGTAGCCATTGCATAGAATAATAAGCTACCAGAGACAGACATGTAGCCATTGCATTGAATAATAAGCTACCAGAGACTGACATGTAGCCATTGCATTGAATAATAAGCTACCAGAGACTGACATGTAAGCTTGGCATTGAATAATTAGCTACCAGAGACTGACATGTAGCCATTGCATAGAATAATAAGCTACCAGAGACAGACATGTAGCCATTGCATTGAATAATAAGCTACCAGAGACTGACATTTAGCCATTGCATTGAATAATTAGCTAGCCAAGGCAGACATGTAGCCATTGCATTGAATAATTAGCTACCAGAGACTGACATGTAGCCATTGCATTGAATAATTAGCTACCAGAGACTGACATGTAGCCATTGCATTGAATAATTAGCTACCAGAGACTGACATGTAGCCATTGCATTGAATAATTACCTAGCCAAGGCAGACATGTCAGCATTGAATTGAACACTTCGGTCGCAGAAGCAGATATGTAAACATGGCATTTATTATATTGCTAGCTCTGATCTAGTAGATGATAACAGCTTAGAGGAAAGTATAGATGGATTTTCAAGATCTTGAGAAAACTAGAATTTGCTCATCATAAACAATTTGTATTTTTCTCACATTGTTTCTGTTGAAGGACATGTAAAGAGCCTTATTTCTTCAAAAGATTTTTGATTATTTAAGGTTAAAAGGACTCTTCTTTAACAGCTTGCCTCAAAGAGCTGTGATAAAGACAAGGGAAGTAATTCATTTTTAGAATAGTAGTTGGTTTGGTTAAACTTTTTAACATGTTTGTCTCCCTTTATAAAAGCAAAAAAGTCGGTGAAGAAATGAATGAATGAATGTATATTGTTTTATGGCGCATCGACAGCTAAGGTCATTTAGCGCGCAATTAAATTTAATTATTCATGATCCCTGGGTAAACAAACCAGTACCAGGCTAGAAAATGTGCCTTGCCCAAGGGCACTCCACCATGACCGTAGTGCCGCGACTCGGTGAAGAAACTCATGTATCATTCCCCTTGTGAATGTTATTGAAATATATGAGCAGACCTGAACAATTAGGGTGAAAATATAGAAAATCTTTAAAAATTAAAGTATTTTTATTGAAAATATTTGGAAACATTGTGGAATTGGTAAAAAAATGCAAATAAATTTGTTTATAATCCCAGGAGCCATGAAAGTCTGTCTGCATGACCGTGGAGAAGAATTAATCTCTGTTTTCAATTGTGTTGTGGCCCAGATTATTTTCAGACATTGAATGTGCGTTGGAGGTAGAAAAACAATTAGAAATAATCAGAGCTCCAGATAAGAGGAATTTTTCACATCACAAAATCCCTATATGACCCTCAAACCCTATGTTGTGGGTACTCAAAAGAATCGTCTCAGTGAGACGATTCTTTTGAAAACCCACAGCATATGGTTTTGTTGAGTCAAAGAGGGATATTGTTGGAAAAAGACCTGTTTCTTCCACCTTATCAAGTCTTCCGAATAATTACTAAGTAATACCATAGGTAAGAGGATTGTCTGTTAAGGATGATTGATAACAGGAATTCTCATTGTTACCTAATCAATAGGACCATTACTGAAGTTTTTCTCCCCTTACATAGAAATAAGGGTAGCTGCCATACATTCTGCAGGTTCTAGGTTGATCTACAACCAAGTAATCTATAAGAGAAAAACAGTTTTTGTGAAAACAAGCTTCATATAAGCTTATATTAATCATGCTCAATGTCTGCTTCCTGGAAACTTAACCAGAACTCACACCGTTTGTGTGGAATAATCCCAAAGTCAGGACCCGCTCATCACAAGACTCGAACCTGGGTCCTTTGACACTGGCTGACTGCATTGAATATGTGAAATCAAGTTAAGTGATGTCCGAGATGCTTATTTTTGAGAACTTGACCTTGTTTGCAAAGTGATGGTAGAGATAGGGGATACAAAGCTGGATCCAGAGTTGATCAGCTTCTAATAAAGGGTACCCACTGTCAAGTGAAAAATTCTTTTAACTCTTTCCCACATATAGACAAATTTTGACACATCTGAAGCAAGAAGATTTTTTAAGTTTTGGCATTCCCCCCTCTTTCTAATGCAACAGGTACCAAAGTTCTTCATGGAATTAAATTATTTGAACAAATTCAAAAGAGGACCACCTAAGGAACGTTCCTGTGAAATTATTTTGAATTTGATTAATTGATTTCGTCGGAGAAGTTCTTTGTAGGAAAATGTGAAAGAACAGCTTAACCCACATTTTGTGCTCAGGTGAGCTAAAAATGTGTACTGACTGTACGTTTGACAAAGTTTGTTATGAGATTGTACCAACTGTCTAACTAACTAAAGCATGGATGTTCTAGAAGAGAAAACATTCTGCATTGTCTCTTGTGATAAATACCGGCTGGGTCATACCAAAGACTTTTAAAATGGTAATATTATGACTGCCCTCCTTGGCGCTCAGGGTTGCAGATTTAGCATTACAACTGACTGGCTGGTGTCAGGATAAATCAACCAGAAGTACTGGTAACTTACCCAAGAAACACCGTGATATAACTGAAAAGTTGTTGTAAGCGGTGTTCAACACCAAATCAATCTTGTGATAAAACTTAACTTTTGGCCATAATTGGCCTACTTGTTTCAAATGCTTAACCCTTTCTGACATACAACAAATCTGCAGCAGACGACATTGAAAAACATCAAAGTGAAATAATAGGAATACTATAATTATTGAATAGAGTTGAAAACATTGAGGCAAAAGGCGAAATTGCTCATTATGAGTAATTTCTCCTTTTGCCACAATGTTTTCATAAGTTGTCTTTTGCGGAGGCTTCAGAAGGAGTCTAAATATGGGAAAGGGTTATAGGTGTGTTTATATGCACACATTATTTGAGTGTTTGTTTACAACTTCATGAGTATTGAGACAAACAATCACTTAAATTTAAAATTTAAAACTTAGGGACGGGAAAGTTATATTGATGATTATATCCGGAAAATAAAAAATACAGAAATCAAGATAAAAAACCCTTGCTATATAAAACAAAGAAGGAAGTAAGTTTTGGACTTTTTCTATCTATTCAAATAACAGGAAAATTGAAATAAGTAGTTTTAATCATATCCATCCAACCATGCCTTAAATAAAGCTACAGACCTTCCCAAACCAATATTCTTTCATCATTGGTATGGTTTCCTTTAACCCTTTCCCTCATACGACAATTCTGCAGCAGACGACTTTGAACATATTTTGTCAAAACATAGAAAATCTCCATAATTGAATGGATAACCTATGACAAAAAGTGGAAAACATTGTGACAAAAGGATAAATTGCAAGTTTTGTGCAATTTCTTCTTTTGTCACTATGTTTTCAAAAAGCCGTCTGCTGCAGAGGCGTCAGAAAGCGTCTATATGAGGGAAAGGGTTAAGGTAGTAAGACCCTAATGGGCATCATTATAAACTATGATCAGCTTGATAATTTCTTAATGTGTATCATTTCCTGGATTCAGAAACAAAATTTAAAAGAAATTTACCGTCAAATAACAATTTTATTTTAATTTGAATTACCCTAGCCCCATTTCAGAATTTTCTATAAAAAGGACATTACCCGAGAGACAAGAAAAATCCATTATTTCATTTATTTTTCAACATTTTGGTAATAATTGGGTATCAAAGTAATAAGAAATATATTTACTTTCAGAAATAATACATTATTGATCACATCACCAACAAATATGATCAAACTGTACTGAAATAGCCATATGGTATTACAATTTTAACATACTGTTTTGACCGCATAAAATTAGAACATCGACGTTTAAAAGCAAAATCAACAAGTTCTAGAAATACTTAAGACCTGTTCTTTATCAATAATTAACTTTAACCTTTTGGGAACATTATGCCAAAAAATCAAAATATTTTACTGTCTCATTTTAAAAAAAATAGAGTTTGAAATTCCCAACCACCTATTTCAGCCGTGACTGCAAGTAATAAAATCTTCAAAGAAGCTAATATTTATGTGTAGAAATGTATTTAATTACTTTTTAATGAAAGAATAATATAAACTTCTGTAAAAAATGTTAGCTAATGAAAACAAAGAAGAAAAAAATAAAAAAAATAGTTGTGCTTCTGGAGGGATTCGAACCACTACCTAGAAAACCTCAAAAGATTTGTAGTCCTGTGCTTAACAACATAGGCTAAAGCATTAAAATTGAAGAGTTTCAAGTGGAGGTTTTCATTATCAAGGACCTTAAATCTCGTCTACAGCATGTACACAATACAAATACAAATATTATATTCAGTAATGTAAGGCCTCCGGACCATTATTGACGCCGCGTGGAAGCGCGGCGTCAGTATGGGATAGGTTTTAATTTTGTACCATGGGGTGACGTAATCGAAAAGGGAGAAATCAACAAATAGTATTGTATAGAAAAACTCTGTAATATGTTTGAAAAAACAGCCTTTATGATTGAATAAATTGTATTAACTGATTTAAGAAACAACAAGATACAAAATATGTACATCTTTAACCGTTGTTACAAAACTTTAGACCTTTTTAAAATGTCTTTAATAACTGTTCCCTAACTAACTAGGCTAAGCTATGTTTATGAGTTGATTTACGGAGTTCATTAGGCTACGCTATTTTAATTGTTTGGTTTACTGCTCTGAAGATCTCAGAAAAAAAATTCGGGTGATGTTTTTTCCTATTTATTTCTGTTGTATTACTAAACTTAAAACGTTCCTCCCCATACAGTAGTTCATTCAGACCAATTTATTCTTGCTATATGTTGACTATACATGAGAACTTTTTCTTTTAATTTCATAAATGCTTCATTTTGATATTAAATATCTTTAAACTTGTTAGAATTATTTGTATTTTTTGTTTATATACTCTCGTTTTTTGTTATCATACTTCTGCTCAACTTGAAGGAGAATAGACTTCCCTCTCTCCTTCCAAACGGTAAACCAAATGGTTTGAAGACTTAACTTGTCATTTCGCGACTAAACTTTACATGCTGAATATCACATAGATCGTAGCATATAAAGTGTATAATCCCTACGTCAAAATGGACTCTTTTTGCTCTTGATAACATTTTACTATAGACTATGGTATCCAGGTGAGCAATAAAGGAACATCTTGGCCTTCGTGTTCAAAATATTTACAGCCTGTCCGTTTGCAGAGGTTATTTAAATGTATTGAACTGCATCTGCTTCCCTTTAAGTCATGCTTTAAAATCATGCGCGGCGTCTTTGATGCTTAGCATCAAAATTCGTCTTGTACATAATTTGCATGTATATAATAAATTCATTGGAGAGACATCATAAACTTTTTGAAGATATTAAAATATAGAAATAATTATTATACAACACTTTCTTTAATTAGAGACCTGTTCATCTAAAAGTAATTTTCTGGTTTTAAGTACCTCAATTACGTATTTTATCAGTGATTTTACATATGTTGGTCTACATTCACTCATGTCATAAAACAACCTTGTAGTTGGGTATTAATTTGTCCAGATTTCTTGGAAATAAAAAACAACAAAGTAATTGTAAACTGGACATACCAACACAAAGTGAAATTCATCCTTAACAACAAAGCAGTTTCTATGAAGACAAATATTACAGAATCTCAAGCGATAATCAATATTTTGGTGTCTACCTTTTTCTACATTTAAATAATGACTAGAACATCTAAATTTTGACTCTATGCGACGACTATAATATGAAATATCCATGGAAAGATACATTTCTACATTTAACAGAAGCTATGATATTTCTCCTTCACAAGGCCTTGTGAGGGGCTTTAATATACAGGTCAGTTACGTTTTCATGATGAATCACAATGATACTGTATAAAGTTTCAACATCCTAGCAGGTTTAGTTTGTCAGTTATCTTCAAATAAAGTGTGATGAACAAACAAACACACGTACCAACAATGGCAAAGCAATATGCCCCATAAAGTCGGGCATAACAATTATTAACTACACACACTGCTTTATGACAAACATAAGGCCAAACAACAGCTCAGCTTGAGTACTTTGTGCACAGGCGAAAGATTTCAGTTTAGCTTATAAGTGTCACACATGATACACACATCCAATACAGAAATACTTATCACATGCAGATATTTACCATATAAATTGAATTGTCACACAATGACTTTGTTATGAATTCATCATGTAACAGTTTTATTTACACAGACAATATAAAGCAAAAAAAACTTAAAACACAAACAACCAATACTAACATTTGCAAATAGAAAATTTACCTGAGAATTAAAAGACAAGCTAACACCCTTTAATTTATAATGTTTGAAGAATGACCGCCTATCCATTTTGTTTACAACAGTTACAGCGCAATTCAACTGACTGACCAATTGTTTTTCACATCATTGGCAGGAAGGCCAATCAATAAGAATTAAACCTTTTCCCGATACAAACAAAACTCAGTGCCTTTGCAGCAGAGAACCTTTAAAAACGTAGTGGAAAAAGAAGATATTGTTCTAAACAAGCAATTTCTCATTTTCTTGATACAGTTGTATTTACATCAATTGTTTACCCTGATATGGATATGTATTATGTTTGAGGGCATGATGAAAAGTAATATGTTTCTTTATTGACAGGTAAGAGAGTGCTGATTGTGAGTGGACGGTTTACTGTCTTATCTCTGTAGTTGTGGTTATGTCCCTTTCATGCCACAACATAAGGCCCACAGAAGTAATGTATGAACATCTGGGAATGTACATGTCCATGTAGTTCCTTCTAGCTGCACATACATGTGTCTTTCTTTCTTAGCCTCAATTAAGTCACTCTTTTTTGTTCCAGCGCTGTCTCCTTCACAGGAACACAGCTGTTGTAATTTTAGAATAGCAGTGGAACAGAATCTTTGGACTTTTGTCAACATAACAGTTGAACAGTTGGATACTTAATCATAGGACTTTTGTCAACATTAAAGTTGAACTGTTCCTCCCTTAGCATTGAAAGATAACACTTGTACAAGATTAAAATACTGGTGGCAACATTTGAGTCCAACCAAACATTTGGGGGATAAACATGTTCAGGACAAGAATAGCTTAAAATCTAGAAATTGCTGGTGCTTTTAAAAGAGATGACACTGTGACAGTCAAACTTGCGATCAGCAGCCACACAAGGGACATGATAAAACTCTATGATCACAAATTTCATGATTCATGACTTGGTCAGATTGTTTAAGTTTTGTCAGTTCACATATTACATTTAACTACTTTTAATTTAACCCTTTCCCTCATATAGACGCTTTCTGACGCCTCTGCAGCAGACAGCTTTTTGAAAACATAGTGACAAAAGAAGAAATTGCACGTTTTGTGGTGTCCTTTTGCCACAATGTTTTCCACTTTTTGTCATAGGTTATCCATTCAATTATGGAGATTTTCTATGTTTTGACAAAATACGTTAAAAATCGTCTGCTGCAGAATTGTCATATGAGGGAAAGGGTTAAGAAAGTAATCATTTACATATCAAAAAGTAAACTTAGAGGTCAAAATTCAAAATGAGAACTTTTTGATAGGACTGTACTTTGTCTAGTCCGCATCTTAACCATGCATCATAGGATTCCCAAGTTACTGGGCACACACGTTCACCATGATGAGGTGAAGTGTTGCGCTCAAGAACCAGACCTGTACCTTAAAGGTCAAGGTCACACTTAGAGGCCAAAGGTCAAAATGAGAAACAATGCATCATAGTATTCCCAAGCTTATGGGCACACATATTCACCATGATGAGGTGATGATGGTAGAAGTGAAAACAAATTTTGCAAAAAAGTAGACTGTTCGCTGTTAGCCCTTTCCCACTTGTAGCCACCTTTTGATGCATATGCAGCTGACACTTCCATTACTGTTCTAAAGTTGGATGCTGTGTCAGCTACTATAATTTGTTTGGTAAACTTCTCAATAAGATCTAAACAAAAACTCACTTTGTTATGGTTTCCTATGTTTTTGTCCACTTGTTTCAACACTTCTCTACATAATTAATGTTCACATGACATTCTGTAAGTGGGATTAAAGTACCACAATGCAAAATATTCCATTATTCAAAAGATATTTAGTTTCAGGATTTTTTATTTGATGAGGATAAGTACATGTGACTTTCAATACATGTGTCGGTCTGTAAAATAATTCCTATATTAAATATGCCTTCAAGAACCTTTCATACACAAAACATGATGGTAAGTAATACGGTATCTTATAAAGAATGACAACATGTTGGGAATTGTCCTGGAAATCATATCTCTCTCCAAGAGTCCCTGAAAGGCATAACAAACGGAAAAAAAATATATTTAGACACATAACATTACCAATCTAGGTAGGCAGTTGGCCTTTACAGGACGCTCGTCTCAACCAGTCCGTACAGGACATGTTGACACTAATCTGTTAATTGGTATGTGTGTCGGCATGGTATTCGTCAATCATCCGATAATTGATTGTATGGGATATTAATGTATTTAATGAGTCAGAAGCGTACTGGTATATCAATTAATTGTTTTATACGGATTTGTTTGGTGTTATGAATGGCAGTTTTTAATTGATGAACTGCTTGTATGTATATAAAGGGAAATAAAATTGAAACCAGTTACCTGTGATGTTGTTGTCCTTACCTAAAAAAGGTACACTTTTCCGACATTATATACGTCTAAAAATTCCAGGGAATCATGACCCTAGATTTTTCGTCGGCTGTCCCAGAAAGGTCACCAAAAATTATCACATGTATGAAAATGGATGTTTTTGTTTGTGAAAGTCAGGGCATGTAGGAATTTATTTTTTATTATGACTTACAGAAAACTTTTTTGTGGATTGGGTATTTACCCTATTGTTTTTCAGACGATTGCTTTTTTTCAAATTTAAGTAACAGGGACAATTTTACCTCATTTTTTTTCAAATTGCGTTTTTGTATGACTTGAAATCATCATGACAAAGGGAGACATAATGAGTAAAGTCCCCTTTTTCTCACAATATTTCAAATGTAACAGGAATGGGTTATAGACCTACTGTATAAATATCACTTCTACGGCCTTGTCATAGAAGCTGGCTTTTACAGCAACGTTGGTAGAGTGGTTGACTGTTTCCTTAAGTTAAGCAACGTTCATTGCAGTTAGTACCTGGATGGGTGCCCCGCAATGGCTTAACGCCGGTACACGTTACAAATGGTGGCAGCGGTGGGATTTTTGGGTAGATATCACCATCATCCCCGGTTGTTCCCGGTGATATAACATATACTCCACTCTGGTATACTGCTTGTGTTCAGTTGTGTGACTTCGAGTCGAAGTCAAGAGAAAAGAGGGAGAAATGTAACGGGAACAGGTTATAGGTATAAATATCACTTCTACGGCCTTTGTCGTAGAAGCCGGCTTTTATAGCGACGTTGGTAGAGTGGTTGACCAGTTTCTAAAGTTAAGCAACATTCATCGCGGTTAGTACCTGGATGGGTGATCCGCGATGTCTTAACTCCGGTACACGTTACAAATATGTAACAGGAACGGGGTATAGGTTTAAATATCACTTCTACAGCCTTGTCGTAGAAGCCGGCTTTTATAGCGACGTTGGTAGAGTGGTTGACCTTTTCTTTAAAGTTAAGCAACGTTCATCGCGGTTAGTACCTGGATGGGTGACCCACGATGGCTTAACGCCGGTACAGGTTACACAATATTGTTTAACTTATACTTCCAATTGTTGGCAAATTTTATTTAGGGATCCCTCTGACATTCATCCAGACTATATTTAAAAAGATATTTTCTTTAATCTGTATGCACAGTGTACATCTTAGATTAGTATTAGTCTAATTCACATCAAGCCATAGATACTTTTTATTCCATTTAGATCTTGTTTGATTTAATGTTATTTAAGTAGCAACACAAATGTAAACAATTAATTGCTTCATTTACTTTTTATTTTATTTTGAGTACTCATCATTTTAAAAGGAATTGGTTTGTTTGACAGTTCTTTTGCTTTTTTAAGCGAATACACTATTTATCTGTAGCACTGACTTTCAAACTTCAATGTATTTTCTGGGAAAATTGAATTTTAAAAAAATAAATTAGTAGCGTTTGAAAGACTTGATATCGTGGTTTCCTATTCAAATCATACATCATCCGGTAATGTGTGTGCAACACAGAAAATACCATTTTTGTATTATTCATGATAACACCATATGTGTAGAAGTGACTATATAGGGATTCTGGCTGCGGCCTGTCATTAGGAATAACTGTAATCACTGTTGAAGTGAGAAAACTTCTCGATCTTTCAGTTTTGAGAATATAGATTACATATATTCTCATAAGCCTGTAACTCTTGCAAAAGTTGTGCACAACGACACAGATAACTCAGAAACGATCTGTAAACTTAGCCGAACAACCACCTGTCAGAAATGAACATGGTCTAGACAAGGGGGTGGGGAATAGATTCGGTTAGTTAAAAAACAAGAGGTTAACACTCTGATTCGCAATTGAAAAACAACAATATGGTACATACGGCTTCTCTTGCTTGATTCGCAGTCCGAATGGCCTGATAACTGAGTTCAGTCATCCTAAAACCTTGGAAAGTTTAAGGGCATTATTGCAGACAGCTGGTCGTGAAGATATACAACAAATATGGCGGATGTATCAACCAAACTCTCAAACCCAAAATAACTTTTACGGCACAATTACAATCAATACAAATAAAGTAATTTAGCAATTTCATTTCAATATTAAATAAATTCCATTACTAAAACACAATGTATGTACATAAAAAAGTACGCAAGAATAAATTATTTATATTCGTATTTATTTTTATCAGACGACCTTGACTCATTTGTAAACAAAAGCGGCCCCGAAAAAGATGGAGGTAAGATCTGTCAACATAATATTTTCTGCTTCTTCGATATCGTTCATGGTGAAATTAACAATATAGTAAGGTTTTGGTACTTTCATTCATGCTTTGTTTACTACTAGGTTTCAAAACGTGTCTGTACATAATTTACTTTTCTTTTATTAAATGATGAAAATAAAATAAAACCATCAGCTGTCTCTGTTAGTCGCAATATATCGCCGTTAGTCAAAATAAAAAATCGCATTCCTAGTACAGAAACCTGGACTACTGACTCTGTTTACTCCCTGCTTTGCCAAACGCACGAACCCTGATTTAGATGGAACCATACTGGCAAGATTTTAGAAAAAAATCTATTGAACCCCCTTAAATATCTCTCACATTATCAAAGTTGATATTCAGTGATTTTAATTGTCAACATTAGAATGTCATTTTGCTTATCTTGTTCATGCACCGGGTCTTTGTTGGAGTTGAGCCATCGCGGGTCACCCATCCAGGCACTTACCACGATGTATGTTGCTTAACTTTGTGAAAAAGCAAAGTACTCTACCAATGCCGCTATAAAAGTCGTCTTCCACAGCAAGGCTGTAGAAGTGGTATTTGCACACACACCCCATTCCGTTACATTTCTCCCTCTTTCACTGACTTTGACCCGAAGTCACACAACTGAACACAAGCAATACACCAGAGTGGAGTCCATGTAACATCACTGGGAACCCACCGGGGTCCGGGGCTGATGGTGATGTCAACCCCAACCCGCTTCTGCCACCATTTGTAACATGTATCGGGTCAAAATGAATACCGTTTGATAGGATTACCTTGTCCGGCCGGCATCTCTGCCATGCATTATAGGATTTCCAAGAAACTTGGCACAAACATTCACCATGATGAGGCGGCGTGTCACGCGCAAGACCTAGGCCTATACCTCAAATGTCAAGGTCACACTTAGAGGTCAAAGGTCAAAATGAGTACTGTTTGATAGGACTGAACCTTGTCTTGCCCGCATCTCAACCATGCATAATAGGATTCCCAAGTTACTAGGCACACATGTTCTCCGTCATAAGGTGGCGTGTCGCGCACAAGACCCAGGCCTGGACTTCAAATGTCAAAGTCACACTAAGAGGTCAAAGGTCAAAATGAGAACTGTTTGATAGGACTACCTTGTCCAGCTCGCATCTCAACCATGCATCATAGGATTCCCAAGTTACTGGGCACACATGTTCACAATGATGAGGTGACATGTTGCACACAAGACACAGGTCTGTACCTCAAAGGTCAAGGTCACACTTAGAGGTCAAAGGTCAATTTGAGAAGCCATGCATCACAGAATTCCCAAGTAACTGGGCACACATTTTAACCGTGATGAGGTGACATGTGGCGCACAAGACACAGGCCTGTAACTGGAAGGTCCAGGTCACACTTACAGGTCAAAGGTCGAAGTGCATTGCTGTTTTTGTCAACAAATGCACATACAATACACAATGTGCTGTCCTTGTCCGGTAGGGGACTTTTGTATTACTTGCAATACGACATTAACTTGTTTTTGTGAAAACGCCAACTGTTCTACCAACGTCTCTATAAACGCCAGCTCACACAGGAAGGATGTAGAAGATATGTTTGTACATATACCCCATTCCTGTTACACTAAATTAATAATTGAGTAAAATATAGTAAAATATATTTGTGTTTTGGTAAAGAGGTTTAACTGTCTGTTTTTCTGATCATACACATACAGCTGTTTGCCACTAGAGCATCACTGACTTACTTCCATAGTTGCTGTGAGGAATATTGTGTGCTTCAAGGAGTTGCCATGCAAGATTGGACATCACATGTACACTTTTAAAAGACTTGAACTTCATAAAGTACTTCCAATGAAAAAAATCCATAATTTACGGGACATCATTCCCAAGTCAAACTATCCTTTGAGTTTCCTACCATTTCCTGTCTTGGTATTTATTCATTTTTTGCATTACAACGACGTCACCATAACAACCAGAGAAATGAAACGGCAATGAGGAATAGGTACAAATACCACTTAGAACTACGGCTTTTAAACAGTGCTTGCACTAACTTTTTGAAACAGGAAGTCCTGACTTCCTGGGTCTGAATTTTGGAAGTCCTGCTCATAATTCTTGGAAGTCCCAGTTGGCACGCTGGCTTTTTTCGCATCTTGCACATTCTATTGTGTTTCCCTTTGTTTTGTTTTTAAATACATTATTGGAAAAGAAGCTAATTAATACAGAAAGTGGATATTGCTCCTTTGTCAACAATGTTATTATTGGTTCTATCATAACACTTTTAAACCAGTAGGTTTTTATGTGATATAGAATGCTTTTTTCCAGTCATGTGTCAAAAGCTATCCAGCATAAAATTCATCAAAATATTGACATGGCCATGATTCATTACATTCACATTAAACATGAATTATGTTCTTAAATCACATTCAGTATGGCAAAAGGAATGATTTCTGTTAATGAGTTATTGATTTTATTTTAAACACCAGTAAATAAAGTGTTCTGCAGTGAGACATATTACAAACACACATTAAGGGCACTTAACTTTCATAATAGTCAACTTTAAAAACAAATAAGAATGAGTGTGAGTAATACTTTCTTGAATGACATTTCCGATTTCCAAAATGCAGAAAATGCACGAAAACCCATTACAAATGTATTTTCACCGCCAGACTTCAGTTTCTTTTATATTTTAAAAAAATAATGAACTAAAATGGGCTTATATGCAATCTATTTCATAGGCAAGTCCTTTTTGACAGCTGGCTGTGATTTTGATAGATCTTCATGTCAACTTTGTCTTTAAAAAATCGGCAATTAAAAAGTGTTTCCTATGGATTCAGGCAAACAAAATAATAATCTTTAAACAGTTAAATTAATATAGGGACATTCTTTTATCATATCCTAGTATGTTTTTACATGGGTTATTGAAATTATTTACCCCTACGCTGTTTATAATGAAAAATAGAATTGATTGGTGTGAAGTCGTTATCAAGTGTCAAATCTGGGGGTGGGTGGGGTACGCATTCTCGATCGTGATTGGCTTAAATCTACCAATTGATAACTCCCACTGTCCATAATTGACACTTCATAAAACACAATACACAGACTCAGTGTCTTTAGATAATTACACACAATTTCTAGTGGACATATATACGTCCTGTGTTTTGATTGTCGGCGTATACCCTTAATTCCTGGACGTACTTGGACGTCTCCCTTGTCAATTTTGGGCGTACGGGATCGATTTTCGGGCGTAAAAACGCCCAATACGTCCATTAACGTGAGCGCTGTTTTAAAGCGACGTTGGTAGAAGGGTTTCAGCTTTGCTCTGTATGTCGTTAACTTTTTCAAGTTAACCGTTAAGTCATTTTTAACTGTAATGTCAGTTTCTCAATAAGTACTTGTGCTAGGACTTTCATGTTTGGAATACAATTACATCTAAAAACCCTTCTTCAATTTGAATGCTGAAGATGCTGAGTGTGACCTTCTTTTTGGTTAAAGTTTAAGGGCTTTAAAAAAAATATTTTCCCTTTAAAGAGTTAGGGCTTTCATATTTCGAATATAATTACATCTAATACCATTCTTCAATTGGATTGCTAAAGATTCTGAGTGTGATATTTTTTGGGGAGTAAAAAACATGAATTTTGGCAGATTTTGAGAATTTTAGATAAACCAGGGACCGTGTATAACATTGTCCCTGGATAAACTCATAATTTTTTGTTACATTCATTTCTAATTGTGATAACTCATTTATCAAATATAGTTCTTCAACATATCAGGGACAATATATACATTGTCCCTGAACATATCAAACAGGATTTGGGGACAACATTTTGGAAAACATCTTTTCAGGTTTTGCTGTTTTTGGACTGAGTCAGTTTAACATTTGTGTTTAGCAGTTATAGTGTATAAACCTATAACTTTGTAATGTATCTCTTAATTTCAGATACTGAGAATGTGGTTACAAATTGTCAAGGTTTCTCCTATGTATTCTGCATAGGATGCCACTGTAACAGTCCTAAGAGATTCAACCTGATTACAGCTTGGACTTGGATGTTCTACCACACTCTGCAAAAGCAAGCACTGTAGCATGGCAGTACAAGATTCCCTTCATACATATACCTTTGCTTTTTTGAAAAGATTAGATGAAATCTTTAAAATAAATAGCATTTTTTTTTTACCAACAAAGCTTTGAATTTGAAGTTCATTTAAACGCAGATATTTTTCGAAGCAGCATATAAGGGAGAGGCCTGTTTAATAAAGAGATAATTATTTTCTATTTTCAGGAAAAGATTGACATGCAGGGTGATTGCACTATGAGTAAAGAAGACGGTACAAATTCGAATGTATACACTTCTAAGAGAAAATTAGGTGAAACATTAGATTCAAAAGAGGTTGTTGATAATACTACTAGATATAAGAAAGCAAGACATCCATGGCAAATAAAAGGCATTTCTTTTGAGAGAAATATAATCAGTCAAGAAGTAACGATCACAGAAGATGATCCAAAACAAATGGTTGGCGTGATTAAATACGAGGAAAAGGGTATTTTATCTGTTAATTTATCCGATCTGTCAGATACTGACCATCTTATAAACCATAAATGTGACACTGAAACATCCAGGTACACCCCACAACGTGTTTTGAATAAAGATTCAGAGGGTCCGTCGACTTCTAGTCAAGATACTCATTCTAAGTTTGATTTGGATATTTGTAATAAATCAGACATTCTGGAGTCTCACACTCATCCTGATAATATGTGTGTAAATGATGTGCTAAACAAGTCATCTGATCAGTGCTTTGAAGAGGAAAGCCAGAGTTCAATGGAACATGAAAGTTCAAACTCAAACACTCACAGGGAAAGAAACAACATGGAGGATATTAATCCAACATTGAACTTTCAGCAATGTGTTTGGCAGAAAAGAGAAATGGGCTGTGCAATAGTTGACAATGTGTTCAATAAAACGCTTGAGGAAATGGGTCTTTCCCCGGACCCTAAAGTAAATCGGTTTGCTACAGATCGGCTCCAGATACTTCAGCAAGGTATTGATGCAGCAATCAATCAGCAAGGACTCTTTCCTCAACATTTCAGATCTAGTCAAATGGAGCAGTCTGTAAACAATACTACATCTGATGCCAATAAATTGAATCGGCAAGATCATTTAGATAAGAGGCGTCTGTCTTTGGAAGAAGTGCCAAATAGTAAAACACTCTTTCCAAGGAGACTGAGCCAGCCTTTATCTGGCATTGGATTTAAACTGAAAGATCAAGAAAGATCAAACATCAAAGATCAAACTGTTGATGGTGATTCTGAGTTGGTTATACGCGAGCCAGATATAACTGTGGACAATAAATTGAAATTCGGTATTTCACACGATACTGACTCTGATACAATGACATCCATCCCGGACCATTTATCTACAGGGGATGAACAGATAGATGATGTTCCAGGAACTGGTCATTCATCTGATGCAGGATCTCAAATGAATGATAACTGTGAGGCAGTCACTGTGGAAGCTGATGAATTAGATCATGGTACAGATGCATATGGGCAAGTTGAAAAGACACCTAAACCAGTGCCAGGATCGGAAAACCTGCTAGATTTAGCGGTTTCAACTGTTATTCAATCACAGGGTTTAAGTTTATAGGGTTCAAGCAACTATATTACGGACAATTTAAAGATCCTTCTATATTGAAAACATCAAGATTTCTCAAAACTGATTTTCCCCAATCTTAGTTACAATCATAGAAAGGGGTATAATGCAATCTTGGAAAAGTATGATTACTAGCTTGTTTGCCTATGGTCATGACACCCTTTGTTAGCTCACCTGAGTATGAGGTGCGGGGTGAGCTTTGCTACTTATGTGATCACTCGCCATTTGCCATTATTTGTCTGTTTGTTTTCCTACAAACAACTTCTCCTAATCAATATACCAATTTCGAATTAATTTCACAGGAATATTCCTTAGGTGGTCCTCTTTTAAAGGAATTCAAAGAATTTAATATTCCATGTAGAACTTTGGTTGCTGAGGCATCAAAAAGAGGGAAGAATGCCAAAATTTTAAAAACCTTATTATTTGGCTCAATCTCTAAAAATATATGTGGATGTGTTGTGTGTCCATGAGTAATAAAAATTAAAACTTGTGGGAAATGATGAAATTACTCTTCATGAGCAACTTCTCCTTTTCCCCTACTACTTCTTCTGTTATAAAGCTATAATTTGCTTCTGTTATTGAATTTTAGGTTAAAGACATGATAACTTAAAATGATCCAATTCAACCAATTCATTGTTATATAAGGTGAACAGAAGCCAATCCATCCATTGATCAAATCAATTTTCAACTGACAACTGTAATGTGTTCCGGAGTTAAGCCATCGTGGGTCATGCATCCAGGCACTAACCGCGATGAAAGTTGCTTAACTTTAAGAAAAGCCACTCTACCAACGTCGCTATAAAAGCCGACTTCCAATGCAAGGCCCATTATGAACAGTTTCTCCTTTTCAAAATTTGTCTTTGAATCAATTATGTCAACTGTCATCAATGTGTCTGGGAAATGGTAAACTTTAGGATTCTTCCATGGCCATGCAAGGCCAGATTTTCATCCTTTTTACAAACTTTACCATAACATCTCTTTCTTAGTCAGGTTCAATTGCACAGCAACTTAACTGACTATTGTGAGTGAAATGTGAAATGTTTCACATATGTTGACCGTACAGTCATCCCCCCCCCCTCAAAAAAGTGTGCCACTGTTAAATAAGTCACCTATTATTATTGAATACTCAAAATAGGTGAATGCCATATGTGAATAACTTCGTAATTATGCAGTTACTGTATGCTTCATGAAATTCCAATATTTATGGTTTTGATTCAGTAGAAAATTTCGCAAGTAAAACAACATTCAGTTAATTTTCGAGAGATTGCCGAATACAGCCGAGTCACAAACATGTCATTTTGCTCAATATTGGTGGAAGGATCCAAAGTCAAGCCTTATTTTCGATCTCCCTCTTGAGTATATAAATCTCCCATTGAAAAAATCCAATATGTTGATGTTTTTTTACAAAAGAATATCAGTTCATTTATGAAGACACTCAAACATATGAGAGTTTATTCAGCGGAGTAAGCCGAGCCCCGGTAGCTCAGTCGGTAGCGAAGTGGGCTGTAAATCCAGGGGTTGTGAGTTTGAATCCCGGCTCGGCCAACATTCTTTCCGACGTTTGACAAAAGTCACTGTGACATGCTTCATTCGTCTTTCACCAATGGGCTGTTGAACAGTCTATGTGGAAAAGTAGCCAGTTGCTTGGAAAGTATGTTGTGTGGTGTACTGGTGTGGGGAATCCAGGAAATGATGAGTAGGTGAACTGGTCGCCGTGATATGACTGAAAAATTGTTAAAACGGCGTTAAACCCTAATTAATCAATCAATCAATCAGCGGAATAAAGTGATATTGATTTTCTTCTGTGCAAGGGTTTATGACGCTTGTAAAAACCTGAGCTTAGGGAACACAGAACCATTATTGTGTAGAATGGCCAGGTTAAAGTCAAATTGAAATTTAAAATTGATATTTTTCGCCTCATTTTCTATTTCCTGATTTGAAGATTTTTATGTTTAAAACCCCAAACAAATTCAATATACATTTCTACTGATTATAAACTGTTTCCATTTTCATGTTGTATGCAGTTTGTGTGTAAATGAAAGTACTCTAATAGTTAGAATTAACCCTTTCCCTCATACGACAATGCTGCAGCAGACGACTTTGAACATATTTTGTCAAAAAATGGAAAATCTCTATAATCGAATGGATAACCTATGACTAGAAGTGGAAAACATTGTCGCAAAAGAAGAAATTGCTCATTTTGAGCAATTTTTTCTCTTGTCACTATGTTTTCAAAAAGCCGTCTGCTGCATAGGTGTCTATATGAGGGAAAGGCTTAACAAAAAGAAAGCATGTTTTTCTTTTGATTTGTTAGTAAAATTTGAACATGTTGTTGTCAAATATTATCTTATGTATAACAAATTATTTAGAATCCAATTCATGTACATGTATTTAGTCTGCTTTAAGTGTTGCAGTTGTAATCAGTTTGTGCTTTGAGTCTCAGTTTTATCAAACAATAAACCCTTATCCTGCTATACATGACATCCAACAGCATTTGCTTCGAGTGGTTAGCATCTGGGATTAGGAACCGGGCATCCCAGGTTCGATCCCCAGTTGCGGCGCTACGGTCATGGTGGAGTGCCCTTGGGCAAGGCACATTTCCTAGCCTAGTACTGGTTTGTTTACCCAGGGATCACAAATAAGTGAACTATCGCTGTGATATAACTGAAATAATGTTGAAAACGGCGTTAAACTCTAATAAAACAAATTATAACACTGTACACCACTTTTACCCTTTCACACTAACAACAAATCTGCAGCATACAACTTTGAAATCATCTAGACTAAAATGAGGATAATTTCTTTAACCCTTTCCCTCATATAAACGCTTTCTGACGCCTCTGCAGCAGACAGCTTTTTGAAAACATAGTGACAAAAGAAGAAATTGCACAAAACGTGCAATTTCTCCTTTTACCACAATGTTTTCCTCTTTTTGTCATAGGTTATCCATTCAATTATGGAGATTTTCTATGTTTTGACAAAATACGTTCAAAGTCGTCTGCTGCAGAATTGTCATATGAGGGAAAGGGTTAATTGAAAATATTATTATAGAATAGAGTTGTAAACATTGTGACAACAGTAGAAATTACTCATCATAAGCAATTTCTCCTATAGCTTCAATGATTTTAATAATCAACTCTGCAGATCCTTCAAACAAGAGGCTTATGAGGGCCTATGCTCTACTAGCAGTGGAAGACAGTGGTGCAGAGGTAGAGCGTCGGCCTCTCACATCAAAGGTCCCTGGTTCGAGTCCCGTGATGAGCGGGTCCTGACTTTGGGATTTTTCCACACAATCGGCGCGAGTACTGGTTAAGTATCCAGGAAGCAGACATCGAGCGTGATTAATATAAGCTTAAAGCTACATGTTTCGCAATCGATTTAAAATAAATAAGTTTAAAACTACTAGCATGGTTCTTTGGTCATTTTCAATCCAGAGCATGTATGTATGGTGAAGATCGGATAGTAAATGGAGGCTCTATTGTGTTCACAAGCTGTATAATAGCAACTCTGACAATTTCAAGGACCATAATCCAATCTTGCATGGGCAGATCTGGCTGGTTTGCGAAAGGAACAGAGCTCTCATCAATATTTAACTACTATCTAAGTCTGGTGAAGATCGGATAGTAAATGGATGCTCTATTGTGTTCATATAGCAATTTTTACAATATCAAGGGCCATAATCCAGTCATGCAAGGGCACATCTGACTGGTTTTCGAAAGGAACCAAGCTCTCATCAGTATGTAACTACTATGTCTATCTAAGTTTGGTAAAGATCAGATAGTAAATGGAGCATCTATTGTGTTCACAAGCTCTATTATAGCAATTTTGACAATTTCAAGGGCCATAATCCAGTCTTGCATGGGGGGACCTGGCTGGTTTGCGAAAGGGACCGAGCTGTCGTGGATATCTAACTACTGTATAAGTTTGATTGAGATACAATCAGAACTGAAGACTTTATCGCGCTCACAAGCAATTGTTTACGGAAGCACAGACGACGGACACAATGCCATGGCATAAGCTCTTCTGGCCTTTGGCCAGTCGAACTAAAAACAAGAATATGTCCAAGAATCAGGGGTGATAACAGCAGCAGGATAAGGGTTAACTCCCCTTTCCCATATACATGCTTCTAACGCCTCTACAGCAGACAACTTTTGAAAATATTGTGGCAAAAGAAGAAATTGCTCATCATGAGCAATTTCTTCTTTTGCTGCAATGTTTTCAACTTCATTTTATATTTTTAGTTCACCTAAGCACGAAGTGCAAGGTGAGCTTTTGTGATCACTCACGGTCCGGCGTCCGGCATCGTCGTCGTCGTCTGTTAACAATTTCCTACAAATGACTTCTCCTACTAAACAAATGGACAGATTTCAAAATAACTTCACAGGAATGGTCCTTCACAGGTAGTCCTCTTTCAAAGTTGTTCAAAGAAATTAATTCCAAGTAGAACTTTGGTTGCTGCGGCATCAGAAAAGGGGAAAATTGCCAAATCTTAAAAAATCTTCTTGTCCAAAAGTACTGGACCGATTTGAAAATTATTTTGCACAAATGTTCCTTGGGGTACCCTCTACCAAGATTGTTCAAATATTTCCGATCCGTTAAAAAACATGGCCGCCAGGGGGCGGAGCTTATTTTTCTTATATGTGCATTGTTAAAAGTTTTAAAAATCTTCTTGTCCAAAAGTACTGGCCCGATTTGAAAATTATTTTGCACAAATGTTCCTTGGGACACTCTTTACCAAGATTGTTCAAATATTTCCAATCCGTTGAAAAACATGGTCGCCAGGGGGCGGAGCCTGTTTTCCTTATATGTGCATTGTTTAAACTTTGAAAAATCTTCTTGTCCAAAAGTACTGGGCCGATTTGAAAATAATTTTGCACAAATGTTCCATGGTGCACCCTTTACCAAGATTGTTCAAATATTTTTGATCCGTTGAAAAACATGGCCGCCAGGAGGCGGAGCTTGTTTTCCTTATATGTGCATTGTTAAAACTTTAAAAATCTTCTTGTCCAAAAGTACTGGCCTGATTTAAAAATTATTTTGCACAAATGTTCCTTGGGGCACCCTTTACGAAGATTGTTCAAATATTTTTGATCCGTTGAAGGGGGCCGAGCTTGTTTTCCTTATATGTGCATTGTTAAAACTTTAAAAATCTTCTTGTCCAAAAGTATTGGCCTAAAAAGTGTAAAAACTTTGAAAACTATTGAAGTTCTATTAAATCAGGTGAGCGATATAGGGCCATCATGGCCCTCTTGTTTCTGAAAGTCTTAAAAAGAGGTTGGTCTAATGGAATTTAAATGATATGTAAGAAAGATATTATGGGACAAATCCTTTTTAGCTCGTCTTTTTAGCTCACCTAAGCACGAAGGCAAGGTAAGCTTTTGTGATCACTCACCATCCGGCGGCGTCGTCGGTGTCTGTTAACAATTTCCTACAAATGACTTCTCCTACTAAACCAATTGACAGATTTCAAAATAACTTCACAGGAATGGTCCTTAGGTGGTCCTCTTTCAAACTTGTTCAAAGAATTTAATTCCACATAGAACTTTGGTTGCTGCAGCATCAGAAAAGTGGAAAATTGCCAAATCTTAAAACATCTTCTCGTCCAAAAGTACTGGCCCGATTTGAAAATTATTTTGCACAAATGTTCCTTGGGGTACCCTCTACCAAGATTGTTCAAATATTTCTGATCCGTTGAAAAACATGGCCGCCAGGGGGCGGAGCTTATTTTCCTTATATGTGCATTGTTAAAACTTTAAAAATCTTTTTGTCCAAAAGTACTGGCCCGATTTGAAAATTATTTATCACAAATGTTCCTTGGGGCACCCTTTACCAAGATTGTTCAAATATATCCGATCCGTTGAAAAACATGGACGCCAGGGGGTGGAGCTTGTTTTCCTTATATGTGCATTGTTAAAACTTTAAAAATCTTCTTGTCCAAAAGTACTGGCCCGATTTGAAAATTATTTTGCACAAATGTTCCTTGGGGCACCCTTTACAAAGATTGTTCAAATATTTCCGATCCGTTGAAAAACATGGCCGCCAGGGGGCGGAGCTTGTCCTTATATGTGAATTGTAAAATCTTTAAAAATCTTCTTGTCCAAAAGCACCTGCCTGATTTAAAAATTATTTGGCACAAATGTTCCTTGGGTGACCTTCTACCAAGGATGTTCAAATAAACCCGATCCGTTGAAAAACATGGCCACCAGGGAGGGTTGCTTGTTTTCCTTATATGTATAGAGTATAAAACTTTGAAAACTATTGAAGTTCTAAATCAGGTGAGCGATATAGGGCCATCATGGCCCTCTTGTTACTTTCATTTTCTGTATTTTTTGCCAAGATTATTCCAAAATTGTCTGCTGAAGATTTGTTGTATGTGGGAAAGGGTTATTATAAACAAGGTTTTGAATCTTAAGTTTGGATGTTGATGGTAAAATGTCTCGATTATCTAATAAACAAAATTTAGAAAAAACGAATTTTTTAGTTGAAATTGTATTTTAGATTTACTCTGCTTTCAACAGTACTACAAGTATATAGTGTCATTTCTATGATGAATCACTGGTAATACTGGTTGTTTATCATGACATATTGCATGAGCTTAAATCCTAGTGACTACCATGTTAAACACTCTCCCACTTGCAGACACCTTTTGACTCATCAGAAGTAGTCAACTATTGAGCAATTTCTCCTTTTGACACAATGATTTCAATACCTATACTTTTACTGATAGGTATTTCCATATTTTTGTCTAGATCTTTCCAAAGTTGTCTACAGCAGATTTGTTGTATGTTGGAAAAGGGTTATGAACTTACCGAAGATTTAACCCTAAATCTGCTTTACAGGCAAATACTAACCCGACACTAAGATACAATGTAGATTAAACTCATTTATTATTCCCCTACCAGTTGGAGACTGTTTGGCGACTACAGGTTTGGCTTGTGTCCATCCGTCAGAATGTGTCATGCACATCATCTAGCCACCTACTCCCAAGGTCAGGGTCACAGTTTGCGCTCAAACATTGTCCGTCAGTAATGTTGTGTCCGAGCTGTATCTTCGACATGCTTGAATGGATTTTGATATTACTTTACACAATTATTCTACATAACATGATGATGTCTCATGCACATCACCCAGCCACCTACTCCCAAGCTCAAGGTCATTTCGTCTGTCCAAAATGTTGTTTCTGGGCTGTATCTTCAACATGCCTGATTGGATTTTGATATTATTTCACAAAAGTATTCTTCATAACAAAATGATGTGTCATGCACATCACCTAGCCATCTTCTCCCAAGACCAAGGTCAGAGTTTGGGGTCAAACATTTTTCGTGTGCAATTTCTTGTCCAGGCTGTATCTTCCACATGCCTAAATGGATTTTGATATTACTTCACACAATTTTTCTCGATAACAAGATGATATGTAATGCACATCACCCATCCACCTACTCCCAAGGTCAAGGTCACAGTTTGTCCAGGCTGTATCTTTAACTCGCATGAAGGGATTTTGATATTACTTTGCACAATTATTCTCCATAACAAGATGGTGTGCCATGCACATCATCCAGCCACCTACTCCAAAGGTCAAGGTCACCGTTTTAGCTGAAACATTTTCTGTCTTAAATTTCTTGTCTGGGCAGTTTCTTTCAATGCTTGAATGGATTTTGATATTACTTCACACAATTATTCTCCATAACAACATGATGTGACATGCTCAACAACCAGACACCTACTCTCAAGGTCAGTCATAATTTGGGCTTTTCTAACGTGTCCGGGTTAACTTCCACCCGCTTGAATGGATTTTGATAAACTTTACACAATTATTCTACATAACATGATGATGTCTCATGCACATCACCCAGCCACCTACTCCCAAGCTCAAGGTCATTTCGTCTGTCCAAAATGTTGTTTCTGGGCTGTATCTTCAACATGCCTGATTGGATTTTGATATTATTTCACAAAAGTATTCTTCATAACAAAATGATGTGTCATGCACATCACCTAGCCATCTTCTCCCAAGACCAAGGTCAGAGTTTGGGGTCAAACATTTTTCGTGTGCAATTTCTTGTCCAGGCTGTATCTTCCACATGCCTAAATGGATTTTGATATTACTTCACACAATTTTTCTCGATAACAAGATGATATGTAATGCACATCACCCATCCACCTACTCCCAAGGTCAAGGTCACAGTTTGTCCAGGCTGTATCTTTAACTCGCATGAAGGGATTTTGATATTACTTTGCACAATTATTCTCCATAACAAGATGGTGTGCCATGCACATCATCCAGCCACCTACTCCAAAGGTCAAGGTCACCGTTTTAGCTGAAACATTTTCTGTCTTAAATTTCTTGTCTGGGCAGTTTCTTTCAATGCTTGAATGGATTTTGATATTACTTCACACAATTATTCTCCATAACAACATGATGTGACATGCTCAACAACCAGACACCTACTCTCAAGGTCAGTCATAATTTGGGCTTTTCTAACGTGTCCGGGTTAACTTCCACCCGCTTGAATGGATTTTGATAAACTTTACACAATTATTCTACATAACATGATGATGTCTCATGCACATCACCCAGCCACCTACTCCCAAGCTCAAGGTCATTTCGTCTGTCCAAAATGTTGTTTCTGGGCTGTATCTTCAACATGCCTGATTGGATTTTGATATTATTTCACAAAAGTATTCTTCATAACAAAATGATGTGTCATGCACATCACCTAGCCATCTTCTCCCAAGACCAAGGTCAGAGTTTGGGGTCAAACATTTTTCGTGCGCAATTTCTTGTCCAGGCTGTATCTTCCACATGCCTGAATGGATTTTGATATTACTTCACACAATTTTTCTCGATAACAAGATGATATGTAATGCACATCACCCATCCACCTACTCCCAAGGTCAAGGTCACAGTTTGTCCAGGCTGTATCTTTAACTCGCATGAAGGGATTTTGATATTACTTTGCACAATTATTCTCCATAACAAGATGGTGTGCCATGCACATCATCCAGCCACCTACTCCAAAGGTCAAGGTCACCGTTTTAGCTGAAACATTTTCTGTCTTAAATTTCTTGTCTGGGCAGTTTCTTTCAATGCTTGAATGGATTTTGATATTACTTCACACAATTATTCTCCATAACAACATGATGTGACATGCTCAACAACCAGACACCTACTCTCAAGGTCAGTCATAATTTGGGCTCAAACATTCTTGGGCTTTTCTAACGTGTCCGGGTTAACTTCCACCCGCTTGAATGGATTTTGATAAACTTTACACAATTATTCTTCATAGCAAGATAATGTGTCATGCACAACAACCAGACACCTACTCTCAATGTTAAGGTCATAATTACTCGCAAGGTGTCAGACTTAAAAGACTTTGTTCCGCAATTTCATGTCTACAGCTTCACATTTTATAAGGACCTGTCAAGGGGCATAATTCTTAAGTGAGGTTTGACAGAATAATGGGACATTTGGGAGTTGACACTGTAAACGAAACAGCACATCATTTAACCCTTTCCCTCATAAAGACGTTTTCTGACAATTCTGCAGCAGACGACTTTAAACATATTTTGTCAACAAATAGAAAATCTCTATAATTGAATGGATAACCTATGACTAAAAGTGGAAAACATTGAGGCAAAAGGAGAAATTGCTTGTTTTGAGCAATTTCTTCTTTTGTCACTATGTTTTCAAATAGCCGTCTGCTGCAGAGGCATCAGAAAGCGTCTATACGAGGGAAAGGGTTAAATGTGTTTTTAGCAAACCTGAGCTTGAAGCCACAAGAGCTAGAGCTACTCGTATTTAACTATTAAACATTACCATGAAGTTTCCTTCCAAATTTGTACAAATGAGCTTGGAGCCAGAATTGACTCTATCCACTTATAGTAACAAGGAAATACATAAATTTTGAAAACTTAGCTTCTGATCCTGCACGATACAGGATACCAGTAGGGCGGGCCATTGAGGCTCTTATGGGCCTCTTGTTCAAAGTTTTCAAAGTGGGTTTTGGGGTAAAACAATTTCACTCCACAACAAAAATGGTTTTAAGACAAAATCAACTTTGCTTGAACAAATTAAGGAAAGAAAGATTGTGTCTGTGCATTACTTTGTAATGTTGGACCCATCGTGAGTTTTAATCTCACTAAGTTCATTTAATCTTTGGCCCTTCTCAGCATAAAAACAGGTGTCCTTGTCAGAAATCGTTTCTGGCAATCATTGTAAAAAATGTAGATGGGGTATTGCAAGCAATACAAAAATCCCCTACCAGACAAACAATGCATAGAGTAGGTCATATCTATTTTTAGAGGAGCAAGTCCCTGTGATCCAATGTACATGTGGAGCTAGCTTCTAAACTTAGCTATTGACCTGTGAAATGTGGGTGAAGGAGACTACATTTATTGTGTGTAAAACAAGTCTGACAATTGTCTGCCCTCTCTCAAAAACATTGTTGAAAACCTGGTTTTAAATGAATTGAAACCAGTTCTGACCGATATGTTTGTTTGAATGGTGTATCCGCTGTGGCCGAGTGGTTAGCGTTGGGGATTTCGAAACCGGGTGTCACGGGTTCGATCCCCAGTTGCGGCACCTTGGTCAAGGTGGAGTGCCCTTGAGCAAGGCACATTTTCTAGCCTAGTACTGGTTTGTTTACTCAGGGATCATGAATAAGTGAACTGTCGCCTTGATATAACTGAAATAATGTTGAAAGCGGCGTAAAACCCCAATAAATATATAAATTGAATGGTGTTTTATGCCGCTCTCAATTATATCACTGCATTTCCTGGGTAAGTTACCGGTTTAACTGGTCCATGTATCCTGACACCAATGATTCAATTTCATAATGGTAATCCCCCAACGCTGAATGCCAAGGAGGGAAAGCCAATAATACTATTTTGAAAGTCTTCAATTAAGACTGAAGGACAGTGTAGGGTATTGTTATGATATATTTCTTCAATATTTATTTGTCTTAATATACAGTCTGACAAGTTTTTGAAGTTTTCTTTGACTTATTGTGATAAAATAATAAGCTTGTAGCGAGAAACTTGACCCAGCCAATTTTTTAAAATGAACTCTCTTATATCATTGTACGAAGTAAAAACAAGAGGCCCAAGAGGGCCAGTATCGCTCCACGGCCATAAGGCAAAAATAAAATCTCCAAACAGCCCTGCCCCCTGGTGGCTATTTTTTTACCAACCACCATGGCTTAAAGGAATGTTGTAGAGTGTCACCCAAGGAATGTTTCTGCAAAATTATTTGAAAATCGGCCTGACACTTTCGGAGGAGAGGATATTTTAAGTTTTCACTATAGCCATATAAGGCAAAATAGCCCCACCCCCTGGCAGCCATATTTTTCAACCAATCAACATGGCTTGAAGGAATCTGATAGAGAGTAAGCCTAGGAACATTTCTACAAAATTATTTGAATATCAGCCAAACACTTTCTGAGGTGAAGATTTTTTAAGTTTTCACTATGGTCATATAAGACAAAATAGCCCCGCCCTCTGGTGGCCATGTTGTTCGACCAATCAACATGGCTTGAAGGAATCTGATAGAGGGTCACCAAATGAACATTTCTACAAAATTATTTGAAAATCGGCTGAACACTTTCGGAGAAGAAGATTTTTTAAGTTTTCACTATAGCTATATAAGGCAAAATAGCCCCACCCCCTGGCGGCCATGTTTTTCAACCAATCAACATTTCTTGAAGTAATCTAAAAAAGGGTCACCCAAGGAACATTTCTACAAAATTATTTGAAAATCGGCCTGACACTTTTGGAGGAGGAGATTTTTTAAGTTTTCTCTTTAGCCATATAGGCAAAATAGCCCCGCCCTGTGACGGCCATGTTTTTTTACCAATCATCATGGCTTGAAGGAATCTGATAGAGGGTCACCCATGGAACATTTCTACAAAATTATTTGAAAATCTGCTGAACACTTTTGGAGAAGAAGATTTTTTAAGTTTTCACTATAGCTATATAAGGCAAAATAGCCCCGCCCCCCTGGCGGCCATGTTTTTCGCCTAATCAACATTTCTTGAAGGAATCTGATAAAGGGTCACCCAAGGAACATTTATACAAAATTATTTGAAAATCGGCCTGACACTTTCGGAGAAGAAGATTTTTTAAGTTTTCACTATTTTTTTCTTTGGGTTGTCATGGAAACCAGAATTATGGATGGATAAAAAAAAAGGAATTTAAGAGAGGACATTGAGAGGATGCTTCCTATGAAGTTTCAACCAAATTGGCCAAGTGGTTAGGGAGAAGAAGTGGTTTAAAGGAAAAAATTAACACACGCACAGACGCACACACGACGGACAATTCGCCATGACATAAGCTCGACTGGCTTTGAGCCAATGGAGCTAAAAAATTAAGTCTTAATGCCTTCTGCATTTTGTTACATATAACAAATCACATATTCTGAACTGCCAAAAGTTATTGTTGCATCAAAAAGAAAATCATGTTGCATGGTATAACGTCACAGAAAGTAGGCGGTGCAAGCCAAAAACAAAAGATAAATGGTTGACATTCTTATACACAGAAGTTGTTTAACATTTTTAAATTTACATCAAACTTTGAAAATATATTGGAAAAAAATGGAAAAAGTTCAATTATTGAAAAGCATTGAAAACATTGTGACAAAAGGAACTTCTATAAGGGAAAGTTCAATTATTGAAAAGCATTGAAAACATTGTGACAAAAGGAGATATTGAACAGTATAAGCAATTTCACCTTTTGCCACGATGTTTTCAAAAGTTGTCTGCTACAGAGGCGTCCGTATGTGGGAAACTTCAATGTCAATATGTTGCTCTTTTTTTTGTTAGATTGGTTGATTAAGTATTCTAAAATATTGGTAAGTAATTAGTTTACTCTTAATTAAATTATTCTATTTCAAATAATCCAATGCTTAGGGGAGAGTATCAAAAGTCATGGATACCCCTTACAGTTTTTGCTGGGGAATAAAACATTGAGAGAAATCACAATCTTAAGTAATAGTTCTTTTTCTCTCACTGTTTTCAAAAGTCTAAATCAGAAAAATTATTAAATCCAACCATCTTTCAGTCATTATCATTCTCACAAATTTCTTTTGATTTCCGTCTGTTTCTAGCTTCCCTTAATTGTTCAAATAAATCATCTCGTTCTTTCTTTTTCTGAACCATTTTCACTCTTACTGTCTTCTTTCTACAACACACAGATTCATCTTCTGAGTCGGATTCAGAATCATCATTTGAAGTTTCATCATCATTGTCAAAATCCTCCTCTTCATCACCAACAACAATATAATCATCTTCACTATCATCATCAACAACAAAGCTGTCATTACTATCGTCACTATTAATTACATGAACCTCATTTCCATCAATCAAAACTTTAACGTCATCCATGTTTTCACCATCAACTTTGTCATCCTCTATATTAGCTGTATTTCCACCAGCATTATCATTTCCGAAATCTTCTTCAGCTTGTTTGTCTACTTCTTCATTTTCTTTCTTTCCTTCATCTTCTGTATCACTGTCTAGAATATTACTTCTTCTTCTTTTAAAGTTTTGAAGATTAACCTCAAAATTCGAATCATTATCACTTTCAAGTTTCTCATCATCTAACTTATTATTCGTGATGTTTTTAACTTCTTCCTCTTCTATAATACTTATATTTATTTTACTGTCAGTAATTGATGATTCACTGTTCGTTATATTTGCACCTACATCAGTGTTATCCTTTGTTAAACGAGGACATGTATTTGATGTTTCAGTATTACAGGCATCCGGGTTCTCCTCATCACCACTCTCAAGTTTATTTGTTTTCTTCCTAGCTTTACTTCGTGTTAAAATTATATTCAACTCGGGCTCATCATCAGGCACATTACAAGCATCAACAGTAATTCCAGATTTATTTTCTATTTCCGGATTTTCACTCTGTCCAACCTGCTCTTGTAAACATAGTCCTTCACTAAAACCTTCATCTACATTGGACTTTTTAGAAGAAGTACTGACATTTGCGGGTACTCCGTCATCACCGCTATGTTTGTTGCTATTTGTATCATTAGTTTCGTCTGCTGATTCATCAGCATGACTTGTATCAGAGTCTGAGGATTCCTGTACGACTCTGGAATGTCTCTGTTTTATCCTGTGCACTGGTTTCTTCTGAAAAAAAATCACAAGGTATTATGAATATTGATTTGTTACTTTACCAAATTGGGCCTCCTATGCAGACTTTTCTAAAACACCTTGAAAAAAAGGTAAAATTCTTCTGTTCACACAGTGTTTTCTCTTCATAATTATACATATATTATTTCAGATAAATAATAAAGCCTTTCACTTATGCATTTTCATTTATCTGCAGCAATGTATGCATGAAATAATAGAAAGAAAAGTAGATATTAGAATTCTGGAGTAAAGAATAAGTATATCACATACATCATGACCTGCTGTAATATAATAAAGGTAATCATTCCTTCATCCTTCTCCCTTATTCAACAAATCTGCAGTAAGACCACGTTGAACACTTCTAAGCCAAACTATGGAAAATCTAACATTCCCCCTTTTGTCTGAATGTTTTCAAAAGTCCACTGCGGCAGTTGCATCAAAATATGTTTATATGTGAGAAGGAGTTAAGAAAGAAGAGTGAGTGTTATAGCAAAGTTGTAACTGCAGAAAATAACTAATTTACATATTTCCTACGATATTTCTTACTGTAGGGACGCAAGAGAGCCAAGAAGTCAGGGATTGAATGAACCTTATAATGAGAAATTGTATGCATTTTACTCACTTTATTTTCCACATTCATTTTGACACGACTGCAGCATACAACTTTTGCAACAATTTTTTCAATTCTATTAATGATCACAAATTTATTTACAGAGATTTTTTTGTTTAATATATTTTGAGTGATATTATTTATTTTCAGAGAATTTTTTTTTTTTTATATATTTTGATTGATATTACATGTATTTATTCACAGAGATTTTTTTTAAATATATTTTGATAGATAATTTCTAAGGCATCTGCTGTAGATTTGTTAATATGTGGGTAAGTGTGGGGAAGGAACATGAATGTTACCGGTAAATAACTATGAATAATATGCAAAGTTTTTACATCAAACTAATACTGCCAATTATCCAGGTTTTAAAATATATGACTCATAATTTCAATGCAGACAGCATTAGACATTTTGAAAACCTTAACTACAATGTTTTCAAGGGTGTTTTTAATTGGACATCTTCTGTATACACTAGATTACTCCAATGAACAATTTGGAATAAAGTGTTTGGCAGACAGTGGCCATATTCGAACATGGTGACTGCTGTTTCAACAATCTTTTTCTTTGATGAGAGAAGTTCATCTGAGACTTCAGACGATGTATTCATCAACCCTTTCCCACATATAGACGCTTTCTGACGCCTCTGCAGCAGACGACTTTTGAAAGCTTTGTGGCAAAAGAAGTCCTTTTGTCACCATGTTTTCAATTATATTCAATTATTGTACTTTTATTTAAAGGGAGTTTCCTATTTTTTTCGGGTATCTTTTCAAAGTCGTCTGCTGTAGATTTGTTGTATGAGGGAAAGGGTTTTTATTTAAAGGGAGTTTCCTATTTTTTTCAGGTATCTTTTCAAAGTCGTCTGCTGTAGATTTGTTGTACGAGGGAAAGGGTTTTTATTTAAAGGGAGTTTCCTATCTTTTCAAAGTCGTCTGCTGTAGATTTGTTGTATGAAAGAAATGGTTAAACAGTACACTACGCTTTATTCCTGTTTATTCATGTATCCTTTTTCATGTTATAGATCAAGGTAAAACAAATATTGTTTCATACACACACATTTATGTGCCATACTGTAACAAAACCAACCTCCACCATGTTTATGTCACACTACAACAAAAGGTGTTGCATTCCGTCAACTCTGAGAGAAGATGATCCCGAACATTCTTTTGAATTGTTTATTGCTTGGCGCACACATGTTACTCCAAACAGTCAATTCAAGCATGCCCAAACACTATCATTTATAGTGATTTTCCCTAAATGTATTCAAAGTCATCTGCTGAAGATTTTGTATTAACCCTTTACCTCATACGACAATTCTGCAGCAGACGACTTTGAATAAATTTTGTCAGGAAATAGAATATCTCTATAATTGAATGGATAACCTATGACTAAAAGTGGAAAACATTGTGGCAAAAGGACAAATTGCTTGTTTTGAGCAATTTCTTCTTTTGTCAGTATGTTTTCAAAAAGTCAGCTGCTGCAGAGGCATCAGAAAGCATCTATATGAGGGAAAGGGTTAAGAAAATGTTTGAATAAATGGTAAATACGCTGAAGGAAAACCTGACCTTCTTTTTCCTGCTTCTATACTGGATGTCGTCATCGATAAAGTTATCCATGGACTCAGAACCACTGGTGATATTCGGATCATAATTGTATGAATTGTTCCTAAAATAAGACAGAAAAACAAAATTGTGCTCAAGATTTATTGCATTTGGTACTACATGTAAAAGACTTTTCATAATTTGTTGATTTGAGATCCCCTGCAAATATTATTAGTTTATTAAATATTTTAAAATTTGATTTGTGGACTTTGCCCTACAGTGTTCAATTTGACCAAGTAATCTAGATTTTGATCCAATTTCAAACATGAGCTGAAAATGAGGCCTTTGAAGTGTTCAAAAGGGTTTTCTGAAACTTGACCTTGTGACCCTGTTTTTGATCCCAAATGATCCAGTTTAAGATTTAATCAAGATAAATGTTCCCCATGAATTTTCATGAAGATTGTTTATAAAATGGGCCTCTAGGTAATTTGAGATAAACCATTGAATTAAGGGAGATAACAAGATATATACTAAATTGTATTACAATAAGACAGTTATCTTCCTTTCCATATAATTAAAATGATAAACAGTACATATACAATACAAGAACAATTGGTAAAAACTCAGGACCGTTTTCAGTGAAACTTGCTATCTGACATTTCCCTTAGGTTGTTAACATTTCTATATCAAATCCATCCAACAATACATAAGATATGGCTATGGACGGACAAAGTCAAACCAATATCCCATCTGCCTATTGCTAGGGATAACTATTGCAGAAAAGGTGAATTTGCACTGAGAAATTTCTCTGATTTCTCTATTGTTTTCAAAAGTTCTGTGCAGCAAATTGGGAAAAGAATTTGTCTGTATCAGGAAAGTGATAACTTTTAAACTCTTTTTTTCACATGCAGATGCATCTTAGAGCATCTGTAGTGATTGTCTTTTTAAAACATTGAAACAAAATGTGAAATTCCTTATAATGAGCAAATTCTATTTATGCCAATTGTTTCAACTCTATTCGCCTTTAAAGGTTATAAATTTATAGGGATTTTCCGCATTTTTGCCAGGATGTTTTCACATTGTCTGCTGATGATTTGTTTATGGTTGTGGAAAAGGTTGAACTCACTCCTTTGTGAAGTTGTTGACAAGTTTCCTGGGTTTTAGAAGATAGTATTTATCAGGTGATTCAGTTGGTAGAATTTTGTTCCATACATCCTCACGTGACGGGATGTGGAAATTTCTGTTTTGTCGTTTATTGATTCTCTCTGAGCTTCGAGTGTTACAATCCTGAAATAATACAAATACAGGGTTTTAAACCCCTTTACTTGAGCAGATGGTTTCTGGTACCCCAGGAACACCCCAAACAAGTGTATCTCTTTATCCCATCTCTATATCGAAATTATTCTTTCAATTTGATAGATAATAGATGTTACATATTTTCAGATGTTTCCAAGCAGTTCACTCTTAACCTTTTCCCTCATAAAGGCGCTTTCTGACATCTTTGCAGCAGACGGCTTTTTGAAAACATAGTGACAAAAGAAGAAATTGCTCAAAACAATGTTTTCAACTCTTAATCAATAAGTACTGTATGTCAGGTATAGCTAGATAGCGAAAAACAACTTATCGGTCACGAAAACAACTTTTTAAATGACTTTAAAACCCATGTAATTATAAATTTTCATTAAATATCACTTAAACAACACATGATAAATGGATTTATAACAAATTAGATTCATTTTTTAACATCATTTTGTACTTATTATCGAAAAATATGTATTTCGGGATCGGCATAGGCTAAAACCCATATAAATGCGTAGGTCATTGTTTACGGGGAAAATAGAACGAATAGTTTAATATGTATTCGGAAATAAGTATTTACTAAAATATTCTGCAATAACTTCAGGAAAACATTAAGACAAATAAATGTTAAAAGAAATATTTTCCTAGGACAAGTCTTTTTTATTAGTGAAGTTGTTGTCGTACAAGTCATTTTCATAGGACAAGTCATTTTCGTTAGATGAGTCATTTTCGTTAGAGGAGTCATTTTCGTGGGAAAAGTCGTTTTCGTTAGAGAAGTTGATTTCTTATACCAAGTCATTTTCGTTAGAGAGTTGTTTTCGTCGGACAAGTTGTTTTCGTGGGAAAAGTTGTTTTCGTCAGAGAAGTTGTTTTCGAAGACCAAGTCATTTCTATTTCGCGATAATAAGTACAAAAACACTATTAAAAACTGTTAAAATGTATTGTATTAAATATGTTTGTGCATGTGCTATTGAATTAAAAATTATGAACAAATATGGTTATATGGCCATTATACAACTATAAAAAGTTGTTTTCGTGACACCGTCACTGCTGCCAAGTTTTTTTTCGTGAGCCGATTCTATTTATTTATATTCATTAGCCTATGCCACGCTTCAATTTTTCTATTTCGCGATAATAAATACAAAAACACTATTACAAACTGTTAGAATGTATTGTAATATGTTCTTGAATGTGCTATTTTGTTAATAAATATGAACAATTATGGTTATATGAACTTTATAGTCATGTATAAAGTTGTTTTCGTGACAGCCAAGTTGTTTTCGCTATCTAGCTATACCGCTGTATGTCTTCCTTTAGGAATATTTTTCATATTATGATGTTTTCAAATCATCTGCTGCAGATTTATTGATATGTGGGAAAGGGTTAAACGAAGTAGCTTATGTAAGAATTTAGTATGTATACGTTCAATTCATTATATCATTCAATATATGGACATAGAAAAGAGCAACATTTTGTAAAGTGTTCTTATAAGACGTTCGGGATCGGTATATACATGTCCAAATGTAATCTGCTGTAAGCCCATCGCTGTCAGCACTTTTAGTGCTTTGATTTTTTATCTTCCTGCTTCAGCAATTCTGATCTCCATTTCAGTTAATCATTAATGATTTCTCTCTTTCCAAATAATATCATATGAATATAATAGTACTTTACACTTACATTGTCCTGTTTTCCTGTTAGTTGAGGGCTTGTTTCCTGACTGTCATCGTCCTCAGAAGAAGAGTCGAAACTCAACCTTTTTTTCCGCTTTCTTGTTGACATTTTAGAGTTGAAATCGAAACAACACAGCTTTCAAATATTTCCTAAATAGAATTGAAACATTATTCTCTCCTTTCTGTCCAAAGAGTTTTTAACATGTTGTCAACATCACAGATACATGTGATCAACATTATGGCATTAAATATTATTTCCCTTTAGTTTTGTTTTAATAAAAGCAACTATTCTGTAATTATCTTCCATGCACTTGAAAAGAGCAGAATTAATTACCGCAACGATAACCGCGGGAACGAAAAAAACTTAACAAATGTTCGTTAATATCTCTTTAGAAAACATTAAGTGCAATTAGTAACAACAACAACAACACGATAACAACAACTATGGCCCCTGTCCCGTCATCAGTTCAGCAGCTTGTTAACGAAAATTCCTCGAAGGAGTTCCTACAAGCAGCCGAGATTTTAATCAAGTTTGCTAACAATGTCGTTCTCCATCCGACAGAACCAAAATACAGGCGGATTCGGCTGGGCAACCCCACCGTGGAGACGAAGTTGTTACCTGTAGTTGGAGCTATGGAGTGTCTCTTCGAGATGGGATTCACAGAGGTTTGTCACAAGTTTATTTTCTATATATAAATAAATAATTGTAATAATGTCTTGCCTCAGATAGTTGAGGCACCAACAATCAATGCATTTAATTCTAGACTAAATAAGCTCTGGTTTGTACCAAATAAATTTCATGCAAATTGTTACAACCCCTACTAAATTAATAAATACTGTAATATCAGAATTAAGACTAAAATAAGTAATTAACCCTTTCCCTCATATAGACACTTTCTGACACCTCTGCAGCAGACGGCTATTTGAAAACATAGTGACAAAAGAAGAAATTGCACAAAACGTGCAATTTCTCCTTTTTCCACAATGTTTTCCACTTTTCGTCATAGGTTATCATTCAATTATGAAGATTTTCTAGTTTTTGGCAAAACATGTTCAAGGTCGTCTGCTGCAGAATTGTCGTATGAGGGAAAGGGTTAAAGATAAGTTCAAACGTGTAAAAGAAAAAATATTGTAGCAGGAAGACCCAACTACTGTACCTCCCACAGAAACCAACTCTAACGGGCGAAACTGGGGGCACTCGGACAGGGGAAGAGATCCGCATTACGATCGATTTCTCCCCTTGTCAGACTGACTCCGTTTGTCCAATTGGTTTAACTGATGTATGCTGTAGAGGTATTAGTGAGGTGAGAAGTGGATAGGCCAATACAAAAATTGTGTGTAAGAGACATAGTTGTAAAATTGTAAATAGTTTTAAAAAAGTAAACATAAAATGAAAGCAACAGTATTAAATCAGTCTTAACTAAAAGACTGAAACAACCCATGTGATTAACAGTAATCGTAGAATTCCATCATGGGAAAACAAACAATTAAAGGACCATCAAAAGCATTCATGCTTATAAGTCTTTAAGAAAAACTTATCTGGTTTCTAAAACTACATGAACTACATGAACTAAGCTATTGACTGATTCAAAAGATTTCTGACGCCTTGTGCAGCAGATGACGTTTTTTAAATATTGTGTGTAAAGGTGATATTGTATAAACGAAGGTTTTTCTATTTTTTACCACAAATTTGATGAGTTGAAAATGGGAAAATTAGAAATGCTCATTGTCTCATGTGAATTTTCAATAGCTCAATTTTCAATAGTTTTATTTTCTGATTTCAACAATTTTTCTGATAATTAAAAACAAATTTCGCCCTTTCCCACCTGCAGACGCATTTTGACGCAATAGCAGCAGACGACTTTTGAAAAAATTGTGGCCAACTTTAGGTGAGCAATTTCATTTGGCCACAATTTGTTTTCAACTTTATTTAACAATCAAGCTTTTATGACATAACTTTGGAGAATTTTTAGGTTTTGGTCACTATGTTTTCAAAGTTGGCTGCTGCAGATTTGCTGTATGTGAGAAAGGGTAAAAACTAGTCTGATATTTCTTGTACTATTTTGATGATACGCTCCTCTAAGCTTTTGGAATGTAAATTCAAAATAATACTATAATATAAAAGTAAACCTAATACTTTTAATTAATATAAGTTTTTAAGAATAATCTAGCAATCTTACAAAAAAAAAAAGAGTCTTTCAAACAACATCTGTATATGAGAATATCAACACTTTTTCTAGTACTCTAGGATCGCTCCACCTACTTTCAAGGACGTCATACGACCTGCCATGATCATGATGCAGGTTAAATCATCTGATTGTTTTTACTTATCAAAAGTTTAAAGTAACAAAATGCAGAAACTTTTAAGACTTTAAAAATGAATAATGATGTAACAGACTTCATGTTAAAAATTTAATAAACAGAATGTAGTGTAGAGGCAATGCACCAGATGGTGGATAAGTTCCAGTTTATTCTGGATTTTCTTATTTTTGGCTGGATTTCTCTAGCAATTCCGGTCTATAGATTGGTGATGTCTGTCTGTCTGTCCGTCAACACTTTGGTTAAAGTTTCAGGATGAGGCAAAATCTCAGCACCAGAAAGGGTTACAAACTTGAAACTTTGCCTGAAGGTAACCAGTAACAAGTTCTATTGATTTCTATGGTTACTTTGACCTTGACCTTGGTTTGTCGATTTTCAAGGTCAAATTGCCGACAATCCGGCCTTACCGTCTTCAGCGGTTTCTTGTTTAAGTTAAGATACGGCTGGTTCACACTTAAAACTACAAGCTTTTCTTTTCTCACATGCTCAAGCGAAACTGCATAAACTGAATAAAAATAAATATTGACAGATTGGAGTGAATCACAGGGCATTGAAGATATAATAACGCAAATATACACAACTTTTAAAGATTAAAATACAAAAAAAAAATTACATCAACAAAAAATGCAAAGATCTAAAGTGAAATTTACCTGAAAAAGTTGTCTATAAGTTTCCTAAATGGAGGCCACATTCTAGGAGATTCTCTCTCCAGGGAAGTCCCATTACTTTTGAATCATGATACTCAGGATGGCTGCTTGCCTAGCTGTGCACTGCTTTGTCAATTTAGTTCTCAACAGGGAAGTTCTTTAAATGATTAGGCTCATGAACTTCGAATATTATACAGGAGGAAAAATTTACCTGTTTAAAAAAATCACATACTGAAGAGATGGTAACAGTTGCCTGTATCATGATGAAAAGGGTTTATATCACATGACATGTTTCTATAGTTCTTGTCAATTACAGTGGAGACATCTGGAAGAAAGAGTTTGAAGTGTGACTTCAACAATTTTCATCTAACCATTACATTAACCCTTTCCCTCATATAGACGCTTTCTGACACCTCTGCAGCAGACGGCATTTTGAAAACATAGTGACAAAAGAAGAAATTGCTCAAAACAAGCAATTTCCCCTTTTTGCCACAATGTTTTCCACTTTTAGTCATAGGTTATGATCTTATCCATTGAATTATAGAGATTTTCTATTTTTTGACAAAATATGTTCAAAGTCGTCTGCTACAGAATTGTTGTATGAGGAAAAGGGTTAATGAGTAAACATTACTGGTAAATAAGACAGGTAGTACAGGAATGAAAATACAGAGATTAGCATAGTATGCCGAACTTAACCCTTTCCCACATGCAGACACATTCTGACGCTTCTACAGCAGACATATTTTGATAACAAATATGGCAAAAGTAGAAATTGCTCATCTTGAGCAATGTTTTCATATCTATTCTATAATTCTTCTCTCATTGATAGATAGTTTTCATACTTTTGTGAAGATGTTTTCAAAGTCGTCAGCTGCAGAACTGTTGCATGTGGGAAAGGGTTAATGCACATGCAACCTTTTCATATGCCCTGACCATGGTTGACAAGAGTAAAAACACAACAAGCCTTGTTACATAACATTACTGAATAAGCATATATAACTGGTAAATAAGACTGTAGTGTCCATTCAAGAAGGGGGGGGGGGGGGGGGGATTGTGCTTAATTCTCACACTGCTTGGACTGGACTTTTGTTAATTTTACACACTCCTAACAAGCAAGTTTTGATACATTTTTGTTGTTTTTACAGAGTGAAGATGGGGAGCACCTTATTCTGCCAACAACAACTCCGCTAAGTTTTCTGAAAGATATCAAATCACTTCTGGAGAAAGAAAAATCAGTCATCGATAAATCGAAACCGGAGACAAAAGCTAAAACACCACATGGTGGAAGTAGTTCTGCTGCTGCTGGTGGTGCCCGAAACATTCAACAATCACAACAAGTTTTATCTGAAATGATGGTATGTAAAACAGTTTTATCTGAAATGATGGTATGTAAAACAGTTTTATCTGAAATGATGGTATGTAAAACAGTTTTATCTGAAATGATGGTATGTAAAACAGTTTTATCTGAAATGATGGTATGTAAAACAGTTTTATCAGAAATGATGGTATGTAAAACAGTTTTATCTGAAATGTTGGTATGTAAAACAGTATTTTCTGAAATGTTGGTATGTAAAATAGTTTTATTTGAAAATGTTGGTGTGTAAAAACAGTTTTATCTGAAATGTTGGTATGTAAAACAATTTTATCTGAAATGTTGGTATGTAAAACAGTTTTATCTGAAATGTTGATATATAAAACAGTTTTATCTGAAATGTTGGTGTGTATAACAGTTTTATCTGAAATGTTGGTATGTAAAATAGTCTTATCTGAAATGTTGGTATGTAAAATAGTTTTATCTGAAATGTTGGTTTTGTAAAAAAAACACGGTTTATCTGAAATGTTGGTATGTAAAATAGTTTTATCTGAAATGTTGGTATGTAAAATAGTTTTATCTGAAATGTTGGTTTGTAAAACAGTTTATCTGAAATGTTGGTATGTAAAATAGTTTTATCTGAAATGTTGGTATGTAAAACAGTTTTATCAGAAATGTTGGTATGTAAAACAGTTTTCATCTCCCATTACTATGATTAGAGTGATTACCCGATACATGTAATTGTTCTTAGCTCTTACTATATGAGCTATGAGCCAGGAGAATCAGCCATAAGGTGTTTACATCCAGTGGAAAGTGAGATTAATCTGCACATTCCATAAGTCTGAGCTTAATATGCACATATCTGAGAATAGAATAGAAGAGAATAGAGCCTTAAATACACGTTTTCCAGCTCTCTTTTTTCCTTAGCTTGTGTTACTTTGTCTTTAGTTTAAACCTATTCATTTTACGTTAATTGCAAAACAAGCTTTTAACTTATATTGATCATTTTCGATGTCTGCTTCTTCGAGACCTAAACAGTACTCTTTTGCTGTTTGTGTGGAAAAATCCAAAAGGCGGAAAACACTCATGACAGGAATTGAACCACCGAGTGTGGAAGAAAGTGGAAGAGCATCAGCCTCTTGTACCAAACGTCCCAGGATCTTTCTCTATCAATAAGCCTTCGCCAACTTTCTTTTGTTCTTCCTTCAAGGCTTGTTTTCGTTTGCCCTTCTCTTTAATTTGATATTGCACCAGGAATAACTTGAATCTAGAGTTGTTGTTTTTGATCTGTTGACATTTCTTTATGTGAATTTGTAAATTGACTTGGTTACTCAATATCAAAGTTATGTCATAATGAGCAATTTCTCCTTTTGCCACAATGTTATCCACTCTATAAAACAATTAAACTATTAGTAATATATTTTTTCTATACATGTTTTCATGTAGATGTTTTCAAAGTTGAATGCTGCAGGGTTGTTGCTGTAAGTGGGAAAGGATTAAAATATCATATTGTGTAATTGGTTAAACAAAATGTATATACCCATCGGGACGTATTATGGGACAACCAACATATTGAGGGCGGGTGTTGGGCATGGCCCAAACATTGTCTGCTCTCAAAGAAAAAGAGTTTTCATCCCATCTTCAAGTAACTTGTTCAACATGTTTTTATCGGATCTTCACTAAACTTGTTCAACATGTGTTTGAGCATAATGTCTTGGCCAGGTTTGATAACCAGCCTAATCGTGTGAAGAACTTTTGGTTTATGGCCATTGAATTATCCAAAATTGCCAAAATTAATATTGTCCGCTCACTGAGTTTAACAGAATCATCAGATCTTCACGAAACTTGTTGAACATTAGTGATGGCATAATGTCTCGGCACATTTAGATAAGCAGCCACATCGTGTCAGGCCCTTGAATTATCCAAATGCAAAATAAGACAACTTGATCCAAATTTCATCAGATATTGGTTTGAACCACTGAGTTGTTACTGAGTTATGCCTACCTGATGTGCGTATTTTGTGACAGTTTGTTGTCTTTTTTATTTTAGGCTAAAGAACAAGTATTTTTCAAGAAACTAGAAGCTCAGATAGCTCATGTTCAGATTTATGAGGATAGGCGATTGCAACAGCAAGCAAGAGACACCATGCCTGTCCAACAACTAACGGATGAGGCAAAGCAAAAACTTGAACATCTGAACAAAGCAGAGAAAGACAGTCCCGAAAAAACCGGCAATGGACTTGCGTTTGATTTGCAGGATTGTCTAGTACTAGCCCTGTTAAACTGGTTTAAAAATTCATTCTTTAAATGGGTGGATGCCCCTCCCTGTAGACGGTGTGGGAGTAAGACCACCAATCAGGGGATGGCACAGCCCACCAGTGAGGAACTGAGATGGGGCGGAAATAGAGTGGAGAATTATAGATGTACAAACTGTCAGGAGTATACCCGTTTCGTGCGGTACAATAATCCGGGTAAACTGTTGGAGACAAGAGAGGGTAGATGTGGAGAGTGGGCGAATTGTTTCACCCTGTGTTGCAGAGCCTTGGGGTTTGATTCGAGGTTTGTGCTAGACTGGACTGACCATGTTTGGACAGAGGTTTATTCTAACTCACAAAAACGCTGGGTGCATTGTGATCCATGTGAAAACACCGCTGATAAACCCTTACTGTATGATATTGGCTGGGGTAAAAAACTTACATACATTATTGCGTTTTCTGTTGACGATATTGAAGACGTTACATGGAGGTACGTGTCCGACTTTACAGCAACATTAGGAAGAAGAACGGAGTGTCGTGAAGATTGGTTGGTACAAGTTCTATTTAATCTGGATAAGAAAAAATGGAGTGTAATGCCTGAATTAAAGAGAAAAGTTCAACTCAGGAGAAAGTTAGCAGATTTAGTGGAATTTCTTACACCAAAAACAGCAGATGGGCAGAATCTTTCAGGTAAACATTACATTTTGCCTCTAATTGTTTTGTTTTATTGTGTGTGAACAATAGGTTTTTTTCTTCAGAGAGAAATTGTTTGAAACAATTACCAGTTATTTTAACAAGGCATAGTTTACTGAAAAACTCTTTCATATTCTTTACCTATTTCCATTTTCAGACATATTTTTGATACAAATGCAGAAGATGACATTGAAAAATATTTTGGCAATTTTGGATTGATTTATAGAGATTTTCATTTATTTTGGAAGTTTTCAAATTCAGATGATCTGCTGCAGATTTGTTGTTTGTAGACAAGTGTTAAATTGTGTGTTATAGGCCCTAGCAAGGTGGCACATAGTGATTACATTTCTGTCTGTCCATGTGTCACTGACACTTAAAAATAGGTTACTTGTTCACCTTATTTTTTTCTTCAAATAAGGCCGTTTTATTTTCACCCAATATTGGAAATACCTTTAACTGTTTGTGTTATAATTTATTGATTAACCCCTTCCCTCATATGACAATTCTACAGTAGACGACTTTGCACATGTTTTGTCAAATAATGGAAAATCTCTATAATTGAATGGATAACCTATGACTAAAAGTGGAAAACATTGTGACAATAGGAGAAATTGCACGTTTTGTGCAATTTCTTCTTTTGTTACTATGTTTTCAAAAAGCTGTCTGCTGCAGAGGCGTCAGAAAGCGTCTATATGAGGGAAAGGGTTAACGATAAAGCACAGAATAATTACAAACATTTTCTTTTTTTGCAATAACCCAATGATTTCAAAAGGTGTCTTCTGCTAAGGCATTAAATGTCATCTGCATCATTGAAAGCAGCTCAAAATAGATCTCAACAATTGCCTCCATTAATGAACAGTTATTGTGTTGTCTGGGTAAAACGTTTAGATCACATGTGTATTGTCTGTATGCATATCCATCTGTCTGTCCCTCTATCAGTCCGTTTTGCTTTGACTTTAGTTACTTTGTATTCCATTAAACACTCTCACATCGAGAGCTTGGGGTGAAACGGAGTTAACTAAATTGTTATTTATTTTACCAAGGTTAATCTGAAAACCTCGCCATAAAGTCTTTATAAGCGTTAAATCATTTTTCTTGGTAAACAATGGAAATTTAGGTGCCATTGCTCGTTCTGAGAAAATAGGTTTTTAGTTACAACCTTTTCACGCCAAACCCTCGACATGTAACTGTCGTCTGACTTATGATTTTTAGGAAGGACAACTGGTTCTCTAGAATGGAAGTTAATAAGAGGTGAAACTGGTAACGCAGGGAACAATCCTAATGATGCTTTTGTATTCAAGGTAATTTCACTTTTTCTATGATACAGTTGTCATACAATTTATTTATTTAATGCAGATAGCTGTTTGAAGCAGTGTTGGGAAGAGCATAAAGTGCATGTTATTGATTTAGATGTGTGTTTATGGCAACCGTTCTCCTAAGCTATAAAAGCTTTTGCACTGAAGCTTAAATTATTTATTCCCCATAATAGTTTAAACTTATTTATTTTACATTGATTACGAAACAAGCTTTAAGCTTATATTAATCACGCTCGATGTCTGCTTCCTGGATTCTTAACCAGTACTCCCGCTGTGTGTGTGGAAAAATCCCAAAGGCAGAACCCGCTCATCATGGGATTCGACCTCTACCTCTGTACCACTGTCTTCCCCATAATAAGATGCCTTTTTGGCATGGATGTTTAATCATGTGGATTTTATGTTTGTGATTTGTGTCTTTTTCTCAAAGACGAGAAAAAAAGCAATAATTCATCATCATCAGATCATCCACATCGCAAAGACCATGACTTTTAGCCCTTTCCCAATTAGAGACACTTTCTGACGCCTTTGCAGCATACAACTTTTGAAAACATTGTGGCAAAAGTAGAAATTGCTCAAAAGACGATTCTGTTTTTTAGTACACACAACATAGGGTTGAATTATATTTATAAGAAAGAAATTGTTTAAAAAAACCAGTTTACGCCTTATCTTTATCTAGGCCTCTGCATTAATGATAATAATATTATGATAAATTTATTTAACCCATTCCCACAAAGAAGCTTATAACACATTGATATGAGTAAAAGGTGAACACTGTAGATCTTGATCAGACTGTGTATTTTTATCTACACTGTTCACAAATGCCAACTTGTACCTTTTCCCATAGACAGGCTAAATTATTTGTTTTCTATTTACAGACAACCTTTAGTTTGCATGCTATTTTCAGTCCCCCATCAAGTCCCAACTGTTATCCCTTTCCCACATACAACAAATCTGCAGCAGACGTCTTTGAAAAACATAGTGACAAAAACCTGAAAAATCTCCATAAAAAATAGCTTAATTGTTAAATAAAATTGAAAACATTGGCTAAAGGAGAAATTGCTCATAATGAGAAATTTCACCTTTGGCCACAATGTTTTCATATGTCGTCTGCTGCTATTGCGTCAAAATGCGTCTGCAGGTGGGAAAGGGCTAAGACTAAGATTTATCAAATTTGGTATGTACATGTACATTCCTCTTAGGAAGAGGTTTGTTGTGTACCAAATTTAGATCACTTGGACCTTGACATATTGCTGGATAGCTGAAAATATACTCATTCAAGCTCTTCTGGTGGGAGACTGGATTGTGTATAATAATTTTCTTGTTATATTATAGATCTACTTTATTGTGTCACCCTGCGTAGCATGGTAGGCACTTAGGGATTACCTTTTTTTTTTGTCCGGCGTCTGTCTGTCAGTCTGTCTGTCCCTCACATTTTTTCGTCACGTTTTCAAATTACTTTTTTTCTACTCAAAGGATTACATTGAAATTTCTGACAAATGTTTATATCAATGTGTGTGATTGTTCACAAAAGTGAGATAATCCAAATATTTTTTTTATATCAGAGTTATTGCCCCTTTTCTGTCAAAAATTTAAATTTTCAAATTACTTTTTTTCTACTCAAAGGATTGGATTGAAACTTCTGAGAAATGTTTATATCAATCTTTGTGATGGGTTCACAAAAGGGGGATAATCAGCAGGTGATACACGTGCTCTGGGGAGCACTCCATTCTAGTTCTCTTATCAATTTGTCTTTGGATCAGCTCACTCCTGCAGAGAAGGCGGCTCAATGTTTCCATGTCAACTATTCCTGTGCTAGAGACGAGTACTGCAGAGTGGTGGGTGGGGAAGTGGTGAAAGACTTCAAGTCTATGGTGGAGAAAGTGGAAAATGTCTTCAGAAAAGTGGAGCATGATTGGAAAATGGCCTACCTCGCTAGAACTGAGGGAAGTGCATCTGCTGAAATCCAATGGAAGTTTGATTTCTCAGGTATTAACCCTTTATTTTTTTAAAAGACGAATTTTGCTACAATGTTTTAAACACTATTTAAATTATATATTTTTCGTTTTTAGCTCCACTGGCTGAAAGCCAGTCGAGCCAGTCGAGCTTATGTAATGGCGAATTGTCATTTTTTGCTTCAAATGACTTATCCTCCCTAACCACTTGGCCAATTCGGATGAAACTTCATAGGAAGCATCCTCTCCTAAATTCCTGCAATTTTTTTTTATCCATGCAAAATTCTGTTTTCCATGCCAACCAAAAGAAAAAAATTGGGAAAATTTAAATAATCTTCTCCTCCGAAAGTGTCAGGCCGATTTTCAAATAATTTTGTAGAAATGTTCCTTGGGTGACCCTCTGTCAGATTCCTTCAAGCCATGTTGATTGGTCGAAAAACATGGCCGCCAGAGGGTGGGGCTGTTAGCCTTATATTGGCTATAGTGAACACTTTAAAAATCTTCTCCTCCCAAACTACTTGGCAGATTTTCAAATAATTTTGCAGAAATGTTCCTTGGGTGACACTCTACGAGATTTCTTCAAGCCACAGCGATTGGTCAAAAACATGGCTACCAAGGGGCGGGGCTTTTTGGAGATTCAATTTTTGCCTAATGGCAGTGAAGCGATACTGGCCCACTTCGGCCTCTTGTTAGGGATTGTCCATATTTTGCCTAGATGTTTTTTTAGTTGTCTGCTGCAAATTTGTAGCATATGGAAAAGGGTTAAACAGAGAAGAGTAGTGGAATAATCTTTGCCCAAGACTTTTTCTCTTTTTCACCCATTCACAACTGGAACTGGTTTTTGTGTAGTCTGTGTCACCAGTATAGAGCTAGTCCACTCTGTACTCAATAGAATTGTCTCGCTGACTTCACACATCATTGGATGTCAAATAAATATTTCAGACAAGAAATTATCTACACCTCTTTACTAGATGTCTGTGTTAATTAAAATGTATAAGTAATCATTCTGCTAACCCGCAGCTTTTCTCTGGAGTTAACTAAGAGATGGATTTGGACAGAAAAGTTTAGTTGCCTCAACATTTTGAAAACATTTTAAAACAAGATGTTCTTGTTCAAATAAACATACTGGGAGTCTGAGAAATTTAGTACTTTTAAAGAGCAATGTTGTGTTTAAAATGTCATTTGCTGTAGACACATTGCCATTCATTTGTATCTAAGGAAGGGTTAAGTACTATCAGTCTTTGTTTTCAGCTCACCTGCTCAAGGTTATTGTGATCACCTTCTCTCTGGCTTCCGTCAATAGTTTCTTATCTGTAATACGTGTGTCAAATGGGATGAAACTTCACAGCAAACATCCTCTACAATTTTTTTTTTTTTTTTTTGATACATACAATATTCTGGTTTTCTTGACAACAGAAAGAAGAAATTTAATAAATCTTCTCCTGCCAAACTTGTCAGCCTTTTAAATAATGTTCCTGGGGTTATCCACTATCAGATTCCCTGAAGCCATGTTGATTGGTCAAAAAAAAATTGCGGCCAGCAGGCAGGTCTGTCTTTTTGTCTATATGGCTGTAGTGAAATCTTTAACAATCTTATTCTCCGAAAGCGGTTGGTGGATTTTCAAATTATTGTGTAGAAATATTCCTTGGGAGTAAAAACATGGCCATCAGGGTGTAACTGAATTGCCTTACATGACTACAGTATAGTGGAGACCTTTACAGTCTTCTTTGCATAACTTATTGGTCTGAAATACGGATTATGTCATAGAAATATTGCTTAGTTGATCCTGTACCAAAGAGGTGTTTTTATCCATATGCCGAAAGTGTAAAATTTAGATAATTATCTTCTAAGAAAATAAATGTCTGATTTTAAAATACTTACTTGTACATAAACTCTTCTTTGGTGATATTCTATCATTTTCTCAATTCATATTAGTTTCAGAAAAGCCTAACATCATTAGGTTTGGTGGTTTCATCTTATGTCAATTGAGCGATTCTGGCCCTCTTGGCCCTCTCTGACAGCAAAATGAGCTATTGTGGTTAACTGTGTGGTTGGCATGACAAATCACATTGCATAACTCAGGTGAGGGATCCTGGGCCATCATGGTCCTCTTGTTATAATAATTATATTACAGAGCTCTAGATAAGGGGCATCTTTTATGTTCTAAATCCTTATTTAACCCTTTCTCTCATACGACAATTCTGCAGCAGACGACTGAACATATTTTGTCAAACAAGAGGCCCAAGAGGGCCAGTATCGCTCCACGGCCATAAGGCAAAAATCAAATCTCCAAACAGCCCTGCCCCCTAGTGGCCATATCTTTTACCAACCACCATGGCTTAAAGGAATCTTGTAGAGTGTCACCCAAGGAATGTTTCTGCAAAATTATTTGAAAATCGGCCTGACACTTTCGGAGGAGAAGATTTTTTAAGTTTTCACAATAGCCATATAAGGCAAAATAGCCCCACCCCATGGCGGCCATATTTTTGAACCAATCAACATGGCTTGAAGGAATCTGAAGAACATTTCTACAAAATTATTTGAAAATCTGCTCAACACTTTCGGAGAAGAAGATTTTTTAAATTTTCACTATGGTCATATAGAGCAAAATAGCCCCGCCCTCTAGCGGCCATATTTTTCGACCAATCAACATGGCTTGAAGTAATCTGATAGAGGGTCACCCAATGAACATTTCTACAAAATTATTTGAAAATCGGCTGAACACTTTCGGAGAAGAAGATTTTTTAAGTTTTCACTATGGTCATATAAGGCAAAATAGCCCCGCCCTCTGGCGACCATGTTTTTCGACCAATCAACATTTCTTGAAGGAATCTAATAAAGGGTCACCCAAGGAATATTTCTACAAAATTATTTGAAAATCGGCCTGACACTTTCAGAGAAGAAGATTTTTTAAGTTTTCACTATTCTTTTCTTTTGGTTGCCATGGAAACCAGAATTATGGATGGATCAAAAAAAATTGAAGGAATTTAAGAGAGGACATTGAGAGGATGCTTCCTATGAAGTTTCAACCAAATTGGCGAAGTGGTTATAGTGAGAAGAAGTCGTTTAAAGGAAAAAGTTTACGCACGCACGCACGCACGCACGCACGACGGACAATTCGCCATGACATAAGCTCGACTGGCTTTCAGCCAGTGGAGCTAAAAATGGAAAATCTCTATAACTGAATGGATAACATATGACTTAAAGTGGAAAACATTGTGTCAAAAGGAGAAATTGCACGTTTTGTGCAATTTCTTCTTTTGTCACTATGTTTTCAAAAAGCCGTCTGCTGCAGAGGCGTCAGAAAGTGACTATATGAGGGAAAGGGTTAACACTCAAACCCTATGTTGTGGGTCTCATAAAAATCGTTTAAGTGAGACGATTCTTTTGAGTACACACAACATAGGGTTTGGTTGAGTAATAAAAGAGATATTGTGAGGAAAAGAGCAGTTTACTCCTCCCCTTATCTAGTTCTCTGATATTTTCTGTTGTTTAGAGAGTGGTTTAAAGATTGACAAAGTTGAAGTGAAGGCGGACTGTGCAATTTACGAAAGTGGTAAAATCAAATGGACAGCATGCAGTGAGGAGAGCTGTGTAATGCTTAAAGGTTTGTCTTAAAGCTATCATCTCTTTCCCAGATACAACAAAAATCCCGAAGACAACTATGAAAATATCTAGGCAAAATTATGGGAAATCTAAATCTACATGTAAATGAAAGTATAATTATTGAATAGTCGTGAAAGTGTTAAGAGAAGGAGAAATTTCTAAAGATGCTTTTTGCCACACATGTTTCAAAATGCTTTTGTATGAGGGAAAATGATTAACAGACTGGTTCATTTGCTTATTAAATTATTTCTAGGGTCAAGAGTAGAAAACCCTGGGGGGAGAATGAAGAAAATGCTCAGTATGAACAATTTCTTCTTTTACTGCTATATTTTCAAAATTCGTCTGTTGCAGATTTTAAAATCTTTTGCTTCAAGTTTAAAATTGCTAGTTAAGTTGCTGGGATATGATTGATGTGCCCATCTGAATGAATTTACTTTAACCCTTTCCCTCATATAGACGCTTTCTGACGCCTCTGCAGCAGACAGCTTTTTGAAAACATAGTGACAAAAGAAGAAATTGCACAAAACATGCAATTTCTCCTTTTGCCACAATGTTTTCCACTTTTTGTCATAGGTTATCCATTTAATTATGGAGATTTTCTATGTTTTGACAAAAGTCGTCTGCTGCAAAATTGTCGTATGAGGGAAAGGGTTAAACATAAACAAAAGTTTTCCCACAGTATGGCAAACATATACAAATAGAGAAGTCTAATAATTCAAAAGCGGTGATATTATTGATACAGCAGGAGAAGTTACTCATCATGAGCAATTTCTTCTTTTTGCCACACAGTGTTTTCTCGAGTCATCTGCTTCAGATGCGTCAAATTCCGTCTGCATTTGGGACGGGGTTAACCCTTTCCCTCATACGACAATTCTGCAGCAGACGACTTTGAACGTATTTTGACAAAATCTCTATAATTGAATGGATAACCTATGACTAAAAGTGGGAAACATTGTGGCACAAGGAGAAATTGCATGTTTTGTGCAATTTCTTCTTTTGTCACTATGTTTTCGAAAAGCTGTCTGCTGCAGAGGCGTCAGAAAGCGTCTATATGAGGGAAAGGGTTAACTTTACATCTGATTCTAATCCACAGGCGGTCCTACCACGGAGTTGATATGTGATTTAAAAGACCAGACCGGTTTTACACTGACTGCATCACTGAGAGGAGGGAAAGGTGATGTTGCCTGGCAACACACACAGCTCTTTAGACAATCCAGTGAGGATATGTCCTCATTTCCTTTAGAGATCAAGGTTACCTTTCTATGAGGAGGGAATGTGATGTTGTCTGGCAATATACAATAGGATCTTTATACAATCCAGATATGACTCGGTGTCATATACTTTTTTTAGCTCACCTGAGCTTTGCTCAAGGTGAGTTATTGTGATCGCCTTTTGTCCGGCGTCCGTCGTGTGTCGTCCGTCAACTTCTTCTCCTCAGTAACCAGTGGGTCAATTTGGATGAAACTTCACAGAAAGCATCCTCTCATTGACCTCACCAGAATTCCTTCAAATTTTTGGGATCCATGCAAAATTCTGGTTTCCATGGCAACGAAACCGAAAAATTTCAAAATTCTTCTTCTCCCAAATTGGTTGGCAGATTTTCAAATAATTTTGTAGAAATGTTCCTTGGATGACCTTCTATCAGATTCCTTCAAGCCGTGTTGATTGGTCGAAAAACATGGCCGCCAGGGGGGGCGGGGCTATTTTGCCTTATATGGCTATAGTGAAAACTTAAAAAATCTTCTCCTCCGAAAGTGTAAGGCCGATTTTCAAATAATTTTGTAGAAATGTTCCTTGGGTGACCCTCTATCAGATTCCTTCAAGCCATGTTGATTGGTCGAAAAACATGGCCGCCAGGGGGGGCGGGGCTATTTTGCCTTATATGGCTATAGTGCAAACTTAAAAAATCTTCTTCTCCAAAAGTGTCAGGCCGATTTTCAAATAATTTTGTAGAAATGTTCCTTGGGTAATCCTCTATCAGATTCCTTCAAGCCATGTTGATTGGTCAAAAAACATGGCCGCCAGGGGGCGGGGCTATTTTGCCTTATATGGCCAAAGTGAAAACTTAAAAAATCTTCATCATCTTCTCCTCAGTAACCAGTGGGTCAATTGGGATGAAACTTCACAGAAAGCATCCTCTTAATGACCTCACCAGAATTCCTTCAAATTTTAGGGATCCATGCAGAATTCTGGTTTCCATGGCAACGAAACGAAAAAAACTTCAAAATTCTTCTTCTCTCAAACTGGTTGGCAGATTTTCAAATAATTTTGTAGAAATGTTCCTTGGATGACCCTCTACCAGATTCCTTCAAGCCATGTTGATTGGTCAAAAAACACAGCCGCCAGGGGGGCGGGGCTATTTTGCCTTATATGGCTATAGTGAAAACTTAAAAAATCTTCTCCTCCGAAAGTGTCAGGCTGATTTTCAAATGATTTTGTAGAAATGTTCCTTGGGTGACCCTCTATCAGATTCCTTCAAGCCATGTTGATTGGTCGAAAAACATGGCCGCCATGGGGGGGGGGGGGGGGCGGGGCTATTTTGCCATATATGGCTATAGTGCAAACTTAAAAAATCTTCTTCTCCAAAAGTGTCGGCCCGATTTTCAAATAATTTTGTAGAAATGTTCCTTGGATGACCCACTTTCAGATTCCTTCAAGCCATGTTGATTGGTCAAAAAACATGGCCGCCAGTAAGCAGGGCTATTTTGCATTATATGGCTATAGTGAAAACTTAAAAAATCTTCTCCTCCAAAAGTATCTGGCCGATTTTCAAATAATTTTGTAGAAATGTTCCTAGGGTGACCCTCTATCAGATTCCTTCAAGCCAAGTTGATTGGTCGGAAACTGGCTGCCAGGGGGCAAGGCTTATATAGCTAAAGTGAAAAAAAAATAAAAAATCAGGTGAGCGATTCAAGGGCCATCATGGCCCTCTTGTTTAAATAATTTCTCACTGACTATAATTGAGAGGAGGGAATGTGATGTTGCTGGGTAATGCAAACAGTTTTTTAGACAATCCAATGTGCACTCCGTATTCTTGAGATCAGAGTTACCTTTCTTTGAATTAGACGTTCACTCACAGGTTGACCTAGTTTTAGTCATCTGCGGCAGGCATTTTTAGGATAATACTGTAGGAAATTGAAACAATGTTCATTTGGACTAATTCTGTATTCTGTTCTTGGTTTATTTTCCCCCAAAAAGCTTATAAACCCTTTCCCACGCACAACATATCTGTAGCAGATGACTTTGAAAGCACATTGGCAAAAATATAAAGAAATATAATTGAATAGTTGAAAACGTAGTGGCAAAAGAAAAAAATTGCTCATAATATTTTCAAAGGTTTTCTGCTTTATAGGCATCAAAATGCATCTGCATGTGGGAAGGGTTAAGAAAATTCACATTTCGAGGGCTTGGCGTGAAACGGTTGTAACTAAAAACCTATTTTGAAAACCCTGGTTTAGGGACAATTTTTACCCCTTGTAAACAATGCAAATTTAGGTGCCATTGCTCAGAACGAGCAATGGCACCTAAATTTCCATTGTTTACCAACAAAAATGATTTAACGTTTATAAAGACTTTATGGCGAGGTGATTAACCTTGGTAAAGAAGCAGACAACATTTGGTTAACCCTTGCCCACATACGACAAATCTGCAGCAGATGACTGAAAACACAAGAGGCAGACATATTGAATACCTCTAAAAATGAGAGTTTAATTATTAGAAAAAGTTGAAAACAGTGTGGTAAAAGGAGAAATTACTCATTATGAGCAATTTCTTCTTTTACCACAGTGTTTTCAAAAGTCATCTGCTGCAGAGGCGTCAGAAAATGACTGTATGTGGGAAAGGTTTAAAGATTATAATGAGCGATAGGTATGTCCTTTTCTCAAGATTTCTAATCTTACTCAAAACCCTATTTTTTTATTCTTTCTCTTTTGTTTTAGTATTAGAATGATAGATAATTACAAACTCATTTATAACAAATCACTAACTACTTGTGCTAATATGCAGGATGTATTAAATAAATATGATTTTATGAAGATTCACTTAATTTTGAATTCAATGCAATTTCAAGCAGAAAAGACATGATGATGAAACCTTTTGCATAATGTCTAACCTTATCAGGCTTTAACCCTTTCCCACTTACAGCAAATCTGTAGCAGACGACTTCGAAAATATGGAAAATCTCTATAATTGTAGCCATGACTACTGAAAAAGGTTGAAAACATTGTGGCAAAAGGAGAAATGGCTTGTTTTGAGCAATTTCTTGTTTCGTCACGATGTTTTCAAACGAGCAATTTCTATTGAGTGGTGGAATAAGTGAGCCATGTCTTAGAAGAATATGTTCAGGGGGTTTGGTTAACGCTTCCCCCATATACAACTATTCTACAGCGGACAAATTTGAAAACATTAGATAAAAATATGGAAACACTATAAATGAAAAAAACAACAAGATTGAATAAAAGTGAAAACATTGGGGCAAAAGAAAAAAGTGTCCATTTTATTATGACTTTACGATGTCACCTGATAAATCATATGTCATGAACTATTTATTACCGGACTTTGTCATAAAAGGTGTGTTATGTTAACAAATTCTATTTTTCCATAAGTTGATGACAATTTAATGACAATATTTGATATCAGGTAAATAACTAGATCAATTGCATTAAAAGGTAAATGTTTGTACATGTGTGTGGGTATGTTTACTAAGACTTATTATAATTGTACAGCAGAATAAAACACTATTATTTGTTATCACCTTTTTTATTTTTTACTCATTCATAACACAGCCAACTTCTTAACAATAATAATGATGATACATGTATTTACAATTATAAGTTGATTTGTTGAATTGAGATCCCCACAGAAAGGAAACTTGTAAAAGAAAGCTTAAACCATCTATTTTAAAGTATGGATTATGTTGAGTTCCTCTTTAATATTCAATTTGAAGGAGTGACCTAGTTTTTTGGCCGGATTGCTTTAGCAATTCCGGTCTATTGCTTCGTCTGTCCGTCCGTCTGTCTGTCCATCAACATTTTGGTTAAAGTTTCAGGTTGAGGCAAAATCTCAGCACTGGAAAGGGTTACAAACTTGAAACTTTGCCTGCAGGTAACCAGTAACAAGTTCTATTGATTTCTATGGTTACTTTGACCTTGACCTTGGTTTGTTGATTTTCAAGGTCAAATTGCCGACAATCCGGCCTAACCGTCTTCAGCGGTTTCTTGTTACATCATGTGACCAAGTTCCAAACCTGAACTAGATTTGAAGAAAATTAATGTTCTGATGAAACCTTATGATTTGATACAAAATGGGGCCTCATGAGTGTTCACAAATTTTTTTAAATTTTATCTAGTGTGGTAGTTTTTTTTTAGCTCAAGGTGAGTTATTGTGATCACCCTATGTCCGGCTTGCGTCGTCCGCGCGTCAACTTGATCACGTCTGTAACCAGTGGGTCAATTGGATGAAACTTCACAGCTAGCATCCTCTTAATGTTCTCACCCAAAATGCTCTCTTTCTCTAAAAGTATCTGGCTGATTTCCAAATACATTTGTAAAAATATTCCTTGGGTTATCCTCCTTATAGGTTATATTTCTTCAAGACATGGTGATAAATGTGAGGGGGCTTGGCAGTTTTGCATAATATGGCTATAGTGAACTTTTAAAAGTCTTTTCCTCCGAAAGTATCTTGCAGATTTGCAAATATGTTTTGTAGAAATGTTCCTTGGGTGACCGTCTAATAAATTTAAGCCATGTTGATTGGTCGAAAAACTATAATATGGCTATAGTGAACTTTTAAAAGTCTTCTGCTCCGAAAGTATCTTGCCGATTTGCAAATATTTTTTGTAGAAAAGTTCCTTGGGTGACGGCTACGAGATTTCTTCAAGCCATGTTGATTGGCCGAAAAACAAAATGACTCGTAATGTGAACCAAGATATAAGAGAGTTAACCTGTTAAAACCTAAATTATTTTTAAACAAAGGTTACTTCCCTTCCCATTAACATATTTTATAATATTCAAGTTCAAAGGAAAAAACCCTTTGGTATTACAAAAGCAATATTTACTTAACTTGACGTGTCACATTTCCATATACATGTAGTTATGTTTAATTCCGTCCAACCATGCCTAATATTTGACTTCGGCCGGGCGGACAATGCCAAACAAATATCCCATCTACTTGGTAGGGGATAATAAAGAATGAAATTGCATGTTTCTGATTATATAACAAGTAATAAATAAATAATCTATAGTTTTAGAACTTCCACAAATGTTAAACCCTTTATCTGATACAGATGACAATGGACGCCCTTGTTAAACAGAAGACTTTTCAAATATTGTTAATATAATAAAATAAAAAAAATCAATTTGAATAAGTTTTCCTTTTCCAACATTGTTTTCAACTCTGTGTTGAAAGGCCACTCCCAATTTTCCAGATTTTCCTTTATGTGTTGTTCTTCGTCAGATGTTTACGAAGCAGGTGCATAATGATTATATATAGATGATGACGATTAAGATCATCAGCCTGCATGCATGTACATTTCGATCTTGGTTTACCTTGTTTGTTACTAATTATCATGCCAGGTAAATGGTTTGCTAAGAAGACCTTTACTATGATGGATAATCTGACCATGTGTGCTCATTTGTTATAACATAAAAAATGTTTGTCAACCACTTTCTCTAAATCATTTAAATAAAGTGAATCGAAAATAAACTGACAAAATATAAAATAAACATGAAACTATGAATAAATAAATACCTTCCGTTGTTAATGAGAATGAAAGTAACTTAAATAAAACAATTTGCGTAGATAATAACGAAAAGATCTCGTATTAAAAAAAAATGGGGAACTTATTTTTTGGCATTCAAATCTATTTAGCCGAACTCGAACAATTACGAAAATATTTCAAAATGAATTTGAATTCAGCAATGCAATGATCGAACACTATCCCTCGATCATATATATCTATACTAATTTATCTCTAAACGGCTGTATTGACGGCTTTCCCAAATACAACAAATCTGCAGCAGACGGCTTTGAAAATATATTGGAAATATTGTGAAAAATCTCCATTATTAAGAGTTACTTATTAAATACAGTTAAAAACATTGTGGCAAAAGAAAGAATTGTTCATTTCGAACAATTTCTTCTATTGCCATAATGATTTCAAAAGTCGTCAGAAAGCGTCTGTATACGGGAAAGGGTTAACTAACCATCTCCAGCCGAGCCCAGGCAGCTCAGTCGGTAGCGTCGAAGGCTATCAATCCAGGGGTTGTGAGTTATACATACAGCTTGTTCACCATTCTTTACAACTTTTGACAAAAGTGAATACGACAACCGTCATTCGCCTCACACAAATGGGCTGGGAAGACTGTTTTGTGGAGAACGTGTGTTAGAAATCCAGGAAACACATGGTAATGTGAACTTACCGCCGTGATATGTTGTATTCGGCATTACACATTAATCAATCAACAAAGATCTCATTGATATACATTAAATTGTGTAAGTCTCGTAACCGAGATTTGCACAGATCACGAGACATATTGATTGATTGGGGTTTAACGCCGGCTTCAACAATGTTTCAGTCATATCACGGCGGCCAGTTCACCTACTCATATGTTTCCTAGTTTTCTTACACCGGTACTCCACACAACAATATGTCCAAGGAATTGGCTGCTTTTTTCCACATATACTGTTATCCCATTGGTGAATGGCGCTTGTCACAGTGACTTTTGTCAAACGTCGGAAAGAATGTTGACCCAGCTCACAACCCCTGGATTGACAACCCGCGTAGCTACCGATTGAGCTACCGCGACATATTGAGGCTTTGAACGATATAATCAGGGACATAGTAGTCCCTAATATAATACAGCAGGTCCCTAATTATCCTTGACATTTGTAACAATGTTTTGGAACATGCTTCTTTCGTTGCTACGACACCCAACACTGCTATCTTTTCAATGGCGTTGTGCTTCTCATCCATTCCCCTTATACGGACATTAAACGCCGAAGGAACAGCCGCCTTTTTAAAAACTTTGTGAAATAACTCATAATTGACAATGTCACTTTTCCCCACTTTTTTCCCCCAACTATGAACCAATAGCCGCAGCGCCATGTGTGCAGGTTTTTTTTTAAGTCGTATAACCCAATTCAATGGGAAACATGCTGAGGTCATACTTATCCAAGGAGGCATTTTTACAGCGAAAACAATGGAATAATACAATAAGCCGCGTCTAGCGATTTCAGCTCTTAGTCTTTTTTCCCAAATCGCCAGACGCGACTCAAATCTAAGCTATGTTCATAATAATAAAGTTGAGTCAAGGAGAGGATTGCCATCACAACGTCGTACGCGCCTCTAATACTTCGTTATCCAGTGTTTGTACTTATGATTAAAAATGTCATGTTTGAATCACTTTCGAAATAGCTCCTCTTTATAAATAGTTTTTAATAATACTGTTCCTGTAAGTCTAAAAAGTATTTTGCGCGGTTTATCCCTTTATGACACACAACAAAACGCAAGATGATTGAACTTCCCTTTGACCATGAGCCATACTTAGACAAATTCAACCATAGAGTCAGTATTTGTGTAAAGTAAAGAGTGTGATCAATCTGTTTATCCATGCAATCGGATCCTAATATAACTCTTTCTCAGAAGTCTCTTGAACTTGGAAACTGCTATCGAACCAAATAAGATGTTGCGACAGTTCACGTTCATCTGGGTTCATGTTAATCGCGTTTGCATGCTGCCCATGGCTTATTCTACTGAAAATCGTTGTTTAATTTAACCCTTACCATATACAAACACTCTCTGACGACAGAATACGACTTTTGAAAACATTGTGACAAAAGGAGAAATAGTCATAATGAGCAATTTCTTATTTTGTCACAATGTTTTTAACATTATTCAATAATTGCTCGTTCATTTTTAGAGAGTTGTCATATTGTTACTAATTGTTTTTAAATATCGTCTGCTTCATTAACACGTTATTCACCCGAGGCTTGGCTAACTCCAGATTTAGCAACACCTGGTGCTCCATTATCGGAATTCGCCATTCCTGTCTGCACGCCAACAATATTAAAGTCCACATTTTTAGTTCCTTGTTTGGACGGCCATTTGCCGTTTGTGGTTTTCGGTCGATTTAAATACTGTACTAGAGTAGGGGCCGGTCTGGCGTGGCTGTACTGTGTTCTAGATGGGTTGGCATGAAAACTCTGAACTTTCATTCCGTTTGTCAGCCAGCGACAATATTGTTGAGAGTATTTTGGATAGTTTTGTATAAGTGTCTGACTATAACCATTTAATAAAGGTAACGGGGCGCCCCCTGTCGGTAATAATGTGGCTCTTGCGGATTTTGGCTTTGTTCTACTGGTCAGTCGGTAGTTGATTCTGAAATAAAAACAAACACCCAATGTAAAGAACAACCTTAAACTGTTTTATTTTAAGAGTCGTCCGCTTTATGAATCTTGGGAGAAATATTTGAAATATTTCGTTGAAAATATTGTGGGAATATGAGAATTTGTTTAATTTGAATACTTTATATGTTACCAGCATTTCCTAACATTGTTTTCAAAAATATTTGTTTAACAAAGAATCAATAGTTGTCTCTATGAGTGATGACGATTTATATCCGGCACGGTGGTTAAGCCTCGGATGCGGGAAGTCGTGGGTTCTTACCAAATACTTTAAAAATGGTAGTAATGGCTGCCCTCCTTAGCGCTCAGAGTTGCAGGGTTATACTAACGACTGACTGGCTGGTGAGGATAAATGGACCAGAATCAATGTTACGCCACGTTCAACAATTCTTCAGTTATATAACGTTGATTTCTTAGTACGTTACAAGTACTACTGGTCCTTTTATCCTGACACAAGCAAGTCAGTCGTAATGCTAACCAAAAAGCCATTAGCGCCAAGGAGGACATATTAAAAGAAATGTAAGATGAATGAATAAACATAAAGGGCTAATCCACAACCATTAGAATATCTATTAATCGACCATTCATAACCCGACCGCGATGAATGAATAGACATAAAGGGCGGATACAAGCACATTGAAATATCTATCAATCGACCACCATTCAAAACCCGACCGCGATGAATGAATAGACATAAAGGGCTGATACACGCACATTGGAATATCTATTAATCGACCATTCATAACCCGAACGCGATGAATGAATAGACATAAAGGGGTAATACACACACATTGGAATATCTATTAATCGACCATTCATAACCCGAACGCGATGAATGAATAGACATAAAGGGCGGATACAAGCACATTGAAATATCTATCAATCGACCACCATTCAAAACCCGACCGCGATGAATGAATAGACATAAAGGGCTGATACACTCACATTGGAATATCTATTAATCGACCATTCATAACCCGAACGCGATGAATGAATAGACATAAAGGGCGGATACACGCACATTGGAATATCTATTAATCGACCATTCATAACCCGAACGCGATGAATGAATAGACATAAAGGGCTGATACACACACATTGAAATATATATTAATCGACCATTCATAACCCGAACGCGATGAATGAATAGACATAAAGGGCTGATACACACACATTGAAATATATATTAATCGACCATTCATAACCCGACCGCGATGAATGAATAGACATAAAGGGCGGATACACGCACATTGGAATATCTATTAATCGACCATTCATAACCCGAACGCGATGAATGAATAGACATAAAGGGCGGATACAAACACATTGAAATATATATTAATCGACCATTCATAACCCGACCGCGATGAATGAATAGACATAAAGGGCTGATACACGCACATTGGAATATCTATTTATCGACCACCATTCATAACCCGAACGCGATGAATGAATAGACATAGAGGGCGGATACAAACACATTGAAATATATATTAATCGACCATTCATAACCCGAACGCGATGAATGAATAGACATAGAGGGCGGATACACGCACATTGAAATATCTATTAATCGACCATTCATAACCCGAACGCGATGAATGAATAGACATAAAGGGCGGATACACGCACATTGAAGTATCTATTAATCGACCATTCATAACCCGACCGCGATGAATGAATAGACATAGAGGGCGGATACACACACATTGAAATATCTATTAATCGACCATTCATAACCCGAACGCGATGAATGAATAGACATAAAGGGCGGATACAAACACATTGAAATATCTATTAATCGACCATTCATAACCCGAACGCGATGAATGAATAGACATAAAGGGCGGATACACGCACATTGAAGTATCTATTAATCGACCATTCATAACCCGACCGCGATGAATGAATAGACATAAAGAGCTGATACACACACATTGGAATATCTATTAATCGACCATTCATAAACCCGAACGCGATGAATGAATAGACATAGAGGGCGGATACACACACATTGGAATATATATTAATCGACCATTCATAAACCCGACCGCGATGAATGAATAGACATAGAGGGCGGATACACACACAATGGAATATCTATTAATCGACCATTCATAACCCGACCGCGATGAATGAATAGACATAAAGAGCTGATACACACACACAATGGAATATATATTAATCGACCATTCATAACCCGAACGCGATGAATGAATAGACATAGAGGGCGGATACACACACATTGGAATATATATTAATCGACCATTCATAAACCCGAACGCGATGAATGAATAGACATAGAGGGCGGGTACACACACATTGGAATATCTATTAATCGACCATTCATAACCGGACCGCGATGAATGAATAGACATAAAGGGGTAATACACACACATTGGAATATCTATTAATCGACCATTCATAACCGGACCGCGATGAATGAATAGACATAAAGGGGTAATACACACACATTGGAATCTCTATTAATCGACCATTCATAACCCGACCGGTGATCGAACTCTGATCTCCCGCTCTAAAGACAGACGTTCAAACCAATACAACATGAAGATGATTAATAGAAGAACTGTTTTATCTAATTTTTACGGGAGCACTTTCCAATTTCTCACAAACAACAGTTTGTAGCTGACGACTTTAATTATAGCATAAACATGGGCTATCTCTTTTAAAGTCCCATAACACCGAACTGTTCTCACTTCGTTCTGAAAAGAAAAATAGCCAAACGGGCTTAAACCCTGTGCAAACGGACTATACATAAGCGCAACGTTTACGGTATGTTTGCGAACTTCATCGACGAACTTGGACGGATTTGATCAGGAATGGTGCTCCAGAACTTTGAGCCTTCTCAAATCTCGAGCGACCATTTCCGTCCTGCAATTAGACGGAGTGACAACGTACTAAAAACGAGATGGAAGTTCTACAAACGGAATTACCGTACTTGGATCGTACTAGGGACGTGCTAGGACGTCGTGCGGTCGGGCGTCAATTGGCATCACATGTGCACACAGACCGGGTCCGTTTGTAGCACGTTCATCCAGTTCACAGATAGACCCAACTCGACCGCATCATTACACCCATAGTGCGTTTTTTTTTCGTCTAATACGATCAAAGCCAATTAACAAGTTCTGAGCAAGTCGGCAGCACGTTTCTACACAGTTCTAAAAGTTCGCAGAATGTTCTCAATACGCTCTACTCCTTTATAAGACGTTAATTGCGTTCTTACGTCCACCCTGTCTGCAGTGCAATCAGACAAGGTATGGTATAACTAGTGGCCGTTTTCTCACTGGTTCATCATTTGGGCACAGTATTAAAAAAAAAATATGCCTGGATAACCTTGCAGCTCTTAGCATGTTGAATGCTGGTTTCATTTTTGTTGGAAGTAGAGCAAGAAAACAAAGAGATGGTAGAGCAAGACAGAATAAGGAGAAGACCAAGAAGAAGAGGCTCTCTTGGGTTGATCTGACCGGACTTCATATGAGCAGGAGATTGGGGTTCTTTGGGCAGTGGCTGTTTTAACACCCGTCTGTCTGCTACCCTCTTTCTTGGAGACGGATTTCGACGTATGAGGAACGAAGTAGAACTAGTTACGAACGGGTTTAAACTGACTACAGACGGGCGTGGACTGCTTGGAAACGGTGACCCCATGAGGTGAACGGGCAATTTAATCCGAGAGAGCGTACCGTCGGGATGGAACAAAGAGTGGAATTTCAAATAGACAGGTTTATCATTCATTATAGGAATACTCATAACATGTTTTTCAATAATTGTCTTTTCTTCCATCAATAAACTGCACCGCCTAATCTGAGGTAAATTTCATCTGGTTTTCCATTTCATTTCTTTGGCAGCAACGTCAAAACCATTACAAACCCCGTGACAAAGTTTAAGCCGGTGACGTTGCCAATGTGCGCAGACACGTGAATTGATTTTCGGACAACCTCGGTATAACAGTTACGTCACAGTTGAATGAATTTAGATCCGATTGTTTTCATTAAATAAAATATTTTGTTTGGTTTGTGTTAAATTTTCAGTAAAATATTCCACAAAAAATAATTGACAAAGTAAGCTAGGAAATTCATAGTGTGGAGTTACAAAAGTTGTTGAGTTATAACAGTTGAAACATTGTGACAAACGGAGAAATTGGTTATTTCAAGCAATTCTTCCTTTGGCACAATCTTTTCAAGCCTTCCTTAGGCACAATGTTTTCATGAGCCTTCTGCTGCAAACGTGTATGCATAAGGGGGAAAAGATTAGATCTAATAAAAATATAAAACCATACCTTTCTTTAAATTCGTAATCGTCTGCCTTCATACTGTTAGTAATGACTAGTTCAAATTTATTCTTATCCTCGTCAGTCGCTTGCCAGGAGTTACCGTGTTGCCCGGCCGAGTATATATCCGTGGCGCTACCATTCCTACTGTGGGGAGATGGCGTGGATTTGGCCCGTCTTACTGAGTGCAGCTTCCGTCGGTGATAAGCGGAAACCAGCACTCTCTGGCGATGAAGATCCTCATGAAAATCGTTGTTGTGTTGGTTAAAACATAACTGTGGATTGGCTGTTGACTTGGTGACGTCATGCGAATTGGGCCTTGGTTTAATGATGATGTCATCGGGAAAAGTTAATGGCGTAGATGGTGGAAGCCTATCGCTGTATGTCTCTGTCCCCGGGCGTGACAACCTTGATGTACACGAGCTTACCACATTGAGAATTGGCTCCTCTGATAAAATAAATAAATAGATAGAGTTTGTATCAATATTTGTTGTTCTAAACTCTATTTGTACTTGACTACTATTCCTGAACATAATACTTCTTCGGTGATAGCTGTTTAACATCAGTGTTGACCTAGATGTTAAACAAATGATCTAGATTGTAGACCAATCAAATGTTGTATTTAATGAATGATGTCGGAAGAAATAAAGGAAATGAAACGTTTTGATTAGTTCTTAGTTAAGTTGACGATTCTACGAGAGGCACTAATAAGATGAAGTTTTAAAATGAAATGTTCTGCATACTAACCTTTAATTGTTTTCCTTAAGAAATAATTTCAGTGAAAAAAAAAATCAGTGAAAACGTATGAAATATAATATTTAAGAGCAAAATATTAATTATTTTTAAAACATGATAAGTTTTCAGTTATTTATCGTCAATTGAAACTTATACACCTCTTGGGAGCCTCGCGTAATCTCCAGTCATGTGACGTATTTTCGGCCTTGATAATCTATTTATAGAAGCTGAAGTTGGATGGAGATGGCCTATTAGCCTTTGGTAAACACATAGATTATTGCGCACATTTAATAATTCATGGAAAATTACTGATTGTTTTGATTATTAACAAAACCTTTCTGACATTCAAGTCAAATAATATGCGCATGTTTCATTTCTTAGTGTTTTCTCATATTGATCGCCGTTTATCTTTTTTAAAGATTTTTCTTGTTTATTTATATTAATGAAAGAATGGTATTCTTTACAGAACTAAAGATAGATAGATATATTTTATTGACTTAAACTATTAAAATAAATATTATGATGATAAATTCCATGCACATGTAAAGTAGAGTATTGTCGTAATCAGGTCATTTGTGGTACCAGGTAGATTAACCCAGTTATGTTAAACACTTTATATCAATAATACTCTTTAATTATCGAATGTTCGACCACTTGGTCTTTATCAAGATTTTAAAAATACAACGGACATTTACGTGCAGTCCATTCTTGTGTCGAAGACACAACATTGTGATAAGGAGACGTAGTCAGGACATTGTGACGTCAGTTCTTACGCGGTGTCATATAATTCCTGTGGCATGTAATGCCAGGTATGTTAGTTTGCACATTTCAGGTTCTACAAACAAATTAACCTACGTTATTAAGTTTACGTTGCTTCCAAAGGAAGGTCATTTATTGCGGGAAACGATATTATAGTATACAACGTTCCATTCATTGACCGCATTGCCCCACTAGTTTAACGACAATGACCCTTGTTGTAATCCCGTCAATAAGACCAAAAAAGTCTCGATGGGGCTCATATCTGTTTTAAATCGTAGTGATCGTTAATTCAAAAACCTCGGAAAGTTAGTGTTCGTTTGACGTGTCGCTTCCCACAAGAGAGAGAGAGAGAGAGTGAACTTTTGTTGACAAGTTTGTCTCTTGTGCTAAACAAACACCCCTGTCTGCAATGGCTTCCGTTATATATTTAAAATGTTTTACAATAAAAACACAATTTTTCGGCCTTATGCCTTCTTAAGGATATTACAAAAATCACCAAACTATGTTGTGCATTTATTGAAAGCCAATTAGGCCTTTTTCATGATATTACAAAAATAACCAAACTATGTTTTTTTCCATAAGATAGACACATCCTAGTTTGTTATCTTTGATATATCATGAAGAAGGCCTATATGGTCGAAACATTGAATAAAATAGAGTTTTTATTGTGTTGACGAATATGTTAAAAATGCAAATGCAAATTAAACGATTCATGTCAAACCTTATACAATAACATACACATGTAGGTGAACAGGTCGCTGTTTTATAACTAAAGTACTGTTGAAAACATATTAAAATCCAACCATTTAGAAAAATAAATGTGTCACGTCAAGTAAGTTCTTTAACATTTGTGTCAACCATGTATCAAAATGATATACCAACCAAAATTAGTATCACACGTGGCATGCGCATTGATAAGTCAATAAGTTTTTTTTATTCTAAATATAAAAGAGGTTGACTTTAAATGTTACTAAAAGACAGGCAAATAGACTATACCTTGGTATGCTTGTCCGTTTCTCGCCGCCTGCTCGCTGAGGTACTGGACTGCCGGGCGGTACACTTCACGGTTCGACCGAGGTCGACTTTGGTTCGAGCTCCGAGGGGAAGTCACCCACCGGTCTGTCATTAATGCTTCACGCATCGACCTGAAATTAGTGACATTGTGTTATGGTGTAACCGCATAAGGGTATAATCCCATTACTATTAGGCCTTTAATTTTTCGCTAGAATCTTCATTTATGGTATTTCCAGCTTAAGGCGAAAAGTGTATGCTCTTGTTATGGTACTTCTAGAACAAGGCCATGCATACTCATTTTATTGGACTTCTAGTTTAAGGCGAACAGTGTATGCTCTGTTTTGTCGTAGTTAAATCCCTGGTGGGCTTATGCTATCATGTTTTTATATATACGACGTTTAACCCCCTTCCCCCTTTCCGCCAGGGATCAAATATACAGCAAACTGCGTCAAAATAGTCTGGTGAAATATATGGAAACATACTAAAAACGAAGAATGTCTCATTTTAGAATAGAATGAAAAAATTGGATTATGAGCATTTTTTTCTTTTGCCACCGTGCTTTCAAAAGGAGCAGTTTTCTTTCTTTTTTCTTCGAAGAAGACGATTTTAAAACATCATATCAGGAAACGATTAGCTCTTTCCCACTTGCAGCCACATCTGCAGCAGATGACATTTGAATGCAGTTATGACAAAGGAAACACTTCAAGAGATCTCATTAAAGAGATTATACATATAGAGGATATTACATGAGTGGTCATTCAATACGAAATTTTATTAAACGAATTTAATAAAATGTTGTTTTGAATGAACACGAATGTTATATTCTATTTATATCATAAATTCCAATTCGACGATTATTAGCGCAAAATATATATAACGTCGCTATATAGCGCGGTCATTTTCAATGCTTTTCATTATGACGTTACCTAGCATTGTTATTACACTAGTTATATACCGAAAATTCTAACACTATGGACAATTTCTCTTCTATACACAAAGAAGGATTTGAGCGTGATCTAAATGCAGTATATCACTCTAAATTTCCGGAACTATTTTTGGCTGTTGAAATTCCTTCCCGAGTATTTTTCATACAACGTTTCTCAGAGCGCATGCGTTACGACGTTGGGCTTGACATTTTATGAATGAAGTCACGAGCTTTTTTTGTAAATGCCGTTTGGAAATTTGAATTGTAACGGTGACGTTACTGTTTTAAATGACGTCATTCACGTGTTTTACCAACATTTTTGGCGCGGTCGAAAACGTTGTGTTATAATGAGACAGTAACAAATTGCCCATGATGAGTTTAAGAACAATTGAAAAATGTATAATAAAAATAAAATTTTCATAGACAAAATAAAACTGATTTCAGAATGTTTTGTTAGTTGAAAAAAATCGAATATTTCCAAAACAAATACAATGGGGAGTAAAGATAGAATAGCCTACATGTGATGTTATCAAGGAAAACAACGTCATGTAAAAACCTATTTCCCCCTTAAGTTGTATCCCTTTAAGTTATAAACAAGTGCTAGAATTGAAATAGATCTCATTTTGAGTGATATACCGGCTCTTATATCACGATGTGTCGTTCAGGTGTGTATAAATTAATCACTCAGGCCATTCGGCCTTCGTGATTAATTACTACACACCTGAACTCCCAATCGTGATATACGAGCCGGTATATCACTCAAAATGAGATCTATTTCCTAATTCTAGCACTATTGACAGTTTCTCTTCTATACACAAAGAAGGATTTGAGCGTGATCTAAATGCAGTATATCAATCTAAATTTCCGGAACTATTTTTTGCTGTTGAAATTCCCTCCCGAGTATTTTTCATACAACGTTTCTCAGAGCGCATGCGTTACAACGTTTGGCTTGACATTTTATGAATGAAGTCACGAGCTATTGTTGTAAATGCCGTTTGGAAATTTGAATTGTAACGTTGACGTTATTGTTTTAAATGACGTCATTCACGTGTTTTACCAACATTGTTTGCGCGGTCGAAAACGTTATGTTGGAATGAGACAGTAACAAATTGCCCATGATGAGATTAAGGACAATTGAAAAAGGTATAATAAAAATAAAATGTTCATAGACTGTTAGTAAAACTGATTTCAAAATGTTTTGTAAGTTGAACAAATCAAATATTTCCAAAACAAATACAATGGGGAGTAAAGATAGAATAGCCTACACGTGATTTTATCAAGGAAAACAACGTCATGGCAAAACCTAGTTCCTCCCTAATCTGTATCCCTTTAAAGGCGTATGCTACAGTTTTTTCACAAAAAAATTCCCAATCATAGAATTTTTGTATTCTTTGTATTTTATTAGTACATACAATAACTGGTTGAAATAAGAAAAAAGATATGTTAATAATCGATCTAAAAAAAATATATTGGCCTTTCAATGACATGACCAATTTCATCAAAGGCACAACTATAGGCATTTTGGCCGAAAACCTAAAACACACAAATAAATTAAAATGAAAACTACAAATCATATTAAAGTAGAAAAATAACTTTATATATAGAATGTTAATCAATATGAAAAAGGTTTTTTTGAGAAAAAAAGGAAAAAGAAAATATTAAGCTGTTTTTTCAAGGTCGAAATGGTGTCACATTTTACCTCCGAAAAAGTTAAAATCATAGAAATTTTCTATTCTACATAATAGAATTTTCTGTAATTATACATTAACACTAAACATCGTTCACTTTAATAAAAAATGCAAAAAAAAATATAGGTCACCGTACTCCTTTTAGAGTAAAGGGACTTTTTTCTTGCGTTAGAAATACAGCAGTTTTGCTTAAAAAACAGGCCGTGCTTCAAGGAAAAAGTCGATTTACCAGAAAAGGAGTACGGTGACCTATCTTTTTTTTTGCATTTTTATTAAAGTGAACCATGTTTAGTGTTTATGGATAATTACAGAAAATTCTATTATGTAGAATAGAAAATTTCTTGAAAAATTGTATGATTTTAACTTTTTCAGGGGTAAAATGTGACACCATTTCGACCTTGAAAAACAGCTTAATATATTTTTTTTCATATTTTTCTCACAAATTCTCTTTTCATATTGATTTAAATTCTATATGTAAAGTTATATATGAACTTTAATATGATTTGTAGATTTCATTTTTTTTTTTGTCTGTGTTTTAGGTTTTCGGCCAAAATGCCTATATTTGTGCCTTTGATGAAATTGGTCATGTCATTGACAGACGAATATTTTTTTTTAAATCGATAACATATTTTTTTTTTCTTATTTCAACTAGTTATTGTATGAACTAACAAAATACAAAGAAAAAAGAAATTCTATGATTGGTTTTTTTTTTATAAATAACTGTAGCATACGCCTTTAAGTTATAAACAAGTGCTATAATTGAAATAGATCTCATTTTGAGTGATATACCGGCTCTTATATCACGATGTGTCGTTCAGGGGTGTATAAATTAATCACTACACACCTGAACTCCCAATCGTGATATACGAGCCGGTATATCACTCAAAATGAGATCTATTTCATAAATATAGAATGACGTTATTTCACGCTGGCGACGTAATTTATGAAATAAATGTCTGTCTATATGCTGTTAAAGTCGTCTGCTGCAGAATTGTTGAATGTGTGAAATGGTAAACATATGTTTTAAAATGCAGCCTAACAGTCATGTAATTGATTAATTGGAGTGTGACGCCGTTTTCAATAATATTTTAGTTATATCATAGAAACCTGTTTAAATGACGACCACTACTTTAACACGTGTTTTCATTGTTTCCTCACACCAGTACTTCAAACATAATTCTTTAAACCCATATGGTAATTCACACAGACGACATTTTACGCCTGCTGTTGCAGACGACGTTTTTAAAACATTGCAATAAAAGGTGAAATTACTCAAAACGAGCAATTTTCACCTTTTATTCTTTCAGTTTTCTAGATAGGTGAAATTGTTCGTCTGATGATTGTAAAGCAGACGACCTATGAAAAGCCATGTGACGTAATGGGTTAAACAATAACATTTGACAATTATCGGAAAAGATTTAATGGCCGAATCGGGATTCAAACAGAAGGCCCTTGGATTGATAGTCGTCGTCATTAGGTCTACCGGCTAAAGTATCAGTGCTCAGCGAACGGTCATGTTAAAATATACACGTTTAAGTTTATTCCACAGACATATGAATGAATGAATGAATGTATATTGTTTTATGGCGCATCGACAGCTAAGGTCATTTAGCGCGCAATTAAATTTAATTATTCATGATCCCTGGGTAAACAAACCAGTACTAGGCTAGAAAATGTGCCTTGCCCAAGGGCACTCCACCATGACCGTAGTGCCGCGACTGGGGATCGAACCCGGGACACCCGGTTTCGAAATCCCCGACGCTAACCACTCGACCACAGCGGATCCCCACAGACATATGAGCCGTGACGCGAGAAAATCAACATTATGGCGCAGGCTAATCCGGGCCGACACATTCCGTCTCAAGGAGCTAAAGGTATACAGAGTAATGATTCCTGAAACAGAAAACCCACAGGAGACGAAAAGTGTCTGTCCGGGATAGACTGCGCGGCATGCTTAGCCCGATCCGGGTCGATACTTTACGCAGAATTCACAATGTTGGTTTTCTCGCGGGACGGCTCATATATACTTGGGCATATACGATTTTGCGTATTAACTTATTCATTTCAATGATTGTAAACAATAGAAATCAAAGACTATGACAAGTATTTAAACTTTTCTCCTTATCGATAGTGATTGTCCTCTTTTATCTGTAGTTGATAAAATACTCATACCTACAATACACTGTGGTAGAAAACGAATGTTGGGTGAAGAATAAATAAATACATAAACAAACACATTAATGTTTTGCTTTTACAATGTATAGTAGTTCTAAACTTTACTCACGTGGGCGAGGACAACATTGTTTCTATGAGGTAGTAAGGGTTTAACTTTTCTACTTGTCATTCCATTAACCCTTCCCCACAAACAAACACTCTCTGATGTAGCACAGACTACTTTCGAAAAAAAATGTGACAAAAGTAGAAATTGCTCATGATGAGCAATTTCTCCTATTGTCACAATGATTTCAACTTTATTCGATAAATATTCTTTCGTTTATAGAGAGTTCGAATACTTTTGACTATATGTTTTTAATGTCGCCTGCTGTATATGTATTGTATTAAGGTAAGGGTTAAAACAATCGTGATTAAAACGGAATGATAGTTCTTCATGAAAACGTTTGAATAGACAGCGTATCACGGGAACACGACAAATAGACCCGTGTTTACTATACGCGTGTTCAATCAGCCTTTCTTTTGAACTATTTAATGCAATGAGATATTCATACAGTTTTCAAAATCGAATCCAAATGGCACATTCCTTGTTTATATCTGCTTGTTTATATCTGTTTATTTATATCTGCTTGATTATATATGCTTGTTTATATCTGCTTATTTATATCTGCTTGATTATATCTGCTTGTTTATATCTGCTTGTTTTAATGTATGTGTTTACAGACAGTATTTCAGTTATATAACGGAGTTCACACGACATTAAATATATAATGTTATTAATTTAAACTTCAATAATGTTCCTGAATCATTGAGCGTAAAGGAGGAGAGATCATTATTATCATTCTAGTTAAGTATCACCCGACCAGGGATCGAACCCTAAAGCCCCCAGTAGATCCACCTTTAGAAATCGGGGGTCTTAAGGCACCTACGTACAGGGAACACACAAGTAAACATGTGTTTACGCAAGTCTAACTAGAATCTTCACTGTCCCTCTACTGCGTACAGTGAACACAAAAGTAAACATGTGTTTACGCAAGTCTAACTAGAATCTTCACTGTCCCTCTACTGCGTACAGTGAACACACAAGTAAACATGTGTTTACGCAAGTCTTACCAGAGTCTTCACTGTCCATCTACTGCGTACAGTGAACACACAAGTAAACATGTGTTACGCAAGTCTTACCAGAGTCTTCACTGTCCCTCTACTGCGTATAGTGAACACACAAGTAAACATGTGATTACGCAAGTCTTACCAGAGTCTTCACTGTCCGTCTACTGCGTACAGTGAACACACAAGTAAACATGTGTTACGCAAGTCTTACCAGAGTCTTCACTGTCCGTCTACTGCGTACAGTGAACACACAAGTAAACATGTGTTACGCAAGTCTTACCAGAGTCTTCACTGTCCGTCTACTGCGTATAGTGAACACACAAGTAAACATGTGATTACGCAAGTCTTACCAGAGTCTTCACTGTCCGTCTACTGCGTACAGTGAACACACAAGTAAACATGTGTTACGCAAGTCTTACCAGAGTCTTCACTGTCCGTCTACTGCGTATAGTGAACACACAAGTAAACATGTGATTACGCAAGTCTTACCAGAGTCTTCACTGTCCGTCTACTGCGTACAGTGAACACACAAGTAAACATGTGTTACGCAAGTCTTACCAGAGTCTTCACTGTCCGTCTACTGCGTACAGTGAACACACAAGTGAACATGTGTTACGCAAGTCTTACCAAAGTCTTCACTGTCCGTCTACTGCGTATAGTGAACACACAAGTAAACATGTGTTACGCAAGTCTTACCAGAGTCTTAACTATCCGTCTACTGCGTATAGTGAACACACAAGTAAACATGTGTTACGCAAGTCTTACCAAAGTCTTCAATGTCCGTCTACTGCGTACAGTGAACACACAAGTAAACATGTGTTACGCAAGTCTTACCAGAGTCTTCACTGTCCATCTACTGCGTATAGTGAACACACAAGTAAACATGTGTTACGCAAGTCTTACCAAAGTCTTCACTGTCCGTCTACTGCGGATAGTGAACACACAAGTAAACATGTGTTACGCAAGTCTTACCAGAGTCTTCACTGTCCATCTACTGCGTACAGTGAACACACAAGTAAACGCGTACTTACGCAAGTCTTACCAGAGTCTTCATTGTCCATCTACTCCGTACAGTGAACACGCAAGTAAACACGTACTTACGCAAGTCTTACCAGAGTCTTAACTATCCGTCTACTGCGTACAGGGAACACACAAGTAAACATGTGTTACGCAAGTCTTACTAGAGTCTTCATTGACCATCTACTGCGTACAGTGAACACACAAGTAAACACGTACTTACGCAAGTCTTACCAGAGTCTTAACTATCCGTCTACTGCGTACAGGGAACACACAAGTAAACATGTGTTACGCAAGTCTTACTAGAGTCTTCATTGACCATCTACTGCGTACAGTGAACACACAAGTAAACACGTACTTACGCAAGTCTTACCAGAGTCTTAACTATCCGTCTACTGCGTACAGGGAACACACAAGTAAACATGTGTTACGCAAGTCTTACTAGAGTCTTCATTGTCCATCTACTGCGTATAGTGAACACACAAGTAAACATGTACTTACGCAAGTCTTACCAGATTCTTAACTATCCGTCTACTGCGTACAGTGAACACACACGTAAACATGTGTTACGCAAGTCTTACTAGAGTCTTCATTGTCCATCTACTGCGTATAGTGAACACACAAGTAAACATGTACTTACGCAAGTCTTACCAGATTCTTAACTATCCGTCTACTGCGTACAGTGAACACACAAGTAAACATGTGTTACGCAAGTCTTACCAGAGTCTTCACTGTCCATCTACTGCGTACAGTGAACACACAAGTAAACATGTACTTACGCAAGTCTTACCAGAGTCTTAACTATCCGTCTACTGCGTACATGTACAGTGAACACACAAGTAAACATGCGTTACGCAAGTCTTACCAGAGTCTTCACTGTCCGTCTACTGCGTATAGTAAACACACAAGTAAACATGTGTTACGCAAGTCTTACCAGAGTCTTCACTGTCCGTCTACTGCGTACAGTGAACACACAAGTGAACATGTGATTACGCAAGTCTTACCAGAGTCTTCACTGTCCGTCTACTGCGTACAGTGAACACACAAGTAAACATGTGATTACGCAAGTCTTACCAGAGTCTTCACTGTCCCTCTACTGCGTATAGTAAACACACAAGTAAGCAAGTCTTACCAGAGTCTTCACTGTCCGTCTACTGCGTACAGTGAACACACAAGTAAACATGTGATTACGCAAGTCTTACCAGAGTCTTCACTGTCCGTCTACTGCGTATAGTAAACACACAAGTATACATGTGATTACGCAAGTCTTACCAGAGTCTTCACTGTCCGTCTACTGCGTACAGTGAACACACAAGTAAACATGTACTTACGCAAGTCTTACCAGAGTCTTCACTGTCCATCTACTGCGTACAGTGAACACACAAGTAAACATGTACTTACGCAAGTCTTACCAGAGTCTTAACTATCCGTCTACTGCGTACATGTACAGTGAACACACAAGTAAACATGCGTTACGCAAGTCTTACCAGAGTCTTAACTATCCGTCTACTGCGTACAGTGAACACACAAGTAAACATGCGTTACGCAAGTCTTACCAGAGTCTTCACTGTCCGTCTACTGCGTATAGTAAACACACAAGTAAACATGCGTTACGCAAGTCTTACCAGAGTCTTCACTGTCCGTCTACTGCGTATAGTAAACACACAAGTAAACATGCGTTACGCAAGTCTTACCAGAGTCTTCACTGTCCGTCTACTGCGTATAGTAAACACACAAGTAAACATGCGTTACGCAAGTCTTACCAGAGTCATCACTGTCCGTCTACTGCGTACAGTGAACACACAAGTAAACATGCGTTACGCAAGTCTTACCAGAGTCTTCACTGTCCGTCTACTGCGTACAGTGAACACACAAGTGAACATGTGATTACGCAAGTCTTACCAGAGTCTTCACTGTCCGTCTACTGCGTACAGTGAACACACAAGTAAACATGTGATTACGCAAGTCTTACGAGTCTTCACTGTCCCTCTACTGCGTATAGTAAACACACAAGTAAGCAAGTCTTACCAGAGTCTTCACTGTCCGTCTACTGCGTACAGTGAACACACAAGTAAACATGTGATTACGCAAGTCTTACCAGAGTCTTCACTGTCCGTCTACTGCGTATAGTGAACACACAAGTACACATGTACTTACGCAAGTCTTACCAGAGTCTGCACGTTACTGTCCGTCTATATCTACATGTAGATGGATCTATGGCGTAACTCCTGACGATTTTTGTTAAACTGAATTATGATTTATCATATTCCTACATCAATACGGATAAAGAGACAGCAACTCTTTTCATTAATCTGACACGAGTTTTATATTGTTTCTCAGTTATCCGACAGGTTTCCTAAAATATATCGTTTCTTGTCAATATAAATATGTTTCTCCCTGCACTAGGACATTAGAGATTATCAGCACCTTTACCCGTATGTTGTCGGCAGAAAGTTTTTATTCGCCAAAAAACAGGAATGGGGAGCCTGATTAGTTAAACGAAACTTTACATGTCGTCTGCTTTAAATGTGCCTTTCGAAAAAATCATATTGGGACATATTGTGGAAACAATAGAACCTCCTTGTTTTCTTACCTTACAGTGATTTGTATTCTGAAGGTGTTTTTTTCGGTGAAAATGGACTGTAAATTGTCAACTCGTCAAAAAGTTGATACTATATGTTAAATACACACTAAAATCTAACGTAAAGACTTTAATTGGTTTGGCACTGAAAATAGTATTAAAGTTACAATGATAATTACTGCATTATATAGGTATTTCAGTATTAAAGTTACAATGATAATTATAGGAATTTCATAAGGGAACGATATGGGAAAAGGGGGAGTTTTTCTGTCTCGTTACAATTAGACCAACATGGCTTCATTACTTCGGCATGTAGATACACTCGTTTTCAAACAGATAACATTTATTGAACTGTCGGTGTGGAGAAGAAGAAAAAACGAGGGAAAAACGCCCAGAGAGTGCTCGGCCGCGCATATAAGCCGTTTCAAGAGAAAACCAACAGTGTGGACTCTGCGTGAAGTAGCGACACAGATCAGCCTAAGCATGCCGCGGAGGCTTACCCGGACATATTTGTTTGGCTACTGTAGACTTTCTGTTTCAGGAATCATTACGCTATACCTCTATCCCCCTGAAACGAAATGTGTCGGTCCGAATTAGCCTGTGCGGACTGCTCAGGCTGATCTGGGTCGATACATTACGCAGAGTTCATAATGTTTGTTTTCTCGTGAGAACGGCTCATATATATTTACCTAATTATCTGCAAGACGCTCGGAAATGCATTTGGGACGATTTTCCCATGGCTTTCATTAAAATTAACCAATTTCAATTTTACGACTTAGTATTGAAATTAAAGGATCGAATTCCATTATATATGGAACGACCTCGTGAAAGTTTGTGTTCCTATGTTATATACTATCTATGAATAATTACTATAAAATATTTGCTCTTTATTCTTCATTTAAATAGCGATATTTGGCCTCCGAAAAGACGAATATTCACGTTCTGTAAACATCGCAAAGAGTCATCAAAATAGAGAGTATAATATAATAACCTTTATTCTACCAAAAGGGGTATTTTTACCCTTTACAACAGACGAGTTTCGACGTATGTGTAACAGATGACTTTTGAAAACATTGCGGCAAAAGAAGCAAATGCTCATTATGAGCAATTTCTTCTTTTGTCACAATTGCTACTGACTTTATTCAATAATTCTACCTTTAATTTTATAGATCTTACATATTGGTATTGATGTATTTTCAATGACATCTGCTGCATATTTGTGGATAAGGGTTAAATCAATATTTCCTAACAATGTTGACCAAGACCAATCAACACAAGGTCAGTCTGATCGTGACCTGTCTCGTTCTTAGTTCGGTCTGATCGTGTCCTGTCTCGTTCTAAGTTCAGTATGACGTGACATGTCTCGTTCTGAGTTCAGTCTTATAGTGCCCTGTCTCGTTCTGAGTTCAGTCTGTTCGTGACCTGTCTCGTTCTGAGTTCAGTCTGATAGTTACCTGTCTCATTCGTAGTTTAGTCTGATCCTGACCTGTCTCGTTCGTATCTCACCTATTGAGTCTTATCCAGGCTGCTAATAGATACGAAATATGCACCAAGTCAGGGTGAATTAGATTCATTGCATTAACTCTTTCAGCGCCAAAGGCAATGTTGAGCTTTTTGCAGACAATACAGATTCAGGTGAGTCAGCTCGTAACGAGCTGTCTCACCTGAAATATGCATTGTTTGGCGGCTGTGAGTTATCAAAATATTCCAAACATCCTATAACATGAAAATAGAGTCGTCCGAGTTTGACCATGGAAGTTGAAATGGTCTAATACTCGGAGGAGTTTTATATCAAATCATTTCATTAAGCGGTTCTAAGAGTCTACTTTAAAGGGACTGAACACCATAATGGTACAACATCGTTATATTTTATACTTATTCTAATTAATCCAAAATGCGTCGATATATATGTAACAGAATTTTGTAGAAGGTCGTACAAGTCTTGTTTTTCATTATTTCATAGGAAATAAGCAGTTAAAAAACGTCCGCTCCGTGTTTTCCCGTTTAAAAATACCGTGGAATTTCCTCTTGCTCATTTGAATTTGTGGATTCCATTCGGCATTCTCTAACACTATCGACTCATTACATTCATGTATGCGTGAGTGTAAGGAACAACAACTCTGGGAAGGAGATTGTCAATTTGGTTGTAGTGATCACGTGATAAATATACAGCGATATTTTTAGATTTACTGGGTTACTAACCCAGTAGCTTTTAAAGTGCAAAATAACGAAAAATCTCCGCAATATTAATAGTGTGCATATATTGAAGTACATCAGTCAGCAAATCTCAATGCCGTACATGCAAAAACATCAAGGTAATAGCAATTTTTAACAATTTTCTTTTTTTTTCGCTTTTTTGTCATATGGGATTCAGTCCCTTTAAACAATTCGGCGCTGAAAGAGTTAACAAAACAAAGAGAAGAGAAGAACTAACACTTGTCAAGAGAGAAGAACTCTACTAAAAGACTGAGAACTATGTACATGGGCATACATGTTACATATCTATAAACATACGGTAGATAGACACGAGAGGCAGTGGTTCAGAGGTTGAGCGTCGGCCTCATGACCTATGATAATCCGAACCCAGGTTTAAACCACTGGTTGAGTATCCAGGAAGCAGACATAAAGGAGGGATGAATAATAAATGTTGTAAGAATTTGCTGCACAATCTATATAAATTAGACACGTTTCAATTAAAGGATCCCCAGACTGAACATAGATTTAAAAACAAGTAATTTCTCATTTTCTCGTCATGTGTTTTACTTTAATCACAAGGATAATATCAAGTGTCCTGATAGTTTGCTTCCAAAGTAGGATTTCCAGGTGGACTTGTCTCGGATGTAATTTTCTATCTAACGCGTCATTGGTTTAATCTATATTAGGAGATAATTCCCTCATTAAAAATTTAAAATTTACATCGTCTAATTTTGTCCTGAAACCCTTAATGTAATTGCGATATCTGTACGACTACCATAATGGAAACATCCGATGAATAAACGAGATACATGGACGACAGTCGTAAAGCGTCATTCTCTCTCAAATAAATACTCGAGATACATGGACGACAGTCGTAAAGCGTCAATCTCTCTCAAATAAATACTCGAGATACATGGACGACAGTCGTAAAGCGTCAGTTTCTCTCAAATAAATACTCGAGATACATGGACGACAGTCGTAAAGCGTCAGTCTTTTGTCAAATAAATACTCGAGATACATGGACGACAGTCGTAAAGCGTCAGTCTCTTTTCAAATAAATACTCGAGATACATGGACGACAGTCGTAAAGCGTCAGTCTCTCTCAAATAAATACTCAAGATACATGGACGACAGTCGTAAAGCGACAGTCTCTCTAAAATAAATACTCGAGATACATGGATGACAGTCGTAAAGCGTCAGTCTCTCTCAAATAAATACTCGAGATACATGGATGACAGTCGTAAAGCGTCAGTCTCTCTCAAATAAATACTCGAGATACATAGATGACAGTCGTAAAGCGTCAGTCTCTCTCAAATAAATACTCAAGATACATGGATGACAGTCGTAAAGCGTCAGTCTCTTTTCAAATAAATACTCAAGATACATGGATGACAGTGGTAAAGCGTCAGTCTCTTTTCAAATAAATACTCGAGATACATGGACGACAGTCGTAAAGCGTCAGTCTCTTTTCAAATAAATACTCAAGATACATGGACGACAGTCGTAAAGCGTCAGCCTCTTGTCAAATGTCCCTGATCGAATCCCTCGATGAACGGATCTCCCTTTTTTTTGTAATTGAAAATAGTTAAAATCATTGCAACAAAAGGGAGAAATTATTTATTATAAATAATTTCTCTTTTTACCATAATGTTTACAAAAAATGTTTGCTTCGGATTCATCCAAAACCGTCTGGATGTTAGGAAATGTTAAAACTGATGGTGATTGTAGAACCAGATAATGTTGGTTTTACACAATTGTTTCATATTGAGTATAATAATTTAAATTCTTTCACATGCTTTTGATTTGTAAGAAACGTATATATCGGATTAGCGCTAACGAAATTGGACAAGGAATTTGTAACTCTAATTAAAGTAGAATATGTACAAAATATTGACGCCTCTACAGCAGGATATCATTTAAAACAGTACAGTAAAATGAAAAATTGCACAAAAAAGCAACTTCCCAATTTCTAATAATGACTTTAAACCGATATCAAAATTAGACTCCTTATTTTCCAGGTGATATAAATATTATGCCTAAATTTGTGGATTTTTTTTTTTTCAAGCAGACGTCTTAAAATGAAAAGAAGTAAGTAGAGTATAAAGCAAACGTTCAATCAAGCAGTATTTGAACAGTTGTTTTACACGTATTTACTCATGGACATGTTAAGAGAAACCTATTGATAAACGGTTTAGGACAATCTTTATTGATCCTTACTTTCTTTTTATTCACATTGAACGTCGTTCAAGTTATACTATTTTTGTTAATCATTAGAAAAACGTTAACCCTTTCCCACCTGTAAACGCATTTTCTGACGCATCTGCAGTAGACTTCTTTTGAAAACATTGTGACAAAAGGAGAAATTGCTCAAAACGAGCAATTTCACCTTTTGCCACATTGTTTTTCGACTTTTTTCCAGTAATTATACTTTCATTTATAGAGGGTTTTTTCATATATTAGTGTAAAATGTTCAAAGTCGTCTGCTGCAGAGTTGTTGTGTGTGGGAAAGGGTTAACGAGTACGCGTATTGACCGATGGCTGTTGTTTCACACACAGTACCGTCTAGCAGAATGTTTACAATGTTCTGTTGTTAAATATATATATTTTTGTTTGGTAGCGGATGGCTAATTTAACCCTTTCTCTCATGCAATACATCTGGGGCAGACGACTTTGAAAATATCTGGGATAATATGTGGAACATTTCTGTAAATATAATTAGGTATTATTGAATAGAATTGAAAATATCGTTGCACAAGGAGAAAATGCTCATTATGGGCCAAATCTCCTTTTGTCCTGATGTTTTCAATTGCTGTCTGCTGATTTATGCGTCAAAATGTGTCTACGTGTAGAAACGGTTAAAATATGTCTACATGTAGAAAGGGTAAAAAACGTGCCTACATGTATAAAGGGTCAAACTATTCCTACATGTAAAAAGGGTCAAACAGTGCCTACATGTATAAAGAGTCAAACTATTCCTACATGTAGAAAGGGTCAAACAGTGCCTACATGTAGGACGGGTCATGCTATGGCAACATGAAGAAAATATCAAACTGTGCATACATGTAGAAAGGACCATACTGTGTGTGTGTGTGTGTGTGTGTGTGTACATGTAGAAAGGGTCAAACAGTGTCTACATGTAGAAAGGATGATACTGTGCCTACATGAAGAAATGTCAAACTGTGCCTACATGAAGGAAGGATCAAACTGTGCCAACATGTATAAAGGTTCAACCTGAGCCTACATGTAGAAAGGGTCAAACTGTGCCTACATGTATACATTTTCAAACTGTGCCAACATGTATAAAGGGTCAAACTGTGCTTACATGTATAAAAGGTAAAACTCTGCCTACATGTAGAGAGGGTCGAAATGTGCCTACATGTATAAAGGGTCAAACTGCGCCTATATGTAGAAAGGGTCAAACTGTGCCTACATGTAGAAAGGATTAACATTGAAGGGTATGCCCGCCTATGTGAAATTTGGTTTGATGGATTATTTAAAACTTTTGGAGAAAAAGCGAAAACGCCGTTAATTAATTAATTTAACATTTTTTCACAATGTTAAACACAATTATCGTCTGGAAATGCGTCAAAAGTCGTCAGTTTCAAGGGTTTGGTTAATAGTGTTACAGAAATTGTTATTTATTTGTTTTACCCGCTTGCTGGTCGCGTACACTGCATTTACAAAACGTTGTATACGTCATCCGTTATAACTTTGCTTATTATGATTTATGATCAAATCTAAATTTCATCTAACATGTATTAATTTATATGCACCAGCAGGGACGTAGATAAGATCTTATCTACGTCCCTGGCACTAGCACCAGTTTTAAGTCTGAGTGTTTGTTCATTGGCGTTTTAGATCAATATTTAATAAGAAATGACATTACAGTCTTTATTTTTAACTGCCGAGGTAAACTTTTATATCTGCAGCAGACGGCTTTGAAAAAAGAATGTTCATGATGAGCTTTTCGTCCCTTTATTACAATGACATTATATTGATTCGAAAAGACTTTCTACCCAGGTCTACCCAGATTCTATGTTGTATTTCCCCGCTCGGATATGGTAACGTTTGACGATGTGAGCCGAACCCTTACAGTTATACCCGTTTTCACACATAGACACTTTATGACGCATCTACAGCTGATGAAGTTTGAGAACATTGTGGCAAAAGTAGAAAGCTCTTGATGAGCAAATTCTTCTTTTGCCAAAAATGTTTTCAACTCTATTCAATAATTCTACTTTCATTTATTGAGATTTTTAATACTTTGCCTTGGCGTTTACACAGTCATCTGCTGAAGATTCGAATGTATGTGGGAAAGGGTAAATCGGGGGGAATGTTTCTCGTGAGTCCCAACCAAGCCATACTCTCTGACGATTGGTGAAACCCAAATAAGAACCATAGAGATCAAGAGTTAATTTCGAAAGGCAGCAATACGTTTTGTTTGCTTGTTTATTATACTTGGTCTTTACTACGCCGTTTTCAACATTATTACAGTTACAAGCCTAGTTAACCCTTTCCCTCTTGCAGACGCATTTTGACGCAATAGCAGCAGACGACTTTTGAAAACATTGTGCCCAAAGGTGAAATTGCTCATGATGATCAATTTCTCCTTTGGCCACAATGTTTTCAACTTTATTTAACAATTTAGCTATCTTTTATGGAGATTTTTCAGGTTTTTGTCATTATGCTTTCAAAGTCGTCTGCTTTAGATTTGTTGTATGTGAGAAAGGGTTAACAAATGATAAATACACACACATATAGCCGAAATTTAACCCTTTTAACACATACAACAATTCTTCAGCTGACAATTTCTGGTAAAAATCATTTTAAACCTCCATAAATGAAAGTTATAAGCAATTACTCCTTTTGCCCAAGTGCTTTTTCCAAATGTCGTCTGCTGCAAAAGCGTCTGTATGAGGGAACGGGTTTATTAACAACTACAGAACGAATAAGATGTTGTAGACAATACCTACCTTTTTTAATTCTCCAAAAGTATCAAAATAAAGGAATTAGACGCATCCGATTTGGGCTGTCAAAATCCTCCTAAACACACTTAAAACATTAAAATAGTTATCTTTTGTCAACCTGTAATTTCCATATTAAACAGAATATATTTCCACATTTAGATACATTAATTATATTCACGTTATCCCACTGTTATCGCATTTAACATAGTCCCTCTCTATACGTCTATAATAAGTGTGAGCAATTTTCTTTAAATCGATTTAAATAAACATTTATTCAAACACAAAAACGCATCCTATAATATCACATTAATACCATTTATTTGCTTTTGTGAACATTGTAAATTTTAATAGGTCTCTTTTTTTCCCCCAATAAATAAACGTTTTGTTAAGCTGCCACCAAATTTATGTAAAAGAAAACAAAAATTTAAATGAAAATAGTTCAAAGCGGTCCTTTGCCCTCGGCTTTAATAGTTTAAATGTTCGATTAGGAATTTTAGTAAATATAGACTCAAAAGACCGCGTTTTACCCTTGTCCACAAAATCCCCCCAGTTAGGTGTACTTCCAGACCACATTTTACTTTAAACACTGTTTAAAAGAGACATTTTCATATATCATTAATGACTATTTTTTTTATCCGCCTTTGTATTATATTTGTTATACATAGTTATAGATATAAATATAATTATTGTTTATAAATACATGTAATGTGTTTATTTATAAATATATTTTTAAATCTTTACGCACTTCAAATGTTGGAACGAGGAATAAAGAGTTCGAACGGCTTACGTATTTTCTTTAAAGAATAAATGAATTAGTGTGCGGTGAAAACAGTCGATAATCGCTTATCGCTTTTACTTACCGCCTTCCTTATACGACGATATGTTAACCCATTCCCACATACAACAAAACAGTAGAAAGCTTTAAAAACATCTCGGCAAACATGAAAATAATTCTCTATAAATTAAACATAATTTCTGAATAGCCTGGACAAAAATTGCGACAAAAGGTAAATTGTTCATCAGGAGAAATTGTTCCATTTGTCACGATGTTTTCAAAAATCATCTACTCCGGATTCTTCAAATGTATCTGCACGTGGTAAAAGGGCTAAACATGGTCAGTTGAAGTATATGAGGAAAAATGTGTTATTACAGTGTGTTTTTTTATTGGATTATTACGTCGTTTTCAACATTATTTCAGTCATATCACGACAACAGTTTATTTATTAATGATCGCAGGGTGAACAAACTCGTACAAGTCTGGGAAATGTGCCTTACCCAATGGGATTTCAGTATGAGCACCGCGCCGCGACTGGGGATCTAACCAGGGACGCCCGGTTCCAAAT